>JAPFBL010000040.1:692500-1292500 GCA_026182355.1 Hermatobates lingyangjiaoensis | reverse complement strand
TATCACTGGGCTAGTCTGGAACCTTAATTATTTTCTCTATACTTGTAAAAATATCCCACCTTTATCTTATCGACTCATGCTTAGTTTGTTCAGATGATTGTAATATCGTATTCAATCCTTGAAGCCATGTAAGTAATTTTTACTTTCTTTAAGTTCAATGCATTCTCACTTCTGTAAGTTTTTATACTGTTATTAAAATAGTTTTGCACTAAAAGGATTATTATATTTTGTAATAATTATTTCTTTATGTGTATATCTACATATTAAATATATTGATGAAACTAGCCAGCGAGTATATATATATATATATATATACTATGTATCGCGCCATTTTACATCGGCCAGTGGACGCATTTACGTCTCCGTTCCTTCATTCTTTCTCCTTTTATTTTCTTTCTTTCTACTCTCCTGAAGACGGCAAGACGCCGAAATTATCGAGATTCGTGAGTGTTCGTCCTTTTTCTTGTGTTCTCTAGTTGTAACTTTAATTATATATATATATATATATATATATATGATCAAACCACAATAAGAAATGGGAAAACAAGACTAAGATCTTTCAACCGTAACAAGCGGTCTTCGTCTTACGGTTACGTTTACGGTTGAAAGATCTTAGTCTTGTTTTCCTATTTCTTATTGTGGTTTGATCATTGATTGTTGTTTCACGTGTTTATGTGAAATCTTTATATATATATATATATATATATATATATATATATATATAGGTGTGCTCTCTAATCGGGATTCGGTCAATCTTCTAGTATAAAAAATTGACGTAATCCCGATTAGAGAGCACATCTGTTCTATCAAACGGTCGATATATTATTGAATCTGCTATATATATATCCCGGTTGCCGGGACGGTTCCCTGCCGTTGTGTTTCCGGCATGCTTGGTCGCCCTTTCTATTTTCTCCTGAAGACGGATTACGCGAAAATTTGACTCTGTAAGTGTGTTTCCTTACTCTGTGTGTTACTCTTTTTGAAATTTGAAGTCATATACCATATATATATATATAAAGATTTCACATAAACACTTGAAATAGCAATCAATGATCATTGATATATATATATATATATATACATGAGTCGTTATCAGCCTTTGGAGCGATTCACGTCTTTTCCTGAAGACGAGGACATCGAAATATAGTAGAGAGTTCAGTGGTTTCCTTTCTAAGTGTTCTTTTTTAAATTCTAGTTTATATATATACTTTCATCTTCTACCTTCTACTCATGAGTAGAACACATGTTGTATTTGCCTTTAGAGTTAGGGTCAGGAATGAGTTGTTTTTTTTCTAGATAGAATAGAAGTGTAGATGCAAATGATGTCTGTACTTATTATTGAATGTTTTTTGCCATATAAATCGAAGTAATGCATTAAATGGTGCATGAGACGTGGAGAAGTTATTTAAGTGATTTCCATTAGCGAAGCGTGTTTGTGGTGGGGAGTCCGCTCTAAGTTTATTAGTTTATTAGGTGACTAATATTAATGGTGAAGGCACGTGAAGGCAAGCATGTGTTTACAGGCGGCCGCAGTTCTTATTATACAGCACATTAGGCTCGGTCCTGCCCCATATTCAGTGAATGCTTAATCTGCCTCAGTCAGTGACATCTCTTCAGTTATCGTCCACTCCTCCTACCTCAAGTAAACGGATAGCCTGACATATGCTTCCATTACATTCGTAAGCACCACTTGTCCAAGCCCTTTTTCAAATATCTTATTTTCAATTTTTTCCCATTCACACCCTAATGCAAACATAATGATAATAGTACAATGGAATGTATGCATATAAGAATTGTAAGATTTTAAAGAAATAGGTAGAGAGGTCAATGTCCACTGCGCACTAAACAGGTCCAGAGAAAGTCAGAGGATGTGTGACACACAGATAACTGTTAAGGTTTTTATTTGTGCTTACAAACAATTTTTAAGTAATTTCTGATGGGTTATTATAAAATTGTTGGGAGACAAGTTTGTGGTTGTGAAGTTAGAATGGTTAGATTGAGGCTTAGTTGGTTTAATCTAGTGGAGCATTGTTGCAGGGAGACTACAGTGGTGTACTTGTGACGCCGTGCCGGTCAGCCCTGCAGAAACATGAGCGACCCTGGCGGATCTAATAGCTCCAAGAGCAGCCCCAGCACTGACGAGGGCTCCCTCGACGCGCTCATGAGGGACTTTGACCAGTTTGGCACCACACCGCCAAGGACGGCTCGCATCAGTCGCCGGTCTAGAAAGCACAAAGAAAAACGGAGGTAACTGATTTCAGTAGTACTGGCGTATTCTTGTCGCTTGAGGTGTTTGCAAGATGATTAGTTTATGTCTTCACGTAAAAATGTTTCCGAAATCAATGTCAAACAATCTGTTGCTTTCCGACCCCCTCCTCATTCCTGAGTTTGGTGAATATCCCAGTCATGTATGCTTGACAGTGGCATGTAGAGGTCGGGTCGAAACAGGTCGGTGACCTGGGGCATCCGAACAAAAACAACATAATGCTTGTAACATTTTAGCGTTATATATATATATATATTTTATTTAACTAGTAAAATACTGTATTTTAAGAAACAATCTTCAGTTATACATGCTTGGTTGAAAATAATAATTCGGATTGATCAGTTTTCTCATACTTTCCAGTTTTCGGAATATATCCGTTTTTTGCTTTTCCGTTATTGATGCTGATACCTGTCTACTGTCAACAGCAGAAGTTTGCAAGACGTTAAAAGAGTGTCGAAGGTGAGATAGCTGTGAACAGCAACACGCAAGCGTATTAGCGAAGAGCCAAAATAACCCCGTAGGACTATAATCAGTGAAATTTGTAAACTGGTCGGAGTCAAGTAGAAGTAGGGCTTCAGACTTGTCTCTTTTAATTGGAAAATAAATAATTTAGATAGTAAGAAACCAGACCAGTAGTCATGGGATATATATTATATAGAACTAGAATTGCAAGTAGACGCCAGTGAATGGCTGGCGCTGCGGGCATACAAGCTTTAACAGAAGGTTCATGCATTTCGTCATTACCACAGAGTTTAGTATTATTAATATTAAACGCATAATATACCGTCTTACCTCGTACACTGCTGCTGTAGCTTTCAGACCGGTTTCGGGTGTCACCCATCTTCAACAAGAACTGATCTCTTGCAAACATAGTTTCAGTTGTAAACAAGATCAGTTCTTGTTGAAGATGGGTCACACCCGAAACCGGTCCGAGAGCTATAGCGTAGTATATCTCGACGCTCTACGAGAGTATATCTCGTAGATATAGCGTGGCGACACCCACAGACTGCTCCTGTACACAAATGAAAGAAACTCGTGTACAAGAGATGTACAAGAACTACAATTGGAGTAGATTGAAGGAAGTTATAGTTATATCATGTACTTCAGGGTATCCCTCCCTTAACGAGAAAAATACTAATAAATATGACTTAATGTGACAATTATATAACTTGAGAGTCATAATGCCCAGTTAATGTAGGGACACCTGAAAACCTGTTGCTAATTAGATATATTGAAAGAGAAATACAAAGCCCAAGCAGCATATCCAGGAATAGTGAGCTCGATTCAATTGATCTTAGTGAAGCTAAAGAACCAGTAAAGCTATTACATCATTCATGACTCTGTGGAGTACATAACTGCTTATAGTTAGGAAAAAGTAAAAGTGCTAGTGCAGTTAATAGAGGTTATGTAATTAATGTGACTTCATAAACAAAGGAATTAATGAATCACTGTCACTTCCTGGAAGTAATAAGTAAACAATAAATAAATGCATGGGTCGCCATCCACTGGTAAAGAATTAAATTGTGAATAAATTCCTATGTTTTGTAATGTTTGTTTCCCTAAAAAATATTATCAGTATTTTTCTATGCTTGTTTAAATGCTAGCTGTAAAACAGGTATGATAACGAAATGCAACTATCAAACCAACACCACTTTTAGAATGCTAGCTAGAAAAGTATTCTGACAGTTGTGGTCGTTGCCCAAGTCGTCGTCTCGAGTAATTTCCTAATGTCATTCACTATCCTTTTTCTTATTTCAACATGTTTTTCTCGTATTACATATAGTGTTTTAGCACTTATACTTATGTCTTACAATCAAGTTTTCCCCGGGTATCACCATACCTCTACATGTCACTGCTTCTTTACTATTGTAAACCTCTATACTTGTGCAATTTATCACTATGTGGTGCTTATTAATGTGTGAAAAGTATTCAGGCTAAAGATGTTTTTTTGTGAACACAGCGCGTTTCAAACACCTGGAATTCTTCATTAGGTTAAACTTAAAATACAACTTATGTAGTCACGGTCCTTTTTTAAATCATGCATGAGTACTACATGATCCTTCATATAGGTTGACACCCTACCCTTTCTTGAAGAGGACGACGTAAATTAGGCTACCCGTATTTAGGGCAGCATTCTAACTCAGTACCCACTAGAAATGAACCATGCATACCGGTTGTGCATGCGGTACTTGACTCACCACCGATTTAACTTCCAGCCAACACAATATTTTTAACAACTTTTATTATACTACCATTCATTGCCCTGAAGATGAATGATGCTCTAGATGGCAAAATGAATGAATGAGTGTAATGGTGTGTGGGCTGGGGTGAACGAGGTGTTTTAGAAGACTTTGATTGGACGTATTTATCCAGAAATTATGTTTTAATAATTAAATCAACGGTGTTGTCTTCATAAACGTTACCAATTGATTTAGTTAGGGCTAGTTATCAAATATTGTTTTTTCTGTTCTCTTGTTCCTCTTTGTTGATGACGGTTGAACACAAAATTAGTGAATGCTGGTGTGTTTTTTTCAATTGTTTGAATTGAAACAATTCATATATATATACTTTTTCGTTGGAAATACGATCCGAAACGGACAAATATAGTTCAATGTAGCAAAAGAAATATAGAGAAATCAAAACATACACTTACAGTCTCTAACTTCAAACCGAAGGGTTCAAACCGAAAATTAGAGACTGTAAGTGTGTTCTTTTGATTTCTCTATGTTTCTTTGTCTATATTGAACTATATTTGTCCGTTTTGGATCGTATTTCCAACGAAAAAGTGTATATATATATATATATATATATATATATTTGTATTAGTTGGTAGGAGATCTTCATCCAATCATACATTGTTGAAAAGCAGAGCAGATTCTGTATTCAGAAAAAGTTGTGAATGCAGAATCTGCTCTGCTTTTCAACAATATATATATTGATAAAACTATCGACCGTGAAATAGAAACAAAATTAAAGTTTATCAGGACTTGGTCAGTTCTTCAGGTTCAAATTAAACTATCATTGCCAACGTTACAGTTTTTATTTAAAACCTTTTTCATAAGCCTACAAAACAAAGGAAATAATAACTTCTGTAAGTTCTCTCACTAACCTATTGTCAAAATGTCTATTGTAATTTTTTCTTTGTAACCAAAGGCGCTTTTATGTATGTTTGATTTTTGAATGATTGAATTAATTATTTCTTATATTTCCTCTGTTTTGTAGGCCTACAAAAAACCAAAACGTTGGCAATGTGAGTTTAATTTGAACCTGAAGAGCTGACCTAGTTTTGATAAACTTTAATTTTGTGTATATACAACTGAAATATCTTAACATGTCCAATTTTTGTTTTGATAATGTGATAACTACATCGATTTATATATGTCAACTACCCGAATGAATCGGACTGTGAGGAGTACATAAGTTACTGTTTGCGTCCTTCGTCGAGTCCTTCTCTTAGAAACTTAAATATCCAAGTATAGAAGTGAGTTGTTTCCGGTTATTTTGTATGTATAGTACATATTTACTTCTGTTGTTGGGCATGGATATGTCTCTTAATTAGTAAGCCATCCCATTAAACTGCATGATAAACTTACTGGTAAATGATGTGGATTGGGCCGTCAATGTTTGTACTGTATGAGTTAGTTTTGAACAATTATTTTTTTCCTAGATGTTTAATTGTAGCCTTCAAATTAATTAATGTATATATTATCTAATGTACTAAATGAAAAAAGGTGAAGGCAATTAATCTTTGAAATAATGATTAGGCATTTTATGGTTATTAATGATTTTAGGAAAGAAAGGAGACGAATTCCATTATTGTTACTATTGTTTAGTGTAGAAAAAATGGATTTTATTACGTTTTTATAATAAATAATAAACATTTTAAAAAAAATACTAAAAAGTAAAACTCATGTTATTACTATTTATGAGAAATACTAACTATATAGCTTATGAAAGTATATACTATTACATTAATTAGAAAAAACTTTTAAAAAACGTGTATATGAAGTGCTAGGGAATTGTAGACAATTAAAATTGCATACAGTTCTAGTGAAGAGAGAAATGTTTTTGTTCCAGCTTCACACTTAGAGATTTTGCGTTCCTGTGGTAGAGTGTGTGACTCATTTGTTAGTTTATACCCGTATCAGTTGTGGGTGTGACATATTGCTAAGTTGATTCTATATCGGGATTCTAAAAGTTAAAATGTGAATTACTCAACAAATAAGTTAGTCTGAACATTGGATTAATACGTTTAATTTTCATTTTGACTTCCGTTTTATTCTACACTTAATAAATAGACCAACCAATACCTCAATCCTCAAAGAAAAAGTGGTCTAAGATTAGATAGACCTAATTTCTATCTTCAAGAATTGAATAAAACTTTGGTTTACTGTGTTTCAAAACATCATAACAAAACTTTCATTATATTAGGCTCTTATTCATTATTCTGAGGAAAAATGGATAAACAAACAAAAGTCTCCACACAAATGAAGTTTTATTCAACAAACAACAACGCGTTTCAAACACTTTGTGTTCATCATCAGGAAGACACCAAAGGATGTGGTGATGAAGGGTTGGTCCAGTGAAAACTTGTTTCACAAACTTCATTTGTGTGGAGACTTTTGTTTGTTTATCCATTTTTCCTCAGAATTAGTAAATACCACACAATTACGGATTGCACAGCTAATGTCTTATTCATTATTGTGAAATATTTTTTTTTGGGATGAGTTTTTGCTCTGTTCATTTCTTAAGGCTCAGCCCTAAACACAAAGTTGTTCTTGACGACGAGCTAATAGTTGTGAACTCCTCCCAGATACCGTGATGGTCCTTTGTTCAATTTTTCTTTAAAGCATTCACAGATGTAAATCAAAATTTCAATAAATAGGTTCCAACTTTCAATAATAACTCCCACACTATGTTCTTCTGGTTTATTAGCAGATTATCGTTCTAGCAATTTGAAGGAAGCTTACACATCTGTTCTGATATTAGCTAAAAAAAATACTAGTGACCAAACTCAAGACTAACTTTGAGAGGCGTTTCACTGCACAGACGCTAGCTCCCAGGAGACTCTGGACCATCTCCGGAACTCAGTGGAAAGTAGTGATGCCTGGAAATGTATAAATACAAAAAAAAAACATATAAAATTCATAATATGATTTACAATATTTTACATACGATATAAATAAATAAGTTAGAAATCAATTTTTAATTTTCCTAATAATTAAAAGTTTATTCACTTTTCTCCTTAGTCGGAATTTAATTAAATTAATTAAAATTAATATGCAAAAACTTGTTTCTTGATATGTCTTCCTGAATAACGATTTCGTTATTGGATCTAAATTAGATAACATACTTCTACAGTAGCATATGCTTCAAGCCTTTCCTAGAGCCATCTTCGTGACGAGACTGATTCTCAAATGTTTTTCCTTTTATATATAGTTGCATTTTTAATAATATGTGCTTAAAGGAAGGAATGCTACCTTAATAAATTATAAATGCATTAAAATACAAAAATAGTAATCCCAGAGGAATGTATAATACTAAGAACTACATGGAATCACCTCCCCTAGTCTACTCCTGATAGTGTATTACACGAAATGTCGGTCATAGTGCTGTAACTGTTTGGTTCTGTGATCTGTGTAATTTTTAGTTACCCATAGCACATATACAATATTTTTGTAGTTTTGAAATTCCTGCTTTACTAACAAATATTGAATAACTAAGAAGGGTACAGCCATTGGCAAGAGTAAACTCGTTGGGACTAACACTCTAGAACAAAGACATTAATTTCAAAAGACTTGGATTTCGCTGTGATGTTTTCAAACACAATAAACGATTGTTTATCATCGAAAGTTTCTTTACAACATGAAGAAGTAAATGAATGAAATGTTAGGGTCTGTTTTGATATTTGTACCAAGCTGTTTTTCTTAACCAATACAGCAGACACAAGAAACAAATATGTTTAATATATGTGATACTCATTTATATGCTAACCTGTTAATTTAGCAATTAAAAATTTTTTTTTAATTCACAAACAATATGATGAATTTAAATTAAATAAATTGATTACTAAGGTGGCGATGCTGATGATCCCCTGAAAATCATCTTCTTATTAAAGTAGACTTGATACAGTGTTAAATAAGATATCTGTGGGAAGAATATAATCTAGTTTTGAATCATCTGTTATGCAATCCGTAATTCCGTTGTATTTACTCATTCTGAGGTAAATTGGATAAACCAACAAAAGCCTCCACATAAATGAAGTTTTATTCAACAACAACAAACGCGTTTCGAACACTTTATGTTCATCATCAGGAAGACACTATAATAGAAATTATATCTAATCAGTTACAAAATTAGAGTGAAATAATAAAATTCAATTAAGAGAATTAAAGACATACCCAAGGATGTGGTGCAAAAAGACATCCTTGGGTATGTCTTTATCTTAATTGAATGTTATTATTTCACTGTAATTTTGTTACTGATTAGATATAATTTGTATTATAGTGTCTTCCTGATGATGAATACAAAGTGTTCAAAACGCGTTTTTGTTGTTGAATAAAACTTTATTTGTGTGGAGACTTTTTTTTGTTTATCCATTTTACCTCAGAATCTAATTTTAAATCATTTTACCTCAAATATAGAATATGAATGAGATTGTACGATTAGAGAAGCGAAACGTTGGTATGAACATCATCAGCAAGAGACCAATAACTAGAATGCAGGCATAACTTCCAGCTAAAGATTATTAAAAGTATAAGAGATTAGTCTTACCCAAAAATGTTAATTATTTTATTTGCGATTAACCCCTTCCATTTAATTACCCTTATCTTTGATTGCATGGCTTACTTTTTTCCATTTCAGCAGTATGAGACACGCTTACAAGTTCGCGCAATTTTGCCAGAGGTCCTTATTGCATTACTCATCTCCTGTTTCAGTGAGATCAGCGGAAAGTTCGCCAAAAAGAAGAGGTAAATTAAGTGCAATTATCATCATTAACTGCTTTGTAGTGATAATGCTTTTCTAATTATTGTCATCATAGTTAATCCATTAATTTAAATGTTTATGGGATTTCTTTAATAAAACAGTATGTAATATTACTTACTAATTAGTTATATATGTGTTATTTGACCTTTAAGCACATAATTAGAAATATATTTATATTTAATTCTATAATTGGCAATATTCTGTTCGTGAGTGTGTTCGTATGTGAACTACAAAACAATTTAAGACACAATAGGACAAAAGAATGTGTTTGAACTGTAAATCACGAAAAGACTCCTAGTCCTCACTTGTCCTGCCTCCTTCTCTTCTAATAGCAAATTTCAATTACAGTAAGCGTTTTGTTCTGAGTTATATCTCGTATTGTTTTGTAGTTGCTTATAAATTTTGTTATTAAACACATTTGTTTTGTATTTTGAATGTTTTATATATATATAATGATTTGTTTTCTTGACCCAATATTTATATGATGTAATTTTTTGAGGGTTGTGGTCTACTGATTTTAAACTAGTCCTTTTGCCGACGTTTCGACATATATTTATGTCATCTTCAGACCTACAACATGATTGTTTTACAATTAGCACTACTATAACTACTATTTGGTTATTTATTACATTTTAATATGTACAGTAACAGAGAGGAATTTATTGATAAATCAGTTATTTTGACTATGGATTTTTTTTATATTGACATAAGGATATTGTTATAATTATTCTATTGCTTTTACAATTATTTCATAAGTATATAGATCACTATTTGATTACCTTGGAAATCTGTTTATGTTGCAGCATACCTTAATTTACTACTGTTACCACTGTTAAGTTACTACAGTGTTAATCATGAAACAGTAGTAAATTAAGGTATGCTGCAACATAAACAGATTTCCAAGTTAATCAAATAGTGATCTCTATACTTATGAAATAATTGTAAAAGCAATACAATAATTATAACAATATCCTTATGTCAATATAAAAAAAAATCCATAGTCAAAATAACTGATTTATCAATAAATTCCTCTCTGTTACTGTACATATTAAAATGTAATAAATAACCAAATAGTAGTGCTAATTGTAAAACAATCATGTTGTAGCCCTGAAGATGACATAAATATATGTCGAAACGTCGGCAAAAGGACTAGTTTAAAATCAGTAGACCTCAACCCTCAAAAAATTACATTATATATATATATTAAAGTGAAGCAAGAATTTTTAACGCTTCACAAATATCGGACTTTCTTTTATCTATTCCAGATGTCTTTTAGCAAAATTGGTTCTCTATTTTGCAGCTGTGAAACCTTTTATATGTTCTATTTGTTCACTTATTAATGTATTTGTATGTGCTAAAATAATGCATAAATATAAATGATACTAAAACAAAGAAGTCGTTTCCACAGTAGTAGTACTTGTCACAGTCTTACTAGTATTGATTACCTTTTTCCGTAATAGTGGATAGTATTCTCTACTTTTAAAACATAATTCATATCTATTTACTTTCATCTCTTGTCTTCTCACATTTCTTCATAATTATACTTTTTAAATCTACCTTTTTTCTCATAGGACGCGTTTATGGCTGCCCTGTTGGTTGTCAACAGTGCATTTCTATTTTTCTCGTCTTGATGATGGTTAAATCGAAAATATAAGACTGTAAATGTGTCAATCTTTTGTGTATGCTTATTTAATTTATTTTGGAGAAATTTCGTTGTCCATTGCTACTTTTTATCGATTACATAGATTATATATTTAATTAAATTTTTTTCGTGTTCTCATAATTCGTTCTTTTCTAGTGTTTCGAATTGTTAGCTAAACCAAATGCAATTCTCCAAAAGTTTTATTTACAGTGCACAAATTTGGCTCCTTGGTTTCAGATCATTGAATCAGCTTTGATAAGTCGAAAAGCTGACAGTTAGTCAAAACATCCCTCTCGATTTGAATCCTCTTCTTACCTTCTCCTGAGAAAATTATTTTTTTAATACTGGTTGTATTAAGTGTTTTGTTCTGTTCTGTGTTATGTTTAATGTTTAGTATACAAAATAAATCACGACAAAATTAATAGAAAACTGAAAAAGTTTGGCCCTTTACTTCATGGTAAAAAAACTTTGAACTTTCAAAGATTTATTTGACAACTGGTGCTCTCAAAGGACCAGTTAAAATAATAACCGTTCTATTTTATTATTGAAATGTAATATCTTGATTGTAGATGTGATTTTTATTGTAGTTCTCCGAAGATTCAGGAAACAGAAAATTTCTTTTGGGTATTACCTTAATAGGAATATTTCTTGATCTTACAATATTAAGATGTTCTTAAATTTCTTCGAATTTCTTTAGTGAAATACTAAACTAAACAGCTGAATTGGTTAAGGTCCTCACTGTAATAATTAGAGTTATCAGATTTTTTTGGTCATAGATTTAAAAGTGTTAGAACCAATGAAATGGATATAACCACAATAAAATAAATGAAATTATTAAATTGATTATCTATGAGTTGCGTGGTCTTAAACCGGAGTGTTTGATATCACGAGTACATGATAGACACGTTGAAATAAAACCAAACCCCAATTGATTATCAACGTGTATAATACTATGTTTACTTCTAGTATTTTATTGTAGGCGATATTTTATATTAGTGTAGAAGTGTAATAGGCAGAAGGGTTTTGCAGGAAGTTGTGACATGAAAAAGAGGTCGAATAAGAGGAATTTGCAGAGAAGGAGAGACTGCGAGAGAGACTTGAAGCTGGATCTGGGTGACGAGTGTGACTCAGAAATGCCGCCAGAGGGCGTTGGGGACACAGTTCACGCCACCATAAAGGTAGATAGAGTATTTATGTTCATTTAGTGAGGACTTATACTTGTAAAATACATTTACAAGGTTAATAAGAAGGGCGTATTCAGAATTACACATAAAAATAGTTACAAAATAATACTGCTTCTTAGGAAACTTCATTTGAACCAACCAGCGAACGTACTTTAGGCTGGCCATCAATACGGGTGCGATGAACTAAATAATTAAGAAAGACAATCAACATGGAATCTTTAGTATTGTAGTCATAACGTACTGAATGATAGCAGATTTCATCTGTACCTTAAGTTGACAACCAACAATGTCCTGAAGAATTACAGGTACTATGTGCACAGTAGGATTGTCATGTTAAACTCTTCAGGATTTAAGTCGTAATGTACACTCTTATGATAGTGGACATTCATACCTTTGGATACCAATAATAATGCATTGCGTTGAAGACCGTTTTACGCATTGTAGGATATCTATATCTATCGTATGCGCACTGTACAGTATAGTGCTTCAAGCAAAGTACACAGAGTAAGAGACCATTCAGTATAAATACTGTGGAGGGTCTATCTATCAGTATGCGCACTGTACAGTATAGTGCTTCAAGCAAAGTACACAGAGTAAGATACCATTCAGTTTAAATACTGTGGAGGGTCTATCTATCAGTATGCGCACTGTACAGTATAGTGCTTCAAACAAAGTACACAGAGTAAGATACCATTCAGTTTAAATACTGTGGAGGGTCTATCTATCAGTATGCGCACTGTCAGATAGTGCTTCAACAAAGTCACGAGTAAGATACCATTCAGTTAAATACTGTGGAGGGTCTATCTATCAGTATGCGCACTGTACAGTATAGTGCTTCAAGCAAAGTCACAGAGTAAGATACCATTCAGTTTAAATACTGTGGAGGGTCTATCTATCAGTATGCGCACTGTACAGAATAGTGCTTCAAGCAAAGTACATAGAGTAAGATACCATTCAGTTTAAATACTGTGGAGGGTCTATCTACCAGTATGCGCACTGTACAGTATAGTGCTTCAAGCAAGGTACATAGAGTAAGATACATTCAGTTAAACTGTACAGAATAGTGCTACACAGAGTAAGATACCATTCAGTTTAAATACTGTGGAGGGTCTATCTACCAGTATGCGCACTGTACAGTATAGTGCTTCAAGCAAGGTACATAGAGTAAGATAACATTCAGTATAAATACTGTAGAGGTAGTCTTCAGAAGCACTGTAAGATAATTCAGTATTAAATACAGAGTTATTGTATATGTAATTATATGACTTTTTAAAGTATGTAAATAATTCGTATCAAATACTGTGTTCTATCACTGTATGTCTGTACAGAATGTTAAACTTTATGACAAGTATGTGGAGTATACACTTATGCAATTTTGCGCCTCTCAAACTGTTTGCTATCACTGCTATGTCTTGTAGCTTGCATACAAGTATGTGGAGTGTAAATATGAAGATAAAGTAATATGTACTTTTTGAATGTAGTATGAAACTATTGTATATGATAGTGACTATTTTATAATTTAAAATGAATTGATCAATTTATATCCTGTGTTAATAAACTGATTCGAGCACACCATGTTAAACTTTAGACAAAAGTTTGTGCTCCTGACGCACATATACACTTAAGACGAAACATTGTGTCGCGACACATCGGTTTGAAAACTCAGCATTCTGTACACTGTACTGCCTTACACTCTGTAGGGCGGTATGCTATAACTATAGCTCGGTATAGTTAACTGGGGCGGTATATATGGTATACTATAAAGTAGAATGATAGCCTTTTTTACATGTAGTATGACAGACATACTCTGTACTACAGCATAGGTGCTTTTACTCATGTAGTATGCCACAGATAATGTACAGTGAATGTTGACAAGAATTGGCATACTTAGGATGGTAAGTACCTGTACGTGCAGCATGTCAGCATTTAATACACTGTATGATGACATAATGCACAATGGCAGAATGTACAATGTAGCATGACAGCCTTTTTTACACTGTATGATGACAATCATAATGTACAGTGAAGGTTAACAGAATTTTCCCTACTGCTGCATAACACTATTTAATTCACTTTTATGATAAATTCATATTGTACAGTGTAGCCCGCTGTAGGTTGTACAGTACAGTATGGTAGGTACTGCAGTTGTAGCCGTCAAAGAAATTCCTGAGCTTTATATTTCTTTGAAAATGTGTCGAAGATACTGACGCGCTGTGTTTACAGGTGGAGTCATCAAACAGGTTCTTGAGTTTGAGCTGTAAGCTGGTGAAAGCGGCAGGCCAGTGGAGACGATCAGTGACTCAGGCAGAGTTCCCTCGGGACAGGACTAAGTTCTATGACGCTGTGGCCGCCCTTGTCAAAACCGGCTCCTCAGACCCCAAGGACAAGAATTGCAGAAGACAGGTATCCAATATAACACTTATTCGATTTGTAATATAGTGACATTGTATAAACTTAATAAGACTGTATACAACTAAAACTGAGATATTCTGAGATATTGGCAAACACAAAACCTGGTGTCGTATATGTCTCGTTTTTGACACTGGTTACAAAAATTGCCTATTTGGATAATTTCTTTTTTACAAAATAGTTTTGTATTTTATATTTAGAAAACATATTTGCTTATTTCCAACTTCATATTTAAGGAGTTCTTAAACAACGACCTCCTTAGAAATGTCTCTGGACATTTTGATTTTTCCTTTGACTGTAGTCATACTTGTGAATATCATTATTCAAAAAGGTATATATATTTACCTAGTGTTATAAAAGGATTACAAAAAAAAGGTGAAATAAAAATCAGGGGATATAGCCCAGTAAAAATTTTTAAAAATTAACGAAGCCTTTGGGTCAGTAACACCAAAGATGAATTCAACTTTAGGAAGGCCAGATGCACGTGTCTGTTGCCCACTCTGTGAAATTACACGAACACTATTCTGTTCATTTTGTGATGTTTGAGTGCTTCTAAAAATGTTTAGGTACTGCGCAGGATTTTTGATTTAGGAAAGGATGGACTTGTGTCAGCAAAAATGTCTCAAGCCGAATAAGGGGATTCAGGTATATCAGAGACGTAGATAGAATACAGAGGAGACAGAGGAGACTGTGGCATACCTGTATTGATAGGGAAATAGGAGAAAGAATTTAAGAAGAGGCTGACCTGTGTGATAAATCTTAGGTTAGAGTAAAGGTGTAGTGGTATGGTTTTCAAACAGACTGAGGTGTCAGTAAAACTGGTATGCAGGGTCCGAGAAATTAACTTATCAGGGATTATTATTGAAATTGTGATGCTGGTGCCACGCTGAATGGCTAAAGGGCACCACGTTAAAAACCATCGACCTGCTCTGCTATATTTCGTGGTATGATTTGACAATCCAGGTACACGACAATAGATCAAAACAGATTATTATTGAAATAAAGTAAGTGGTATGTTTTGTAGTTGAGTCGAGAAGAGACTCTATGGCAGACAGAACTGAAGGACGTCATCTGGCTTGAACTGCAGGCGTGGAAAGCAATGCGGACGCCCTCGGAGCAGGACCAGTACTTGTGCGAAGCGAGGCAGTCCACGCACCAGTTACTGCATGACATTCTTACCTACAGGTAATGGTCAGAAACAAGTTCGAATAGTACTTACAATAAGGTATGAGAAGAAGATATAGGCAATTAATAAACATATCGCTAATGATCGAATCCATATTCCAAATCTTGTGGTAAGAGTAATCCAAATGGTATGTAATAGTCGACTTAATGTCGGTTACTAAATCATCAGAAAAATCATCAGCTACAAACTTATTAAATCGTCTGAATAACAACATAGAACAGTCGTCGTTCATTACCTTTACTAGAGTCATCCCGAGTATGTGAACAGATGATCACCTCCATTACGTGTACCATGAAAAAGGTGCATTATCACGTATGCACTTTTACATCAACAAATAACTTTAATAATAATAACTTAAGTTTGTCACCTACGTCCACTATTAAAGTCATCACAAAGGTCATCAGGAACAAATTTCGGAAATAATCTGAGTAACAACAAACTTAGAACACTGACTTTACTACTTTAAATACATGCATGTTGTTAGTGCCACAGAGTTTAGTAAATAAGATATTATTATCAACCGTCATACCTCGTCTATCGCTGTTGAAGTCGCCCGACCGGTTTAACAATGGCTCCATCATCAATGGGACTAATGTAACCTTTCAAAATAACGGATATAAATACCTATTTTTATTCAATGGTGCCAATAAAAAACATGAAAAGACGACAGGACGGACAGGACAGAGACGACTTAAAGTTTAAAAGACAAAAAACAGATTAAACAAAATAAAGTAAAATAAAACTGTTAGGTAGGAAATTTAGGCATATATATTGACACCATTGAGTTAAAATAGGTATTTATATCCGTGATTTTGAAGGGTTACATTAGTCCCATTGATGATGCAGCCATTGCAAAACCGGTCGGGCGACTTCAACAGTGATAGACGAGGTATGACCGTTGATAATAATATCTTATTTACCACTTTACTAGAATCATTAGAAAGATAATGAAGTAGACGGAAAAGATAACTATTGCAGATATTTTTTTTGTTGTTTTTCAAAAAGAGGGGCGATTGCTTCTCTTTAATAGTTACTTTTTATGTTTATTTAATATATTTCTCCCATAAGAAACGTCTTATTAAGATTTTAGAGCTATTGAAATAAATGTTTACTGTGACTCTGTTAAATATGTCGTCTTTATGGTTCCGCCCTGGTAAAATCGTATAAAAGTTATATTTTTAATCTATCTAGTGGTCTATTTGATAATTCAGTAAACACGTAAAGTGACTGTTCTAATTTGTTATTCAGATGATTTAATAAGTGTGCCTGGTGATGTTTTAGATGATTTAGTAATTTATGTTATGATATTTCTGATGACTTTACTCGTGAGGGTGAATGACTTTTCTAAGTCATTGTCATTCTGAAGATATAATCAGTAAGTGCGGTATAATCTTTCTGATGATTATAGTAAAGAGTATGAGTAACTGTGTTAAGTTGCTGATATTCATGTGTTTAATGTTTTATACCTGATGATCTTCCTGATGATTCTAATAGGGGTGGTGAGCAGTTTTTCTAAGTTATGTTCATTCTGATGATATATTTAGTTTGTATTCCGTTGTGAAGATAATGTTGATTAAGATATATATCATTGTTTATATACTTTCCATAATGATAAAACATTTCTTTTATCATACCCTTTAGCCAAACCATCACTCTTTGATTACAATTAATAAAAAATATTTTTTATTAAAAAAGCCAAATATATTTTAAGTTACTTCTCCTTTAAGAAATACTTTCTTTTTTGAAATATTGTTGCTTTCATTTCAGAATCATTGAGCTTTATGTCAGCCCAAAATCTCACAAAAAATCTTCTATAACTCTATCAAGTAAGAAAACAAAAACAAACAAAAATATCTTGAATAGTTCTAGACATTTTTTTTATGATTTTCTTTAATTATCTTTTTGTTTAAGCAACAATAAAAGTATAAATGTTTTGTTTTTTAGATTTCAGAAGAAAAATTACCAGTTGTCAGTACAGAGCCGTGACAGTGGAATACACTTCCCGTTTGCCGAGGTTGAGGACTCCGAAATGACTTCAGGTAGTTGTGCATACAGTTCTATTTATCCATCACAGTGTAACCCTAAAATTGTATCCATTTTATATATCAATTCCGGATAGTAAAATAATCAGGTTTCGTGGGGTTATAAATAATTACTTCAACATGTGAACGGATTCATATAAATTAATATGGCTTTATTAGATTTATATAAATTTATCAGGACTAAATAATTAGTCCGAAATAACGTTATAAAAGTAATTAAGTATAAACAGCAAACAACACTGTTTAATTTATAGTACATCCTAAGTAAATTTTAAATTTATTTACAAATGCTAAATGTTTTATTGTAGTTCTAATTATTTTAATATTATTGTTCATAGTTGATATAAAGAATTTTTATCATTTATTTTACCTGAAAAAGGTGTTAAATACATCGAAACGTTGTGAAGGAGTAGTTTTGGACCCAGAACAAACTCTCAAAGTAGTTCTCATAGGTTTTTGTATTTAGAACTCAGAGGATATATAATCTGACCGCAACTGCTTTGTGCAGTTTGTTGGGTCAGACTCTGTACCTTCGCTGGTATTTTTACATCACTGGTTGTTCTGATAAAGGACTTTTGTCCGAAAGCTTATCAAGCAATATTGAACATTTTCTTTTTGTATTGATGTCGACCTCCTGTTCCATAGTGATGCATATGTATTAATCGAAAAAAGGCATTGAAAAAACTGATAGAACATATTCCTACATCTTGGCACTCAAGATGACAATTGGTCCACTCGACGGCTAGGCGGTGACTGGGAAATACCAAATATCTAGATCAATTAGGGCACTACTAAAGAAGGCGAGGGAAGGAAGGGGATAAACCAGGAAAGGAAAAAGATAAAAATTAATTTATTTGGAAGGAAAATAAGCATAGTTCCATTCCCCTATTAATATGTTTTCTTATATATTCTATTACAAATATTATTTTTATTCATGGTAAACATTATTATTTTATTTATTTTGTTTTTTTTCATGATTGTCTTCTTCCCTTTTTCCCTTGTTTGTATCTTTTTCTGTCCTGGCTGAGTGGTCATAAAGTGTGAGAATATTATATTATTATTACTACCCTTATTGTCCGTTTATTAAAATTTATTTTTATTACTTTCTTTTCCTGTTTTTATCTTTTTTTTCTCTCTTGGTGGTATCCCTGATTGGTCAGGTAGATTTGCTGTTCTCTATCCTGCCTAGCCGCCGGGTGGACCATTATTTCTTTTGAAGGGCGTCGAAATACAGAAGTAAGTTGTGTTTTTTTCTAATGTATTTTTTCTATATTTTTTACGTGTGTTTTCTTCTTTCAAAAGTTTGTGTCTATACAGAATTCCCGCTGAGAGTGTGATGTTACCTCAAACAAGATGTCTGATTGAGTATAGGTACATGATAGTCGGAAATTTATACCCAAGTTGACTGTACACACTTTTGTAAGTTTAGGATCATTTGTTAATTGTAGTTTGATATTGTAAAATAACTTTACGAACATTTTTTTTAATTTCAATGAAATTGTAATAACTAAATACTGCTATAGAATGTTGGGAAACTTATAGAAAATGCATTTATTACAGTGTGCAGTGAGGAGTGTTCTGGATGTTTCTGGCTATTTTGCCCAACTTGTATGGAAAACGAAAACGCCGCCCTGCACCAAGTGGAAATGCTGCTGAGTCGTCTGGAGTTGGCTGAAGCGCTGTATCCCTCGAGCAGGGCCTTCGCGGCCCTCAACCCTCTGTACATGAGTTCTGAGTTCAAGGCCAGAGTCAAGGTAAAGAAATAGCAGAGTGCTAAAATAAGGAGGGTCAACTTGTTGACTTGGTTAGCAGGTCAGTAAACGACCTCGTGTCAGCCCTGTATGATTTTAGAGTAGTTGAGTACGGAGGCTATTGCTTTGACAAATAAGTTATCAAATGACCTTTTACACATCACTGTATAATTTTAATACCAGTAGAGTAGTGGAAAAGTGTCCTAACCACCAGGTCATTAAATACTTTTTATTCCAGTCCTATATAATTTTAACAGGAGTTGGTTGATCGTTGGCCTGTCTAATAGTCCATTAACGACCTTTTGTGCCAATCCTCTTGTTTTAGGATCAGTAGGATATAGAAATAATTGAGTTGGCTGTCAGGTCAGCAAGTGAATTTATATCTAACATTTATAATTTTGGTATTAGTAGAGTAGAGAGGTCATTGATTGCAGAATAGGTCACCACATGACCTTTTGTACCAGGCCTGTATAATTTAATAACAGAAAGGTGAAAAATTGACCTGGATAATAGGTAAACACATTACTATTGTAACAGTCCTAAATAAATTTAGTATCAGTAGGATGGAAAGGTTTTTGACCTGCTTAACGGGCCCCCAAATGACCTTTTCTCTATGTCCTGTATATATTTTGCAGTAGTTGTAGGCTGGAAATGTCACTGACCTTGTTAATTGATCTCCAATATACGCTTTATGCTTTTGGTCCTCTACTTTATTTAATTCATACAACATCACAATACATGGCTTATCCATTTTGTTTTATTTATATATTTGATTACTAATATATCCTAATGAGTATTAATATTTCTATTTATTAGAATATCAGTTTTCATGGTATTAGTTTTTATGGTCCAAATTATTATCCTTACTTGGAGAGGGAGTTCATTACAATATTTCACAAGCTATAAGAAGTGCTAAAGGAATGGCAAGATTTTGGCTATGATTGACGAAATGGGGAGATGGTCACCTTTATATATAAAGTTCTTGAGTTTGTTTGTTTGTTCACTCATTTCTCGTGGAGATAGATACATGAAGTTAAATATATATTATTTAATACCTGAATAATGTTAAATAAAAGAAAATTATCACTACCATTATTCCCAAAATTGGAGCCAGGGTCACCCACTGGCTTGCGTGATCGCCGATGACAGTAGCACAAATGTATTAAGAATTAATGGAACAAAAAAAATTTTCGAATTTAAAATTTGAATAATATATACAATGGTAATATAGTAAAGGTATTGATCAAGGGTAGCCAGTCGATTGCGTGCTCGCCGATGACAGTAGTAAAAATGTATTATATATAAATTTAACGAAAAAAAAATTAATTTAAAATTTGTGAAATATAAACACTGGTAATAAAATTAAGGTATAGGGCCAGAGTAGCCCAGAGGCTTGCGGGCTCGCTGATGACAGTGGTGCAAACATATTATAAATAAATGCAACTAATATATATTAAACTACAACATTAGAGGTTAAAAATGAGTCATTTAGAAACAAATTTGAACACAAATGTCAGATAAAATACGAATGTTCTGAGGTAATAATATAAAGACACATTTCTTTCATTAATGTTATTTTATGTTAAGTAAATAAATTGAATATTTCAATTTACAAGTTTTGTTTGTTTTAAATATATTTCATTATGTATATAACCTGAATTAATGTTTTATTTATTTTTATGATAATATAAATTTTTTTTTACTTTTAAATTATTTTTATTTTGCTAAATATACTTACTGTGTATATATCTTGAATCATGTTAAGAATACTATATCAAAAGCTTGGGCCATATAAGAATTTGTTTCCATGCCTTAATAACAAGAAACAACAATTAAAATTATCCCTGTCACTCATGTTCAGTGAATTAATTTCAATACCTATTGTTATAATTTCTGAGTGACACAAAGGGTTACGTTTAGTCTAGTATTAATGTAAACCAGTAAATGTAGTTTAATAATGCATTTAGTTATGGTAAGTTGAGTATAGACCACTACAGATTTTTTCTTCATTTCCTTGTCAAGCTACCAACTGTCAACCTCTTACTAGAGAAGACGAAATCTCTCTGGTTAGTTATTTTTGTAATGTGGAGTTGCTTAAACTAAATATTGCTACAATGATGATTTGTTTAAAGTGGTAAACTTATGATTGTGTTGCTTAGGCCATGTGCAGCTGGTACAACATCACACGGGCACACAGACTCAAGTTGCTCATTCTCGGCCGACAGCTGCTATCCTACGCAGAGGGCAACGACATTCTTACATCCTCCTCCAGGTTTTCAACATTCATTTCATCTCTAGTAAACTTTTTTTTCTTTTAAACATCATTAGATTACTTCACACAACTAAATATATTCTTCATGATATGCAATCAATGTACATTCATCTAAGGGAAATCAAGTACTCATATAAAAAAAAAAGTTTTTATAAACAAGACAACGTTTTTCCGAATATTTAGTGTTCTTCAGATTTGATCTAATACAAATAAACAATTAAAATACATAAAATAAAGAAATGTAAAACGTACATATCACCTAACAAAGGATATGGGACAAACAATCAGAGAGTTTATTTAACAAGTGGATCATTGAGAAGGGAGTGTGTGGTTGGCTAAGGGAAACCAGAGAAATGGAGATTAGAAAAAGACATTAAATTCTTAGACCTCAATAACTATGTACAATTTCAGAACATAATTCTTAATAAATTAGTAAACTAAGTAAAAATATATTTAAATTAATTTGATATACGAGGAAGAATTAGAACTTTTTATGATTATAAGAAGATTTGAAATTTAGCCTTTTGAAATTTTAGATTAATTTAAAAGGGAAAATTTTGATATAAGGCTTTGATAAGCTCGTATGCTTTTATAATTAATATATTTCTCCAAATTTTTAATTGCAATGTAAAGTATTCTTATTTAATTGTGGATCAAACTAGTGGTTACTTGGGTCAAGGTGTTTGGCAAAGTTAAAGTTAACATTCTTTCGATTATAGATTTACTTTTATTATATTTTTAGTGAAACTTTTTGGAAAAGCTTGACTAACATGCTTAAATACAATCTGGCATAGTTTTAATGCTCCAAATTATTATCCCTACTTGGAGGGAGTTCGTTACAATTTTTCACAAGGTATAAGAAGTGCTTAAAGGAATGGCAAGATTTTGGCTATGATTGACGAAATGGAGAGATGGTCTCATTAATATAAACCGATAGTTGGATTGATGTCAATTTAGTTTAATCATACGAGTACATCAGTTTATAAAGGACACTAAGAGACCGCATTCATTAAATTAGTTTCAGGTTTTATATTATACATAATGTTTCCATTTGAAAAAAACCATGTCTTTTATGAACTTTTTTTATTGCGGATACTCTTATTTTCCTAAGATAGCTAAATGTCATATTTTAACTCATTTCACGCCTCTTGATTTAATTTATTGTAATTATTTCTTGATTAACACATTATCAATGAATTGTGTAGGTGAAATTTTTAAATGATGAATTAACTGGATCGATGAATGATGACATAATTTATAATTGTTCAAACAATAACGGAAGATTGTACCAAAATGCTGGAAGAGCTTCATATTGATTTCTATTAAAACTACGTAGCATCCCAGAAAATGAAAGCTGAATTTTCTATTTCTACTGCATTTTTAATAAAAGATTAAGTTTGAAAGATCTTAAGCCCATTTCGTATGGCATACTTAGGATTATATGATGAATTTTTTGTCACGTGTTCATTGTGAAGTCGTTTATTTATATATAAATGTATATTTCAAAATTCATAAAAAAAATTAAACAAATAAAAGAAAAAAAAACATATCGTTACAGTATCTAATTTTTTGTTTCAATCTGCTTCTTTGAGAGACCAAGCAATTCATTCATTGAGACCAAACCAGATTTCATAAGTCCCTCCCACAAACACACACTGTCTTGTTCTAAATTACTACTCTTGTACATCCAAAAACTCTTAGCTACTGTTTGGAGTATACCAAATGTGATTCGTTCAACGTAGGTCAAGCATCCACCAAACTTAGTCTCCGTATGAACGGTCATAGAGCTTCAGTCAACAACCATTTCCATCTTCCCATCGCCTTTCATGTCAATATCCACGGACTCCTCTTTACTGAGTGCCACAAATCCTCTATGATGGCAAACATCTTAGCCTAGGAGCCTCCGAAGATGCCCAAATTTTGCTTCTCATTGTGCATAGAGCACATGGCCTTAATCTAAAGAGATAATGCTTCAATTAAATGAGTAGTTCATTGTCTTTGCATTTAGTTTTTATTTTAATTTTATTATTAATTGTTTATTATCTAATACACTTTTTTATTATTTAATTATTTTATTCATTTAATATTAGTATTATATTTGTAATATCAATATTATTTTGTTTTATTATATTTTTATAGTTATTACTGGTATAAACCTTTGAAGGTATAAGTTAACTCTTATATGGGTACCTGACACAAGGATATAAAAAGGAACAAGGCAGTGAGATAAGTTGGAAAAATTTGAAGGCAGCTAAAAACCTTCTGTGATCTCGAGCACTTTTGTGTAACACCTCAGATTCCTCAAGAATGTAATTGCAGAATGATGAAGAAAGAAGAAAATACAAAATAGCTAGAACAACCAGATCTAATTTAGTGCAAAAGGCTCATTCGAACCGAACCCTAATTTATAATGAAAATAAAGTATTATGTATTGAAAAGGCGTTGAATATTGAAAATAATGAATATTCAAAGAAAGGCAATTATGAAGTTTATTAAATAACTTAAAACATGATGTTGAATTTAGAAATGACAAAAGGATTGAACAATACGACAAATATAGATGGCAGAGTTGCTAATAAGACCAATTAGACTCAATCCTTCAGTTTAATAATAATAATATTTCAGATTATTCTATTTGAGTGATTTCAAGTTTCTTATAACTGTTAAAAATTAATAGCGGCATTAAAACAAATGTAATAGTTTGTTCTACACGATAATTACATACAAATAAAATCAAATATCAATTGAATGTAAACGATTTTAAAAAGTTGTGAATGGATTTCTGAATTGTTGAACGCTGTTGTATGATGGTTTCAGTTCGGACAGTTTGGACCGTTACATGGACGGAAGTACCGTGTCAACCACTGATGTGTATAATTTTCAACCCATCACTACCATGGGGAAATATTTATCAAAATTAGATAAAGGATCCAGAAACTACAGGTATCAAATGCTTATTACTTTTAATGTGTCTTTCTTATATTATGAGTCATATACATATATATCAACCGCTTGATAGAATAGTACTAAAATAAATTTGAACTAGGTAAGTTATCCAGGTTCAAATGTGGCCGTTTCAGTTTTATACAAAACCTTTTTGTAGATAGCATAGATAAACATAAATTAAAAATCAAACAACAAATATATACACATTAACAAAAATGGATATGAAATATATATTTAAACTGTTGACAAGCTAAGAGGCCGAAGCCGAAACTTCAGTGTTTTTCAATTTATTGTTTTTTTTGACGTTCTGTTACTTCTATATGTATTATTAAAAAAGTCCAGCAGCAATGTCTTAATAGCCAGCAGTTAGTAATAAGGTTTTGACAAAGGAAAGACGCTTCAATCAAATATGGCATTATTTTTAATAAAATATATTTTGAAAAACTGTTCCCTAATTTCACAAATAAATAAATATATGTATAAAAGATATACTTAGGGACGTTAGCTACCCTAAGACTTGCTACATTAAGGGAACCCTTCTATTGCTACCCTTCTAATATGATTGACAGCTGCATAGTCCCAGCTGTTCTATTATTAATTCGGCTACATTTTTTACTTCAAAGCAAAAAAAATAGTTACAGCCATCGTATTAGTTCTTCTTCCACCTGCACCTCTAGTGATAGTGTCTACCGTTTGGTCTGTATTCGTGGTGAGGATGAAACGTTTATTAAGCCTTCAAAGGCTGTGTAAGTTGAATGACTTTACAAGGACTTTAAGCAGTCGTTAAAGGAAAGTAATAACTATTATTTTGGACACTACATTCAGGTTTTCACTACCCATCGGATGAACCAGAATGTCTCTATTCATCCTCAACCTCTTCATGACCCTATAGGCGTCGACATGACTAGGAAACATGCTAAACAAATAATTAAAATCTCTATCTGTCCATTTTACTCTTCTACATCAATGATTTATCGTTGAAATATTAACTGGATATTAAGCATCACTTATTTCAAAGCTTCTTCCAATGCCTGAAACACAACTATAACTCGATCTTTAAGGTGTTTTAGGTCTTGCAGGTAATAAGGTTCTCATTAATTTTGGAACGGAAAAAAAGTTAAGCTGAGTCATATTTGGTGAATATTGTTGTTTTAGCTAAAAATTCAGGAGCAAAGGATAGATTTATTTGATGATGTACATTACTGTACTGCCAAAGATATGAATTATTTCGCTACAAATGTGTATTTTTTTTCAGATTACGTTAGAGGACTATTACATAATGTAATAAACGGTCTGATCAGATCAATGCAACTGAGATTTACTTACGGATTTATTTCTGTTAATTCGGTGGTAGCAGGTCCGGGAGTTGAACTGCTAATGTGTATAATGTGTACACCAGTGCGCTGAAATATTCATTGGTTGTCTTCATAGACTAATTCAAGTAGGACTAATATAACCCCCGAAATTACCAATTCCCCGTTACTTTTTGAACACTCCTAATATATGTATGATATATATGCACAAAATGATTTCATGATATTATTGTATATTCATCAATTTCTTATTGTTTTACAGGAGGTTTATAGAAGATGTACTTAAAATGAAAGGCCTTCGAAAAGCTCTCTATTTTTTAGAAAAAGTCCATTTAACTGTTCTGAGGAAAGCAAAAATAGCTTTGGAGAATCCAAAAAAAAAAGTAAGCTTCACTTTATACTTGTGAGCATGTGAATTACGAACTAAGAAAGAATTGAGACATCGAGACTTTAAGCAAGACATTTGTTTACATTTCAGAACCGTGATGTGAGTTGTGTAATGTTTGTGCATAGTTCTTAGACTCGGAGTCTGTGATCTTCATCACCATGGGTCATAACCTTGATATGTCTAGAAATTGTGCTTCACAAAGACCAAGTATTTTTTATAGCCTACACTTGTTTGAATTCGTCTTCCATGCTGTTCTTAGAGACATAAATTTGACTCAATTTTGGTAATTAATGAACTCTCTTATTGATGTTACATTCGGAGTCCTCAATTTTTCATTAGTTATATTTATTGGTGTAGGGTCATTTGACGAATATTGACATCGTAGAGGGTTGTTGTCGACGGTTTTATGTCTTCCCTAGGACTGTTTTATGGCATGCCCAGGTGTTTCGACCCGTTACATAATAATCTATAGAGTACAGAGAGATTAAACGTCTCTAGTGACATGCTGTAGTAAGCCTTGTGTGTGTGGTGACTTGCAGGACGATGGAGAGGATGATGAAGAGCGAGAGTGCAGGAGGTATGGCATCTGGAGCTACGAGGCGCAGGCGCTCAACCTGCCTTCCTTCATTCCGGCCTTCCTCTTTATATCCAGGATACCGCTTGACGTCATCCACGAATTCCTTAGGATGCGTCTAGAAACTAAGCCTGAAAATCCTTCTGTCCTCAGTATTAGACAGGTACGCTACCTGTCTACTCTTCAAACAGTCTACTCCAGTGATGGGATTCACCCATCGGTTCGTGCGAACCGAGTTCGGCGAACCGGTTGTTAAAATTACGTAAACCCTTATTCAGACCTGTAATAATTAGCCCACTATCAAACTCCACAAGTGTCGCATGACTCACGTACTTGTGCATGTATGACAACATAATTTGCGCATGTATATAGCCTATATTTAACTAAACAATTTAGTTTCCGAACTCATAATATTTTAAGAACCGGTTGTTAAAATTACGTAAACCCTTATTCAGACCTGTAATAATTAGCCCACTATCAAACTCCACAAGTGTCGCATGACTCACGTACTTGTGCATGTATGACAACATAATTTGCGCATGTATATAGCCTATATTTAACTAAACAATTTAGTTTCCGAACTCATAATATTTTAAGCACCGGTTCGTATGAACCGGTTCTTAAAAAAATTGAATCTCACCACTGGTCTACTCCCATACAGCAAGTGTACTATTCTCAATTACAGTTTTCTCGTTTGAAATATGAATGTATTGTAGTTTTATATTATGTGGTTTTTGTTTTTTATTGCGTTGCACTTTGACAGGAAGTTAGCAAGGCTGTTCACCTACCTTATCCATTTATTTTTATATCAAGTGTAATTGTCCTTATTAATAATCGTTCCCTTATTAATTCTAACTTCCCTTTGAATTAACATTTATCATCCTTTGTAGGGACTATTGAAGAAATAAAATAAAAATATTTTTGTATTTTGAAAGGAGAATGTGAAAACACATCATTTAGCAATATTTGAACCGAAAACTGTTAAACATTTCTAAAAGGTTTGATTCCAGCATTATCTGGATGCCTTTTCATTCCAAGTAGAGATTTTTTTACTTTACATACCGAATCTGCATTATAGTTTAATTTTGGTTAAGACTTCGTAAATATTCATTCTTTTAAAAATCATCGTCGAGAAAGCCAGTTTTCAAATCAATTTGCATGTGTTTTTACTTATTTTGTGTGGCTATAGACAATTCCTAAGGAGTAATATCTTGTGGTTGTTGAAAACGGTCCATTGAAGTTTGAAACCTTGGGAGAGCCCTTCCTACTATATATTTATCAATTTCATCATGTGGAATATTATTTGCTTATTAAGGGATACATTTAATATTCATTTAAATTCGATTATATAACCGATCTCTGGTTTAGAACCTCTTCTATAATTCAAAACCCTTTTTTTGAATATAGAAATATAGAAATATAATAAATTTCTATAATTCTATTATAGAACATATAGAAATGCTATACATTTCAATGTATAGCAATTCAGTTTACATCTGCATACATTGAAATGTATTCAACTTTTATATTTTAGCGTAGCAATAGCTTTACGTTTATTATAGAATTCGTTTTAAAATTAATTATATTTTTTATCTGATAATTTGTGTCTATGAAAATACTTACTTCTTTGTTTAATACTCGAGAGTAGTGAATTAACTAAGTTTGTTTTGATTATAGTTGATTCGTGAACTCAAGGAAGGAATGAAACTGGCCGTACTCAACAGAAACCGGTATCTGCGACACGTCGATATCGCTCTTTCAAGAGAAGATAGGGAAACTCAAGAGAAATTTAAAAATTCCATCTCCGAATTCGACTCTAATTTGACTGCTGTTCTTGAAGTAATCTTTAACATAACTTTTCTCACTTAACTTTCAATCAATTTTTCTTAATTTTCTTTATTTATCCCTTTTTTTGCATCGTATTTTTTTCAGTTTTATACCAATGAAAAGTTCTAATTTTTCTTTCCCCTTTGATTTTTTGGTCGTATTTCTTTTTTTATTTAGAGTCAATAGTGTTCATTATGAAATTCCTGTATACAAATATGTATAACTTACAAAAAGAACAAGAAAGAAAGAAAGAGAGAGAGAGCGCTAATAAATATTAATTTATAAAAAGATTTCACATAAGCACGTAAAATAACAATCAATTATCAAACCACAATAAGAAATGGGAAAACAAAACTAAGATCTTTCAACCGTAGATCGCTTGGTCTTCAACCGAAGACCGCTTGTTATGGTTGAAAGATCTTAGTCTTCTTTTCCCATTTTCTTATTGTGGTTTGATCATTGATATATTAATTTATATATTTATAAAGATAATCTTTTTAAACATTTCAGAAGCACAACATAACTTTAACTGACTCTAATGTTTAATTAATATTATTAATAAACAGGCATGATTTTAATCGAAATAAATATTTAATTCATGGAATCAATTTCAGACATAACTTTAGTTTACAAATTCATATTTTTGTCAAATATCTTCCTTTCGAGTAGATTTTAGTCTGAGCTAAAGTTTTGACTGTTTTTTTTTATTTCAGCTTTATCTTAACTACCTTCACCAATGGGTCATTATAACGCAAAATGAGAAAATACAAAAAAACGTTTTGGAAGAAGAATGGAATTTTATTCTTGATTCAGCTCCCCAAATACCTCTTGGAGAATCTCTTGCAGGAGGGGCATTCTGGTAAGCATCGATCTTACTTTGTCTTATCATAATTACAGATGAGTCAAAGTTATTGAAATATTATGATAATTTTAATCATGTGATACTACTCAGCGCACTAGCTTTCATCGGGACAATCAAAGCAAAAAGTGGAACGTTTTACAAAAACAATTCATTTTCAACTTAGACTTGTTCTCTTATTTTTATCTCCTTAGAAGAAAGAAGGTTAAAAACACAACCTCTTTGTAATTCATTGAAAAAACTCATACAAAGAAATGGTCAGTTAATACGCAATCATGGAATACTACCACAAACATCGTGTTATGATGAGTTATAAGTTATGTAAATGTGATTAGAAAGAGTTGTTTTGGAGTGAACGTGATTTTGAAAATTTTATTAAAAGGAAAAAGGAGAGGAGAGGCAGTGGTTATCATTGAAGATTAAATCAGTTAAAGTGATAGATTTTTAAAGTTGTATGAAGTGCCCCTCTAGTGTCTTATGTATAATTGCTTCTGAAACTACCTCATATAGTAATGGATTTTATTTTTTCAATGTACGAAAAAAAGAATAAACTAAACTTTTCATTCCAGAGGTTTTGGGTTCATAGTTCGTTCTGAAATTTGATGGCAAAGTAAAATTTAACGCTGGTAGTTGTTTAAAAAATTCAAAACTTTCAAATCCACTTTCTCTTGAAAATAACTCGTTGATCGGCTCAAGTCCTTGTACCTGCTAAACTTTAGATATTATCTTGTATACTATCTTCGTGTGTTATTCATTGTGATATATTAGTTTGTGGTAATAAACTCTTTCATGGTATGCTCGAATGGCCCAGGTACATGATAATGAATCAAAACGGGTTTAATAAACTCATAAATAATGTTGGGTGGTTTATTTATGAAACTGATGAATCTAATTGTATATTTATTCTAATATCACTTATGCTCTTTAAATAATATTTATACTTTATGTAGATTGTTTGAGGTTGTAACCTGATTATGGTACGTGCATGGCTGAAGTGTGTTGTTAATGTTATTAGTTTATTTGAAACTAAAATCTTATTATTTAACCTATTAAGATTGCCCTTTATCATTTATTTAACGAGACGTTGTCCATTTTGGTTATTTGGGACCATCTGGTTGTAATGGTATTTATATAATCTTCTAGGATGTTTTAACGTAGGTTTTATTTATATTTCGTGTGGTGTTAAAGATGGCCATCAAACTTAAAACACAATCATCGTAATATTTGTTCTTTTATTTACTCGTAAAACTATGGCGGACGTGAACGACGTTCGTCAAGTGTTTTCTTCGGTAGATTCATAACTAGTTTAACAAACTAATATCCTTTATAATAAGACTAACACATAATATCTTGTGCTAGGTAATCCAGTTTAAAATTAGCTCTCAAGATGGAATAGCTTTGGACTTATTAGAGCAGAAGAGAATATGAATGAGATTATTCTTTTCCATCCTAACATTACTAGGAACTCATTGCGATTCTCATAGTAATATTAAAAGTTGCACCTAGCTACTTGGAGTTGATCTGGTTTCATTATCTCGTTTTGGAGTTTTGTGCACCAAACGAACAGGATAGGTGGAGATTCAAAGCTACTTAGGTATGCCAACCTAAGCACTTAAAAACGTCGCGAGTCCCCGACCCCTAATATCAGCCATGCAGACTGACAAACATACCGTCATATAAGTGTGTTTATAGATTTAAAAACGTCGCGAGCCCCCGACCCCTAATATCAGCCATGCAGACTGACAAGCATACCGTCATATAAGTGTGTTTATAGATTTAAAAAACATCGCGAGCCCCCGACCCCTAATATCAGCCATGCAGACTGACAAGCATACCGTCATATAAGTGTGTTTATAGATTTAAAAACGTCGCGAGCCCCCGACCGCTAATATCAGCCATGCAGACTGACAAGCATACCGTCATATAAGTGTGTTTATAGATTTAAAAACGTCGCGAGCCCCCGACCGCTAATATCAGCCATGCAGACTGACAAGCATACCGTCATATAAGTGTGTTTATAGATTTAAAACGTCGCGAGCCCCCGACCGCTAATATCAGCCATGCAGACTGACAAGCATACCGTCATATAAGTGTGTTTATAGATTTAAAACGTCGCGAGCCCCCGACCCTAATATCAGCCATGCAGACTGACAAGCATACCGTCATATAAGTGTGTTTATAGATTTAAAAACGTCGCGAGCCCCCGACCGCTAATATCAGCCATGCAGACTGACAAGCATACCGTCATATAAGTGTGTTTATAGATTTAGAAACGTCGCAGCCCCCGACCCCTAATATCAGCCATGCAGACTGACAAGCATACCGTCATATAAGTGTGTTTATAGATTTAGAAACGTCGCGAGCCCCCGACCCCTAATATCAGCCATGCAGACTGACAAGCATACCGTCATATAAGTGTGTTTATAGATTTAAAAACGTCGCGAGCCCCCGACTTCTAATATCAGCCATGCAGACTGACAAGCATACCGTTATATAAGTGTGTTTATAGATTTAAAAACGTCGCGAGCCCCCGACCGCTAATATCAGCCATGCAGACTGACAAACATACCGTCATATAAGTGTGTTTATAGATTTAGAAGGTAAAAGAATTATTTTATCAATGATTAATAATGATTGTTTCTTTTTTGTTTTTAGTAAAATTGCATCTAACCTGGTACTTAATATAAGGAGAGACTTTTCAGAACAAGTTACAAACATTACCAAAGAAATTAGTTTAACTTCGAATGATACTTCGGTCAGGTATGTTTTATCTCATAGTAGCTTTGTACTGATTTAATAAACAAATACCAACTTAAATAGATGATGCTGTTAGTATCAAAGTGTTAGTGTTTCAGAAATTATAAATGGTTAAACTCGTCTTGACCTCGTACGTCAGTATGACACTCGACGGGCTTAGACCGCTGCCCTTGATCAAGAATAACTGGGTTAATATAGTTATTCTTTTATATATCACCCTAGCAAGTGGTGTTTAATCAAAATTCTATCGTTTCTGTATTTTATTTGTCTTTCATACCAAATTCTATTATTTATTTCTTCGCCTTCAATTCTAAACCCTTCTTCTTATACTTATAATTTCAAATTAAATGTCTGTTCGGTGTTTAATTTATTCATCATGTTAAATTTACATTTGAAACTTTTAGATTACATTTGTACTTATGTCTTTTTTATTTTATCTTAATAATTCAATTGTTATTTCTCTATAGAAGATACTCGAAAAAATAAAACTTAAATGCAAAATGTATTGAAAAAAATAAAAGAATTAATTATGAAAACAGAAATTATTCAATAAATAAATTAATAATGAAGTTGTAATTTAGACATCACTTGCAGAATTATAACACATATCAAAGTAACATAAACCACCTAAGATAGATGCTACTGAAAACTGGAGCACGAAACTAGTCGTGCACCACCAAACACTAGATAAGATTATTTTAAATGTTTTGGTTTAATGAATTCATGAAACATTACTGAAAGTCATAATTTTTTTCCCTATAAACGAAATTATAATCAAGTGTATAAATGTAATTGAAAATGGTTAACAATGGGTGATTGTTACAGACAGTCCGTACTGATAGCGACTCGAGGCCTTCAAACTTTATGCCAAGATATTCGTGATCGAACACACCGAGTTATTATTTTAGCAAAGATGCTAAACAAACGCCTGGGGCATGATGTTTTTCTGGCCTGTCCAATGATATCAGAATCTGTTGGAAATCTCAAGGTAACATTTTACCAAAATCAATCATATGTTACTATTTACAAATCTATAATTTTGCCTGCTTTCCAGCCTTTGTGAAGTGGGGACAAAGTCGTCAAAGTATGTAGGCAAGAGACCCATTTCGGCCTTTCTGTATACAGTTGTAGTGGTAATGTGAGGTTTTCAATTTTAAACATGCCTATGTCATGCTAAGTGGCCACTCCTTGGTCAATGATCACTCCCTCACATTCCTACCATTCCTACTACTAAATATAATAGGCAAAATAAATGAATATGGTATAACAATAAGGAATAAGATTATAGTTTATAATTAGCAGTATATTTCAGGCATCCTTGTGCTAATCGTTAGGCTAAAACCTTAATAATCTACATTCAGTTTAAATTTACTATTGCTTATTAAACATACACAGTATTTCTTGATATTCTCCAATGAAGAGTCAACGGTTAGGGAGGTAGATTTTGTTAAGTTATGGTATTTATTTTCTTTATTTGAAGAGTTCATATATATTTAATACCGTATTTTTCCGAAAATAAGTTCGGGACGTTTTGGACTATAAGCCCTCCCCTGAAAATAGGGGAATAAGTTATGATAATGTGAAAAATGTAATTCGTTAAAAAATTGCTGTTGAATATAGTATGTATCTCTAGCTGTCGTTATATTTCAGAGAATTCTTTGGATAAAATATTCCAAGAAATTCCTTGTTTACCTCTGAAGTTCGTTTCAAGGAGGCTACTTAGACAAGAAGTATTAATTTAACCCCAGCTATATTGCAAGACATGAGAGATTCAGACCAATGATTCTACAGAAAATAGATTTGGAGGAAAATCAGAACGGAATTAAAAATTTTGATAATTTATGACGATGTTCCAGAATATCACATGATTGTAATCGAATAAATTTAAATTTCTGTATAAAAATAAATATTAAACAAAAATACGTAAATCTACTTAATTTACTTGAAGTCCTTCCCTGAGAATAAGCCCTAGCACAGATTTTGACCTAAAAATAAAGTAAGACAGTGTCTTATTTTCGGAAAAAGACGGTAGTAAATTTAGACTTTTATACTATATCCTTTGAATGGTCACATGTATAACCGAAATTACTGCTAATTCATTAGTTTGTTGAGTAACTATATTCTCATTCTTTAACCTTATTAAAATGTATACCGTTCTTTAATATATATATATATGTATATGTGATATTAAGTTTGTTGAGATACGAGTAGTTGATATCTCAGTTCGTCGAAGTACATCTGTTAATGAGCAAAGTGGGCAATCCATTACTTGCTGTTAATCTTCATTAACTACATAAAACAGGATTAGACCAGTTTGTTTTGTGCAGAGCGAAGCCCTGGCACTTTGTCAGACCTTGAGGGAGTCCATCGCCTGCATCCATAACGCAGCCAAAGTGGCAACCTTGGATGAACTCGACAGGGTGACACTTCAGTCCAGGTTTAGGGAAGTCCTCCATCAGTTCTACAAATTTGGTTTTGAGGTAATTCAAGTACTTTTTGTATATTAATTTTTTTTTACTATTATAACTGTTTCTATTTCTGACCGGTTCATCTATTAAATACCATATTTGACCTTTATTTTTCGAAGATAACTTAGTTAAATATTTTGCATACTTCTAACAATAATATTTAATATTTAAGTAACATTATGAGATAAATTGCCTTATAAAAAGTCGTTTTATATATATGTATATATAAAAAGATTTCACATAAACACGTGAAATAAAAATAAATGATTAAACCACAATAAGAAATGGGAAAACAATACTAAGATCTTTCAACCGCAACAAGAAGTTGGGTTGGCCCAGTTGGGTTTTTGACTCTGACGAGGACCGCTTGTTGCGATTGAAAGATCTTAGTCTTGTTTTCTCATTTCTTATTGTGGTTTAATCATTGATATATATATATATATATATAATAAAAAGATTTCACATAAACAAGTGAAATAACAATCAATGATCAAACCACAATAAGAAAACCACAGTTGGGTTTTTGACTCTGACGAAGACCGCTTGTTATGGTTGAAAGATCTTAGTCTTGTTTTCCCATTTCTTATTGTGGTTTGATCATTGATATATATACAAGTTACTCACCACAAAAGATAAGAGATAACCGCTCTAAGATCTCGTGTATTACGTCGCCAGAGATTAAGTGAATACAGGCGTTGGGTAGGTTATGGATCTTGTTTTAAAGTTGAATGAAGATTGGCATCACTGACTATTTTTCCCTATTCAATTTAAAATAGGTCTTAATTTGTTTAACAATTCATTCAATTTAAACTGAATTTAAAATTCAATTCCTGAAATTTAAAGAATAATAAAAGAGAAGAAAGCAGAAAATATATAAAATAAATGAAAAATATATAAAAAATTAAAAATATTGAATAACGAAACTGTATAATGATAGAATAAAATAATAATAATTTTTATTAATAATAAAAAAATAAGTTACATAAAAACCAACGGTTTAAATGTAAGTATTATCTAATAATACAGTAATATTATATTAAATGTAATCAGTCATCCTCTCTGCATCCCTTTGGGACACTTCGCCTCCTGATGACGATGACTATCGAAATATGAAATATGAAGGAGGCGAAGTGTCCCACAGGGATGCAGATGGTTGACTTACTTATTTCTGATTATCACTCATCACTCCTGATGACAACCATTGTCGAAATATAGAAGTGAGATATGTCTGTGTCTGTGTTGTTTCCGTTGTAATTTTTGTCTAAAGTCCTATGGACTTTTCATTTGATTATATACATATACTTAGATAGAAGAAAAGCAACACACAGAGAAAGAGATACTCTTACAAACTCAAATTTTCGGATGATCCGTCTTCAGGAGAAAAGAGAATGGGCGACCAAGCACGCCGGAAACGCAACAGCAGGACACCCAATGTTTCCGGCGTACTTGGTCGCCCATTCTCTTTTCTCCTGAAGACGGATCATCCGAAAATTTGAGTTTGTAAGTGTGTCTCTTTGTCCGTGTGTTGCTTTTCTTCGTTTTTGAGCTGATTTGCGTCCAGTTTGGATCGGTTTTTCGAATTCTGAGTTTATTTAGATCGATATATGTGAAATAAATTCCGACAAAATCAAGGAAAATATAAAAAAAAGAGGGAGAATCTTGTGATTATTTTATTGATTGATTATACAATGGACAGACTTCCTCACACTTACCATCAACAGCTGTATTTATAAGTCAGATAATTCAAAATATTTTCCTGTATGTTTCAGTACTACCGAGATATGCACCGGTTAGCAAGCGACGCAGTGCAGACAGGACTGACCCTGGAAGCTGTGGAATTCGGCCGTGACTGGCTGAAGTTCGTCACTAACTATTGCGAACGAGGCAGAGGACTGCGACCGAGGTGGGCACACCATGGTCTTGAGTTCCTTCTTTGGCTGCTCAACCCAGAAAACACCCAGTGCCTCACGGACCAGCAGTTCGAGGTATCCAGTATTCCTCGAAAATCACATGTCTTTTCATTTGTTTTTACTGTACTTCTAACGTTTAGTCAATTCAAAAATAAAAAGTAAAACTATAATTTACTTATAAAAACCTGTAAATCTCCATAAAGAATATGTTTTACTTACAAGTTCATAAATGAAATCATATATATTTGAAACATCTTAAATGTGATAATCCTCTGTACTTGCCAGTCTTCGGTACTAGTTGCTGATTTACTCGTCAAGATAGGTATGGACCGAAAACTTAAAACTTAGTGTAAGAAAATACTTAGAATTACAGCCTCAAATTTTCGGTTTTATTGTAAAGAAATCGAGGGATACCAAACGCACTGTTGCAGTGATGGTTGGAAACCTTCACCTATGTACAAGCTCGTTTTCAAAGGTGGGGAGAGAAAAATAAGTAGAACTAATAGAAGTGTCTATTATGTCTGTATCTATCTTTGTGTTATTTCCGATATAGAAGGACAAGATTATTAATAGATTCAAGAAGCCTCTTCTCTCTCCATTCGCTTCCTCTTAAATCCTCTAAGGCTGGGTTACACAGGCCTTCCCCGAAAACTCGGGGATCATTACCCAGGAAAACTCCTCGGTTCATTACCTGCGTCTCCTATAATTAACTCCCAGCTCCAGTTCCATCTCTCCCTCTCACAGCAACATACACTATACCGTTCCAAGCCACTGCTCTTCTGGCTCCAACAACTGCATCTACCGTTTGGAGTATACAAAGTACGATTCATTTTACGTAGTTCTGACTGTTCCAAGTGATTTCATGGTTTCTTGTTGTCAAAGAATTGATCAGTCGTTTATTTCACTGTTGTTAGAAGCTTAGAAGAACACTTGTTGGTTTGTGGAACTGTTTTATATATGTTTGGGGTGTTACAGAGCTTGAAGGCGGACGTGGAACAAGGAGTAGGGCACATCCTAGGCACTGCCAGCGCCTGCCTCAACGTATCCACGACGCCCACCTACATGAGCACTAGGACCAGGTCGTCCTCGCCTCGCCCCACCCCCACTACCCCGAGGTCTAGCGTCACGACACCCCCCGACCCTGCGTAAGTCGCCTTTTTTCTATTAAATAATAAAAAAAAAATCTAGAAAGAGGTTCTAATTTAGTTTAATTAGTTTGTAGCAAAATACATCTTCAAGAAATATAAAGGTATTTCTAGCATATATAACATTCAAATGTCATGTTAACCGACCCAGTGAGATAAGCTACTTTTCTAACTTACACACATGAACTAAAGAAGCATTTAAAAACATTTTCTTTTTAAATTGAACAATCATTTGAATTATATTTTACAGTGTTTCTCACTGTTTTCTGCTAACACTGTTCCAATACATTCTTAGAGTTTTTTATATATAAAATAAAATTAACTTTTTTGCTATAAATTCGATAAGTATGCACATATGTGCAAAGTTAATGGTTAATAATTTACGTCCTCCTGATATTCTAAATGTGATTTTTTTTTCAATGCTTATGTTAGTACACAATTTTAGTCTTTTATGTTAATGGTTAATAACCTTTTTTTATGCTAGTTTTCTTTTACATAGTGTCTAGAATGAAGTATCTTACATGATTCAATGTGACCCAAAAACTGTGAAATGCTTCTTCTAATGTTAGTTATATCTTATATCTGGACAGACTTTTTTGATACATATACATAAGCTTAAAAAAAAACAAAGTGTTGAGATTTGGAGATAAGTAAATCCATCAAGATCTCAAAATGATTACTGTAGTTTACACATAGTAAATTTATTATAACAGTTAGTCGTTTTTGTTTCAGATTCGTAAATGGTGATTCTACTCCTCCTTTTGTACCTGAATTTCCTGACTTCAATAGCAGTGAGTGAATTTTTATTTTATTTTTTCGTTATACAAGAAATGTATTTAATATTTATTAAATAAATTTTCTTTTTGGAGATATTAATTTTAACTAACCAGTTGAAAAATGAAATGCCATGTGAGAGAACGGCTCTTATGCTGTAGAGGGGACATGCCAAACTTTGCCTACCGAAGGAGTCTACAACTTTTTTTTAGTAGGCAGCTAAAATTTTCTTATAAACTGTTTTCCTTCGCGTGACATATGTGTGTTTTAAATGTAACTAACTTAATTTGATAAGGTAGATTCACCAATACTTTTAAAAACATTCTTTTAAGACAGTGTTCCCAACCTAACCTTTTACAAATTACCAATGGTCGCATCCGTGGCTCGTCGCAGCCCTTCTAATTTAGGAGGGTTGTAGTGGACTTGCTGATACGGCTAAAGGGTCTCACGTTAAAAAACAATCGATCTGTTGTGCTTTACTCATGGAATGGCCGAAAGGTTGAGAGACATGACGATAAATCAAAACAGGTCTACATAGTGTACATATCTTGTGTATTTGTCGTCATAGACCACAATTAGCTGGTCTTTAGGTTTCAATGAAATTTGTATTTTTTGTTGAATTAATGATATGGTGTTTTTCTCCCTTTAATCAAATGAATTGTTTACAGTTAAGACTAGACAAGGAAGAATCCTAAAAGCGATAAAGAAACTGGACAGTGATTTGGACAACAAACGCAAACAGATGGATTTGATTGGTAACATCGTGGCGACACCCACTTCGCTGGTCGAGAGGAAGTTGATTAAGCCGAGGCCAGTCACCTTCACGTGGCAGAGAGGCATTAAAATTGGTAAACCATTGCTTCTTATTGGCCTCACTGTGTTTCTGTACATTAGTTTTGTCAGTTTGAATCAGTTTCATTCCTGAATTTATTTACTCTGCTTTGGTCGTGGTTCCATAGAATAAGTATTAAGTTCACAAATAAACTGAAGTTCCAAATACAATAAAAAACACCTTTCGTTGAACAACATACGCAAGGGAGTGGGGGTGGGGAGAGAAAAGATTTCGGATCTTGCTCCTTTTTCTGATAACAAATTAGAGTTCATAAATGTTATTCCATTACATTTTCATCTCGAGTTTATATCAGAACATTGTATATTGATTTAAATAGTTTTTTCATCGTTTCAATAATAAATTCCAGAATAGAATTACCAATGGAATTAACTTCTATATTTAAGGGCCAGAGTAGCCCATTGGCTCGTTTGGACTTGGTTCTTTGACTGGTAGATCACTAGTTTGATTGTCACTTTGGCTTTCTATTTATTCACGCTGAAGGTGAAAAAATGTTGAGCAGGTCGTCCCTCGGAGGATGTTAAGCATTCAATCCCGAGCCTGTACTATGCCGGGTGGGTATACGTTAAAGGTTTCTACTCTAAATAATTTGAGTTAGGTCAAATTGAGGACTCGCAATGTAGAATAATTAAGGAGGCAACACAATATTCCCTTGAGGAATCGATGTCAGATTGAAGCTTTTTAGCAGACCCTCAATCTCCCCTCAATAAAAGATAACTTTTATATTTAGGCAGATGCCATTATCAGAAAACTCTCTCTATCATTCAAGTGGTACATATGTACTCGTGTGCTGTTTATTATCGCACTCGAAGACGTGTTTATTATCGTACTCGAAGACATGTTTATTATCGTACTCGAAGACGTGTTTATTATCGTACTCGAAGACGTGTTTATTATACTATGGATCATATATTTAAAATCAAAATGATATATTTTTAAATCTAATAAACGATAAGGTATAGAAAAAACTATGCTGAAATCAACCAAAAAAAATCTACTATATTTGACATTCGCAGTCATCAGGAAGAAAAGTATTCACATTTTGGAGCCAAACATCAAATCCTATGTTGCTGCTATCCTTAGGAGTTCCTAGTGCCTTCATAATCAGAATACTTGTTATTATGAACGTCAAAAATATAGAAGTGAGTTTTTGATGCTGATTTTCTTCCTTCTTCTCAGTATATAAATGCCTCCATGGATGTATTTGTTTCACCATTTAAAAAAAAAAAAGGCATAGAATAGTGTTAACATGTGATTCATAGCTACTCATTGTTTTACAGGGCAAGGAAGGTTTGGCAAGGTATACACAGCGGTGAATAACGACACTGGAGAACTAATGGCCATGAAGGAGATCTCAATGACGCCTAACGATGCTAGGATCATCCAAAGTGTGGCGCTCGAGCTGAAGATAATCGAGGGACTAAACCATCCTAATCTAGTCAGATACTATGGGACTGAGATCCACAGGGTTCGTTGACACATTTCTACCACCTAAAAGGTCTAAATGTATTTTTCACGGTCCTTTACCATTGTATCATATTTTTAAGTGTCGTACGGTAAGACTTTGGCGTCTTGTTTATTCTCTACTCCACACTTATGCGTGAAGTATACACGTGTATGCTTCAACCACCCCCATTTACCTGTTTCCTTTCTGTCTTAACTTTTAATTGATCTGATTACATTTAATGAGAGCCCTAGAACATATTACTTGTGACGAATTATTTGATTATATATATAATTTTCATCAGGACTCGGTCAATTCTTTACGTTCAAATGAAATCTTCATTGCCAACTTTTCAGTTTTTATTTATAACCTTTTTTCATAAGCGTACAAAACAGAGGAAGTTTAAGAAATAATATAATCATAAATTCATTAAAGGTGCAAAAAATTACTAATAAGAAAATTCAATACATATTTTGACAGTAGGTTAATGAGAGAAATAGGTTTTAAATCAAAACCGAAACTTTGCCAACGAGAGTTTATTTTGAACTTGAAAAGCTGTCCGAGTCCTAATAATAATGTTACTTTGTTTCTACTTACCGGTCTATACTTTTATCAAGATTTATATATATATATAATATATATATATAAAGATTTCACATTAACACGTGAAATAACAATCAATGATCAAACTACAATATGAAAATGGGAAAACAAGACAAGAAAACAAGTTAAGATCTTTCAGCCGTAACAAGCGGTCTTCGTCAGAGTCAAAAACCCAACTGATCTTAGATCTTCTCTTGATTTCCCATTTTCATATTGTGGTTTGATCATTGATATATATACATATATATGATTAGTTCATTAGTTCAGATGGTGATCAATTGGAGTAGAATATTTTGTAGGTCCAAGGGTATGGCTTGTAGAAGGTCCCAGTCACTCGCTACCCAGCGAAGCCTCTGTTATTCCGCCAATAGATATAGAGGTTGTACACTCTTTCTTTGAGATAACGATATTGGCAGAAAACATGAGCCTCACTTTTCAGTGAACTGATTTTCTTTGGTCACCAACTGAACTAATCATATATCTTTCCCGGGACAACTCATAGAAACCAATATGTATATACCGTATGTTATGGGGTCATTTCATTGTGAATATATGTTATTGTAATATTCGTTGTAAATACCATTGATTGTGGTCTGTGCAGGATGAACTGTTGATCTTCATGGAGTTGTGCACAGAAGGCACTCTGGAGAGCCTGGTCGAGTCCACGGAAGGCGGTCTGCCGGAGGGCCTCGTGAGACGCTACAGCCATCAACTGGTCAGTGCAATTTCGGCTCTGCACCAGCACAGCATAGTACACCGTGACATCAAAAGTAACTATCATAAACATGCTTTCCAAACCAAACGAAAGTATTCCCTTCACCTCTACCTTATGTACAACTTATCTGACTTAGTTAAATCAAAACTGTCAGGTCTAAAAAATGTTATTCTTATTGATAATGATTTATAAACAGGTCGTCACAACATTTAAGTTTTTTTTTGTAATTTTGTGTCCTCACGTTTTAGAGACGTTAAAACTGTAATTTCAAAGAAATTTGTCCTACTCCAAATATTTAATATTTTTACACTCCGAATGTTTAATTCAAAATGATCCGTTCAGTAACTTATTAATGATTAATTGAGTATTAACAAAATTATTAATATGGTAAACCTTCAAGTAGATTTATTATTAGTCGTCCTGAATCATTCAAAGCTCTTGTTATATATCATCGTCTTGCCATTCGGCAAAAAGAGGATACAATAATGCAGACTGGAACTCACTCTACTTACCTACATGAATGACCTTTGTAAGTGGCACAACTCTATAACTTGAACAGTAGTGACTCTGATATTCACGGATACCCCTGTAACATTGCCGTATGTCTGTGTTACGTGTATAAGGGTAGCCATGGTACAGAAGGATGCCTCGTAACTTAAATACATTAATGCCTTGATAAGTATATTGTTGCCACAAGAAAATATATTAGGGCTTTCAAAATAAATTATAAAATCTTAAATGCCTTATAAGAGATAAATTTCATCACTCCTTTTTTAATTTTTTTTTTAATTTGTAAAATTAATTGATACATAGTTACAGCTATCCTGTAACTATGTATCACATAGTAACTATGTCCTACATCTTATAATTATTGGTGTCAAAAAAAAGGAACTGAGACCTCTTCGAAATGTTTCCAAGAAATATTTCTTTGGTATTTATTTGAAGATTTTGGAGTCAAAGGTGTTAGATATTTTTGAGGATGTGAAATTTTGAACCCCCAATAAGGATTTAACCCTCTGTTATAGTTCTTACATAACTAACACGGGTATCAGCTAACAAATGAATGAGAGTATTGACCTCTAAAAGAATACAGAAGATGAAAGACCTATAATTATGGGTGTCGACTGATAAGTATTAAGATATAGGCCATTGAGTAAAGCTAGAAGTCCTTATACCGATAGATTGTTCTTTGTTTCACCTAAGAAAAAATCCTCTGTGTATTAATTAAGATGAGACTATGTTATTTCAAAGCCGCCTGATACTTTACGGTGTAAAGTTCTCGAGTTTTGTATGCATTTAGGTTTACCAGGTTTATGTTTTTATCTTTTGATAAAAAAGAAGAATTTTACAGATCCCAAACTTGTTAAACAACAAAACACGTTTAATTCTGCTGTGTGAACTGTCACTATAGTAAAGATTTGTTACTTTAATATCAATGTCATTGAATTTCCAAATAACATTTACCATCTTGTTCCTGAAATTTTATGATTTTGGAGTATTTTGTGCTCTGTTTTATTCATAGTCAATATTTTCATCATTATTTATATTTCCAACAAGTATTTTTTGAATCTGCATGAATTATGGTTTACAAGATAGACGATTGTACAATTCAAATGTATTGTTTCAGCGGCGAATATATTTTTAACAAATGAAGGAAACTGTCTGAAAATCGGAGACTTTGGTTCTGCCGTCAAGATCAAAGCCCACACTACAGTACCTGGAGAGTTGAGAGGCTTTGTGGGCACACAGGGTGAGTGATTTACTGCAGATTATGAAACAAGTCAGTCGGAGGCTTTTATTAATAGTTGATCTGTTTTTAGCCTACATGGCGCCTGAGGTTTTTATGAATTCCAACACAGATGGGCATGGAAGAGCGGCGGATATTTGGTCTTTGGGTTGTGTCATCATTGAAATGGCTTCTGGAAAGGTACATTTGAACATATCTGTTGTAGTCTGTTTATGCATTCTTAAATGATATTTATGCGATCTTATTTGAATTAGAATAAATAAACTTGAAACCGGGTATACGTTTTAAGAAACATTATTTTTTGATAGTACATTAATTTATGTTAAGAATTACAAAGATTCAATCGCTTGGATTATGTTCTTTTTTTTTTTCAATTTATGTAAAGAATAATTTTGAGGACTGAAGAACGGAATATATTTTTCAGCGTCCTTGGCACCAGTTCGACTCGAACTACCAGATCATGTTCAAAGTAGGCATGGGCGAGACGCCAGACCTTCCTGGCAGTCTCAGTGAAGAGGGTGCCGACTTTGTATCGCTTTGTCTTTGTCACAACCCCAAGGAAAGAGCCACTACCTCGCAACTGGCACAGCATGACTTCCTCAAGGTAATCCTTTATCTCCATCTCAGCAGCATAAAGGAAAAATCTTTAGAAAAACAAGTGGTATAAAGACTACGCACGTTTTTTGTATGTCAATTACAATATTATTTTATGTAAAAGAATTAGGGAATACTCATTACATTGGGATATTATTATCGAAAGTCGGGTAGTACTTCTTAACATAGTTTTAATTGATTTATTGTGAGAGAAAATGCCTTGACTATTCTTTTTTTAAACATCTTTGAACGTATTTAGATTGACTAGAGAATTTGGGGAGTAGATTTTACTGGGTCAGTAGTCTATAATGGAATTGTTCGTAATGTTGTACTGCAAATCCAAGGGGACCTTGATGTAAGATTTTGTTGGGTCTATGAATGAATGGTGAAAGAAGTTTTGTAGCACTTTTTATTTTGATTGTAGTCCTTATATATTAGAATGTTTAGTTGAAATAAAAATTTCTATGTAAGAAACCCATGAAGGTTGAGGGATTTCATTTAACCTGTCTGGTACCTGAGACTTGAATTTGAGCTTAAAACTGTATTAGAATTATAATCATCTGTTAGTCTCTGTGCCTGTCAATCTTTAAGATACGAAAGTCATTCAAATGTCAAAGGGTAGTCCAAGGTCCTGCACATGTTGCGAGAGGGATGATCTAATTGTTTTGGGAGGGGTAGGGAGTAGTTATGACAATATACCTCAGTCCTCTTTCTCAACAACTAATTAATCTTGGGAAAGATTGAACCGTCTTGTATGTATACTTCTTCTGTACGTTAATTTCACACTTTAACAGGTTTTTTCTAGAGAGCCTATATCTCTAGCACAGCGAAAAGTGGTTCCAATAAAAATAACAGAGAATCAAATTTCTAAGCACGTGTTTTCATATTATCTGTTAACTCATCCATTTTTATCATATTCTGATATGACAGAATCAGAATTCGGTTTCACTATAGGATTAAATACCACGAGGAAAATAATATCTGTGGTAGATTGGACACTACAGTATAAAGGAGATAGTAGATTAGATAAAATAATTTAATACTATAACAATATTATACTACAGTATACCAGATGGTAGATGGATACCATGGATATGCAAGCTTTAAAAAATTTTTTTTTAAATCATGTGTGTAAGGGTGTAAAATCGTGTATAACTTTGATAGTATAAAAAGTTGATATAAAGTATTCATATCAAAATGTGACAGAAATGGATGAGTTAACAGATAATCTGAAAACACGTGCTTCGAAATTTGATTCTCGGCCATTTTGATTGGAAACACTTTTCGCTCTGCTGGAGATATAAGCTCTCTAGCAAAAAACCTGTTAATGTGTGAATTTTGCTGTTTATTGTCTACATGAGAGGACCACGAAGGAGTAATCTATACAAGTCAAACATGGAGGAAAGTGTAGCTTTGAATATATTTGTTTGAAACATGAGTTAAAAATTCAATTTTGATCTCTTTTGCAGGTTGACATGGAAGAAGAGTCAGTAAGCTTTAATTCTTCCTCTGTTCTGGAAGATTATCTCAAGTTAGGTGTCAAGAGGTAAACTGAAGGTATGTTCAGAATCAAACTTCGTACGAGTTATTTTGTTGTACTATTCATCGTTGTTAATGGAATAATAAACTTAGCAACCAAACTGAATTGACTGGTTTTCGAACTAAGATCAGTCAAACCTTAATAATATGTTAGTCCTTGGGTTTAACTAAGACAAAACCAAACATTAGAACAATAGAGCTATTAGGTTCTAAAATTATTATGCTTATGTTTATGTTTCTATTATGTATCAGAACCACAAGGTGATGACATGTACAAACAACTTGAAATGTTTTCTATGGTATGAAATTATGAAAATTTCCTTTTTTTATGCAACAGTTTACAAACCCAAAAGGCTATTGTGTATATCTCTATTAAAATTCTTAATTCATTTAGTTTGCTTAATCTGGGTGACTAAGTCAATCTTATTGATTTAAGTTTTATTTCGCGCCCTCAAGGAAGCGATATCGAACAAATGTTGGGAAACACTGAACTAAATGATTTTTACAGTATGTCCCAAGCAGCAGTCCTTTTCACTTTCTACCTATATAAACACTTTTTTTTGTTAATTCGAGGCAAATATACCATTATTTTAGTATTTAGTTGAATATTATGTACATACATTTTTTTTACTATAGTTTACATTTAATAATATAATTATTTTTGTGGGATATTAATTATGGATATAAGAAGGTGCCCAGTGGTACCCTGGACATAAAGATACGGTTTCTTCAAAAAGTTGAATATTTTGACAAAATTAGCAAAGAACTTCGAGAAAGTCTATTTTCATTGAAAATTAACATTTTATCTCACTTGTATATAGTTTTGTTTGATTTATTTTGGCTCAGTTTATTTGTGAACAGTCCGAATAAGTAATTAGCAATGGTAGAAATTTTTTTACCTCATACAAAAGAAAAAGTAATTAATAGCAGTTATGAAAAAATATATCATGGACACCGATCAAATACTATTTCATCTGACAATGTAAGAAATATGGTAAGAGCTGTGTAAGATATGTGATCTGAACGCACTAGAAGTAGTGATCATAATGCTAACTATTACATATTGGCTGTGATCTAAACAATGTGTGAAGTTTAGATGTGCTGTCCACGCTTGTCGGCTTTCTGTAAAGGCAGTTTAAATAGTGGTTCATGTTCAAATACCGTATTAGTGGTGAGGAATTAGTCAAGAGACAACTAGTACCTGCTATATTACTGTTTTCAAATCAAGGCAATAACATTGTTCTGTTATTGGTGTTGTTACACACTGGTTCAATCCTAAAGAGAAAACTACTTGTACTTTATTGGAACTACTAACACAAAAGAAAACGAATTGGAGAAGACACTTCAAGCAGAAAGTAAAATCTTTAAGCTAAAAAATGTGTTATTGTACATGATATATATGCTTTTTCTATATGGGGAAATTCTTGAAACTTACAAATGGGGAGTTAGTGATGCAAGCATCTGTTGAATGATTACTTTCCATCTTGAGTCCCGAATGAAATAATTTACTTACTTCTTAGTTCGAGCTTCCAAAGCTCTCTGCTTCGATAGCTCGGTGTCTCCGGTATAGGTCGGCAGCTATTTGCCAGGATTTGGTGTTGGTCAGGATTCTTTTCAGAGTGGCCTCATCTCCTAGCTTCTTCTAGGAGATGGATTAAGCGGATAGGTACTTCTCGCTCGCGCAGGAAATGTGAGCACTGCAGAAGAATATGTTCTAAGACTTTCCTCTTCTAACACGCAGACTCCATATAGGGCACTGTCAGTTAAGTTGAACCGGTGTAAATGTTTATTCGTTACAATATTTATTCGCGCTCTTGCTGCAAATGTTGAGACTGACCTTGAAACCGATTTGAATAAGTGAGGATCGCAAATGAAATAATTTATTAGCTCGAAATATAAAAAATATTTGTTGTTCCATCGAATTTTAATGTGCAGTAAAGTATACTATATTACATCATCTGCGTCATTCTATCATATTGATATTATACACCATTTCTCTTTCTCGAGGTTTTGATTCAGTGTTAAACAATTAGAGATAGAGAAAAATAGTGTAAAATATATGTGATCGAGATAAAAAAAACTTTGTATTCATATTACATAAATATTATAAACGTATACACTTGTTTACCCATATATTATTAATTTGTAATCTCCTATGAATTTAATAATACTTTTACAGGATTCTTACAGTTTTAAAAAATAATTTATCTTCCTTAGTTCCATTGACACTTATCTCTTAACGAAAATGTGTAACAAGAGAAAAGAAAATTATATAAATATTTCTTCTTCAAGTCGCTCGACGAACTGAGTGCTCTTTAATCTGATCAATTATCTTCTGGTAAATGATATTTAGGGGGGGAGGGGGTGTGTGAGGAGAATAGAACAGAATTTATATAAATAATAATAAATTTAAGTAGTTGAAATAGAGGCTTAACTCGATTCGAATACATATTAAGAAAATTGAAAAGAGGAAACAGTTTAATTAAATAAAATTAAAGAACTCGAATCAATATTATTTTCATTTTCCAGTCCTGACATTATCGCATACACTATATTTAATGATCAAACCACAATATGAAATGGAGAAAAAAAAAGACTAAGATCTTTTAACCGTAACAAGCGGTCTTCCTTAGAGTCAAAAACCCAACTGAAACACGAGCTACATCTGATGAGAGGTTGAGAAGAGTGGGAGGGAAGAATGGTATTTTATTTCATGTGTTTATATGAATCTTGTACACTATATTTAATATGTATATATATTCTTAAATTAAATCTTAGCATTGGCTTTGTTTCAGGTACAAGAAAGCCCTATAGGGACTCCATTCAATGACTTGTTCATTACCTCTCAATGTTTAAGGAGAAGTCCCTATTCTTTATAAGCGTTCAGTAACAAAGTACAACATTCCTCAAGGATAGTTCAATATAAATCTCATTTTTTGTATACTCTCTTTTAGTGAGACTCTTATCTTTAAACGTTTTGTTTTCTTATTCAAAACACTTTTCCTCAGTAGTTATTGCGTAGTTAATGTTTATGTTCACTGTTTATGAGTTTTTATTTTATTTATCCATCTGAAAGGCTGTGTTAATCCATGAATGAAATACATATATTTTCAAATTAATCTTGGGGCTTCTTTATTCAAATCGTTGGTAGTTTTAAATTGCTTAGTTTTTAGTTTTAGGCGGATTTAATCACAAAGAAAGTCACAAATTTCTTCGTGAGAGCCTAAAAGACGCCTGATTCTTCACTAGAAATCCTCATTTTGATTTTATCACGACTATCAGGGTAGAGAGTATAACATTGAGAAGTAGCTGTAATCAGGGACTGTGACAATACAAATACTCTCTCTTATTGATAACTTTCACTGTTGGTGCATATTCACTGATGATAGTAAAGTGAATTAATATCCAATATAGGAAAATTCATGGTTCAAAACTTTATATCTCGTATAAAACAACCATGGCTGTAAGCAACCAAGATAAAAATAAAGCTTACATTGTTCAATTTATAATAACTTGGCAATCTGTATGTGTAGTGGCTGTCGAAGACTAGTATCATATAACATAAGTCAACTGTCACAAATTATAGATCATAGAGGGATGGGCGGAGTCCCGTAGCGTCGAGAACCGAACTCAACATTGAGGTCTAATACTTATGGTATAAACATATTACTGTTAAAAAATAACAGCATTATCCATTTAATAAAGAAAACTAGACCTGTAACCCTTTGGGTTTGTTAGCCTTGAGAAATTATAGCAAGAGTAATAGAATAAATTCACTGAACGTAATTGACAGGAATAACTGTTTGCTATTGCTGTTTTTGTTATTAGTCATTAACACAAAATACTTCTTTTATGGCCAAAGCTAGCAATATGGTATTCTTAACATGATTCAATATATATATAATTGTTTCTATGAGTCACCCCAGTTACCCGATGCCCAGCGAAGCTTCCGTTATTCTGCCAATGGGTATAGAAGTTGCACAGTCCCTCTGTCATATATAAATGTTGGCAGAAACATAAGCCTCACTTTGCAGTGAACTTCTGTTTCCTTTCTATTTCTGATTTTTTTGGTTGGGTGTTAGATTTTTCTATTGTGTCATACGGATATTGATTTTACTTCCCTTGATACCCTTATTTGTCTTCTAGTATGTTTTCAGTTTTTTTTCATATATAAATACTTTCATATTTATGAAAATCTATAGTTAGTTATTAGTATACATAATAGCAAACAACAGATCTAATTAATTGTAATAATTATAGTGGTGAATGTATCAATGCTTGAGCCCTGAGGAAGACATAAATATATGTCGAAACGTTGGCAAATAAGTTTTTTTAATATTTAGACCAAAAATCTCAAAACAAACACACACAATATATATATATATATATATATATATATATATGCATGCTTTGTTGAACACGACAGAGTAGTTCCTGTCTAAAGTTTCTTCTCAAGACCTTCGATTTGCCTAAAAACAGCTTTTTCGTTGTTCTAACGACAAATCGAAGGTCTTGAGAAGAAACTTATAGATAGGAACTACTCTGTCGTGTTCAACAAGCATGCATATCCGAAGGACTGCTACCAAATTATACTAATATATATATATATATATATGATCAAATCACAAGATGAAATGGGAAAACAAGACTAAGAGCTTTCAACCGTAACAAGCGGTCTTCATCAGAATCAAAAACCCAACTCTGACGAAGACCGCTTGTTACGGTTGAAATATCTTAGTCTTGTTTTCCCATTTCATATTGTGGTTTGATCATTGACTGATATTTCACGTGTTTATGTGAAATCTTTATATATAAATATATACTTGGTCAGTATATTAATGAAACAAAAATAATTTAAAAGTGAAAAAATGGATTTATTTTATAAGATATAACCAAAAGGTCAATTCAAGTTGTCAATAGAATCAAACATATTTAAAACAAAAAAAACCTGTGAATGGAAAATTCTAATTGCTTTGCTCTTTTTCATGTACGATTGTATTAGTTTTCTTTATTATGTATATATATAAAATGAAACAGTTTATTGGACTTTAAATAAAAATTATCACGAAAGTGACATATACACATAACACACTTCTATATTTGGACAATCGTCATCGAAGGGAGGAGAAGTCTACCACAGAGAGGCAGGGTGGTGATTCCAGTACAGCAGAACGACTGTTACACAATCAGTAATGTCCACAACTATCTACAAAGTGAGAAAGGAGGAAGAAGGAAACAAATAAATGAAAGAATAATAATTACAAATAAAAAGTGTTATAATTTTAATAACAATCAATTAATTGATTAATCCATCTTTCAAATTATATCAAACCAATTATTTGGTTACTTTTTCCAAGTAAGGGAAAGAGTTGAGTAGCACCGTGAACTGGAGCCGTTTTCATTACCTGCCTAAGCTTCTTTAAGACAACTATATAAACAATTGAGGGACAATTAAGCAATACAAAACTGCCAGGTCATCCAGTTTTAAAGCAATCACATGAAAATATATCTACAAAGGAAAAATTTAAAATACGTGGAATTCCCAGCGGGACCCTATCTCTGAGGTGTACTCTATTTTAAATATGTTTTGGAGAACTTACACCTTACGTTGCCTAAAATGCACCATAGGAAGGGTTTGTAAGAGAATTGTGAGGATAGCACTTGGAGATATTAAAACTACTTTGTCCTTTCTGATAATAATAATAATTTCATTTGAATAACGATTCTTTATAATTTTTTTAAAACTCATTTTTATATTGTTTACTTAGAATGTGGAATCCAATGATAAAAAGATTAGCATCATACTAATTCTAGAATAGTATGCGGCGAGGTCAAACACTGACTTGTGCACATTAATACTAGTCTACAGGTACAGAGATAATTCTGTGTCCCTAAGAAACAAGCCTGAAGCACAACTTTATACCTTAAGGTTACCGACGATCGGTTGAACTACTGAAGAACGTAGTAGAAATATGCGATTTCTTTTTCAACACAAGCATTGTAGTGAAAGATCAACAGACATAAACAAATTTAAGTCTCTACATTCAGAAATCAAATAAAATAAATTGGGTAAATGTGTCAATTTTAAACTTTTATTTTCGGGATGATATTAAAGTATTTTAATACCATCCACTTTATCAAAATCCAAATGATAACTCCTTATCAGTGAACAACTGGGTGCTTTTTGGGTTAAGCATTCGCAAATGAAATCAATTTGGTCTTACTGCTTGTAAATTAAATCTACCAAAAAAAAAGTGACATCAAATTATTGTTAGTACACCAATTGATGGTGATATTGTTATCCAGAAATACCGTCTTACATCATACACTTTACACACTGTGTGAAGAAGTCGTATGAGGTATTTTTTATTATAAGAATATTCTAGTAAAACGGTTTCTAACATTTTGGATTCAATAATCGTTGGGCATCATAAAGATTCAAAACGAACTAATTTCTTGATCCATTCACATTACAAAACACTTCTTTCAAATTCATTCATACAAGATTGATTATAGTAGCATAAAACTGTGTGGTGCTAAGAATTATATAAAAAGTTCTTTGAATTATGCTTTAAATGTTTCAAAGTATAAAACTCTATTCAAGAGAGTTCTATTTGAATGTAATGTTAGATTTAATATTCCTCGACATATTACATATATTTTTGTAAAGTAATGAAAGACCTTGGCATCACGTTAGACTTGGACAGTTTACATTACAATGCAAATTTCTTATGAATCTATCAAAAATAAGGCGCATTTCTCGTTAAAAATATGTCTATGTGTATAAAGGATACCGTTAAGAATATGGAAAATGTGTATAAAGAAAGGCAAGTATACAAATATAAATAAAATAAACTATTCGCTTAAACATATATTATACGAGGGCCATCCGGAAAGTAGTACCCGTTTTGGAATAAAATAAAAACGACAGCATTTTAACAAATAATAATGTTTTATTTGTAAAGAACATACTTTAAACTACTTCTCCACATAGTCACCTTGCAAATCTAAGCATTTGTCGTAACGTGTGACGAGTTTTTGTATCCCAGCTTCGTACTCCTCTGCCGCCAGTGTATTTAGATACGTAGTCACAGCTGATTTCAGTTCTTCATCACTTTCAAATTTCGTTCCTGCTAAAAAATTCTTCAGTTTTGTAAACAGATGAAAATCTGAGGGTGCCAAGTCTGGGCTATAGGGTGGATGGTTAAAAGTTTCCCATTTGAATTGTTGCACAAGTTGTGTTATCCGAGCTGTATGAGGCCTGGCATTGTCGTGGAGAAGAATGACGCCGCTAGACAACAAACCTCGCCGTCGATTTTGAATTGCTCGCCGTAATTTCTTCAATGTCTCACAATATGCATTGGCATTTATAGTGTCTCCACGGGTCATGAAGTCAATGAGCAGTACACCTCGTCGATCCCAGAAAACGGTTGCCATAACTTTACGGGTAGACATTACCGTTTTGAATTTTTTTGGCTTGTTGGGTGAATGAGCATGACGCCACTCCATTGATTGTCTTTTACTCGTAGGTGTTGCATAACAAACCCATGTCTCGTCACCAGTGACAATGCGAGTCAAGAAAGAGTCTCCATCACGAGAGTAACGTTCCAAAAACGTCACTGCTGCAGCCATACGGGTGGATTTGTGTTCGTCAATAAGCATGCGAGGAACCCACCTTGCGCAAATTTTTGCATAATGCAGGTGGTCCTTAACAATTTCATGAATAACTGTTCGTGAAACATTACTGAAATTTTCACTGATCTCATCAATTGTTACGCGCCGATCAGCCTTCACGAATTCGTTAATTGAACTCACCAGTTCGTGCGTAATGACTGACGGCCGTCCGGAACGCTCGTCATCATGGGTGCTCTCTCTGCCCAAGCTGAAATTACGACACCAGCGCCGAACAGATGACTCATCCATAACATTGTCTCCATACACCTCCTTCAATTGACGATGAATATCGCAAGGTTTCACATTTCTTGCGTTAAGAAACCTAATCACAGCTCTAATTTCACAACTGGCGGCGTTCTCTATTTTCTTGAACATTATAAACACTCACAGAAAAAAACCCAGAAGTACCAGCGAACAGTAACTTAGCACACAGACAGCTGAAACAGAACTCAACGTGTTGCAACTTGTCCGGCGGCTACTCTACTCATCAGCGCTCCACACGGCACAAACGGGTACTACTTTCCGGATGGCCTACGTATTACATTGTTCTTTACAATATATAGAGAACATTACAAGAACGGAAAGTATATAATGATGTCAACTCTAAATAAAAAAAAACATAAATTCAATCCTTAAAGCATTAATAAAGAAATAAGAAATATAATTGAACTGAGGTGTGTTATCAGAGAATTCAAATCTGACCCGTCCCTAGAATACGTGTTTATCAAGTTAGGATAATTGTAATCTTAGATTTAAAGTTAACCGTTATGATATAATAATGAAAAAAAAAAAATCGAAAATGAGGTTACTGCTGTTTAATTATTTGTACAAAATTTCATGAATTTATATCAGTTTAATTATGCGTTAACCATACCAAATATAATTATATCATGTTTTTAAATGTAAGTTAATTTATGCTAGAATATTTAGAAAAGTACTTGAAGGTATTATTTAAAAATGTTTCTTTGGGTACAGAGGTATTTAATGAAGGCAGCACTGCATCTAGAGTAGTCTAACAGTTAAAACTTTTAAGGGTTAACTCGACAATAGTTTATGAATGCTTTCGTGTTAATTTTACATACTTATCTTGGGATTTTTTGTGTGATTTAGTAATAAATGGAGTTACTTTCTAAGTGAACTGGGGAGAGGACAAAGTATATTAAGATTAGTCTTATTATTAGCAATTCCATTATCTTGTAAAAAATGGCTGCGAGTAACTCGTCCACAGATGATTCATTATATCCAATTGCTGTTTTAATAGATGAATTAAAAAATGAGGATGTTCAGGTACTTTCCCTTTCACGTATTTTTTAATTAAATTAATATTGATTCAATTTTCCAACATCTTAATGTACTTTTCATTATATTATCACTAGGAACAATTTGATAAGTCATAGAATTTTTCATTTGTCTGTCTCAATTAATTCTGTACTCCTTAGTTCCCAACTTGATCCCCATACTTATAAACATGTGGTAGCTAAAATATGTTATAATCTTAACCCGCCTAGTTTTTGTTTTTTTTTTCTGTCATTTCAAAATGTTAACGTTATTCGTGGAAGGATGTTTTAAGTAATAATTGTGTATTTGATATTACCATTTTGTATATCCGGCAGTTTCTGTAAACAGTAGTACATAATGGAAAGTTCATGTAAGTGTAAAAAAGATTCTGTTCTAGAACTAGGAAGGTTTTGTTACATTTTTTTCTCTGATCTTTCCTATGAGGTTATATTTATAAACTGTTATTTAACTTTAACATAGTGGTATTTTTTGCCCTCGATTAATTGAAAATATATGTGCCTTATATGTAAAATTGCGTTTTCAGTTACGATTAAATTCTATAAAGAAGCTATCAACTATAGCTTTGGCTCTTGGAGTAGAGAGAACAAGAAGTGAATTAATACCATTTCTGACTGAAACTATATACGATGAAGATGAGGTTTTATTGGCTCTCGCAGAACAGTTGGGGCAATTCACTCATCTTGTTGGAGGGCCAGAATTCGTACATTGTCTTTTGGTAAGTTTAGGCTGTCATTATTTAAATTTTTAAAATTAAATTCTTACATCTCGAACTACATGAGTTCAAAATATCCCCAACATTTTACACGAATTTACAGAGAAGTTGGTAAAAATATACTAATGTTAAATTGTAAATACTTTTTATTGAACTTGTTTTATTGTTCAAAATTATTCTTCTCCATTTTGATACTAAATGAAAACTGTATGTGGACATACTAGTGAAAAGTATATCACGTTGTAATTAATTTATGTCGTTGTAAAATAAATTACGGCATTTTTCTTGATTATGTTGTGTTTTGTGAATACAAAATTTCTGGAGAAGGAAATTGTAGTGAAAAGAATATTTTGAAAGAAAACTGAAATATTCAAAATTTTCCTTGAAGTTTATACAATGTTGTGTGTATTAGATTACTGTGGGTTGGTTATTTTCTTTGCATTATAAGGACTTGAATGAAATTATGCAATAAGGTTGACAAATTTTGTGTCAATTACATTATATTGTTCGAAGTTTGTTTCTGACAAAATTTTTGTTGACTCATAACAAAAATATTCATTTGACTCTTAAATATTCAAAAATTGTCTAATGATTTTTGTTTTGTAGGATAAATTTCAGTGTAAGTATCCTGTAAAAATAGGACTCATGTGGATTTACGTATTATATACTAAACAAATGCACATAATTGATTTTATACATTCTTTTTTAATGTTTTAATGTACAATTCAGTATGTTTAAAGAATTTCATTTCTCATGATAGGCTTGTGAGGAATTTATAATAGATGTGGAAAAACATTATTTTTGGTTAAAGTTAACTGTAAAGAAATTACTCTACATCGGATTGTACTACAACGTGATTCTACGTTTAAAACACTAATTGGTGTCTATAAGTGCATATGAATTATAATAGTAGTTAATTATTCATGTGAATGAATTATTACTAGTTAATATTCACTAAGTATATAATGTTAAATGAACGTATACAAGGCAAAGGCATCAGTACTGCAGACGATTAATTATATATATAGGAATAATGACTTTCGCGGCCATCTTTGGAAACCTTCCAGTTGTATTCGATAAGATAAGTGAATAAAGAATGCAGCTAGTGTTGACAAATCTAAAGCTTCTGTTCACATTGTTAATTTTATTTAATATTTTTATGTTAAAATATAATGAGCAAAACTTTTATCCATTTTATATTATTTTAGTTATTTCTATATTGAGTCTGGGTTGATTGAAGTTTAAAATGAGGGGAATAACCTGATAGAAGTGGAAATCATTTTAAACATTTATTGGATTGCACTTCCACTAAGTCAAAGATTTTATATGCTAGATAAACTCAAAGACTTTTAGTAGTAGTATATCATTAGTGCCATAGGGTTATTTATAAGAAAGATAAAGTAATAGAAAGTAAGAAGAAATATGAAGAAGAAGCCTAGCAAAGAAATGACACTGGTTATTAGACAGGTACTTGAGACTCAGATATTCGTTAAGGTTGCCTACTTTGAAAACCTTATGTATGGTAATATTTAGGAAATCGGAGGTGGTATGCGGTTCTCCTATAAGTAAAAAGTATCCTAGTACTGCACTGAAGGCTGAAGCCTATAATTGTGTCTGTTGGAACAAATATTAGGTCCTAAACAAACAAGCTTAGAGTTAAGTGTTGGATACTCTAAAAGAACTGTTATTGACTGAAAGTGTTTTGTGTTTAGCCACCGTTGGAATCCCTTGCAACCGTAGAAGAAACAGTAGTGCGTGACAAGGCAGTGGAGTCGTTGAGAATCATCAGCGATGAGCACAGCTCGAGTGATCTGGAGACCCACTTCGTACCTCTCGTTACCAGGCTGTCTTCTGGGGACTGGTTTACTTCGCGCACCTCTGCATGCGGCCTTTTCTCTGTCTGCTACCCAAGGGTCAATGCTGTCATCAAGGGTAAGCATGCTATGCAGTCACTTCCTTCAATGTATCCGTTGTGCATTCATTTATAATCTTTAACTTTGTTAACAGGAAAATTAGATTAATTGTGAAATAATTATCTGATCATGTAGAAGCTTTGATAGTAAGACGTGTTAATTTAGATTTCTAAGCATTTAATCTTCTTTTTAATGTAGTTTCATTTAAACAAATAATTTCAATTCATTTTTCAAGGCATTGTATATCCACTTAAATAAATTGTTATTACCAATGAGTAGCCAATTGAGTTTTAAAGACAATAGTTATTCCCTTATATTAATTTAAACTGCAGGGAAGAAGGAAATTCAATTTTAAAAAGGTTGATCTTATACACTTAAATAAAGAAGGTGTTTATTTAGTTTTTAGAACATTGGATCTATACTTCCGTGAACTTTAAATTGTTAAATTTAAAAGAACCGTCAATTTGGTTTACAAAAATTAAATTAGAATTAAGATTTCTTTAAAGTAAACACTATGGACACATACATATTACAGGATATTACAGCACTATGTACAGGATGCCGTCCATGATAATAGAGAACTTGGATTGGGTTAGAGCCTTTCAAATTGAGGTTATATCGTTGAATTGGCGTTCTCTAAAGACATTTGTATCAGAAAAGGTGTATATTGTTTTTATGGATTAGACCAGAGGTTCTTAACCTTGTGGAGGCACCGAACCCCACCAGTTTCATATGTGCATTCGCCGAACCTTTTTTAGTGAAAAATAAAATATGATTTTTTTCAAATTCAAGTCATAGACGTATGTTTTTTTTTATTGGTGCACAAAGTAAACCGTGCATGAATATCATTTTGTTCAAAGAATAAAACGAACACAGTGCATGAATTCACAACAAATTACATACCTGCAAATCAGTGTTGACTTTTATTGTTGACCTCCGCGGTGGAGGCTCCACCGAACCTCTGAGACAGACTCATCGAATCCAGCTTAAGAACCATTGGATTAGTCAGTCATTGCTCTGTCAGTGTTAACTGTCTGCAAACAGTTTTATAAAGAATTGGTTTTTGTTTTTCAGCTGATCTAAGATTGCACTTCAAGAACCTTTGTCAAGATGACACACCAATGGTGCGCCGAGCAGCAGCCAGTAAATTGGGTGAATTCGCCAAAGTAGTTGAAATTGAATATTTGAAAACTGATTTAATACCTATGTTTATTCATCTGGCTCAAGATGAACAGGTTGGTATCTATGTTATCTTTAAGTAGTCATTGTTTGTTTGATATACAGATTTTATTAGAGTGATAGGATGCGATGGTGTTAAAATGAAAATGATTTAAGTTAATTCATTTTAACTTAAATAACTTAAATCATTTAAGGGCTTTGGTTAACAAATCATGCGACTTTCACAACACATCTTCTGTACATTACAAATATGAATTGAATAACAGTGTAACATCAAATGGTGTAACTGTTGTTACATTCCCTCGTATATTCAACTAAATTGTGATTTCTTAACTTTTAACTGATCTCTTAATTTGTTTTTTAGTTGTGTCTTGAAGAAGATCACTGCGTGTTCGAAACGCCTTGTTTCTATTAAAAATATTTATACTCGAATGTTTTCCTTATCTCGACCACATATATTTCTCACTATTTTTCTTTTTTATCGAGGTTTGGTCTAGCTTCAATAATTCAATGGTTTAAAGGTATTGTATTATTGAAGCTAGACCAAACCTCGATAAAAAAGAAAAATACTGTTAAATATTTATATATTGTTATTTTAATGATTTGATTAAATTATTCCTATTAAAGAAGCAGACGCATTTTAATTGTTATTAATTTTTTATTTTTAGAAATATAGACCTGAATATAATTATAGGCACAGTAAATACTTTTTACTTTAAAGTGATGTAAAATGTTCCTATTTTTCTGGGGATATGTCTCTATGAAGGTAAATTTATTCTTCAAATGAAGTATAAAATACATTGTTAAAATGTATTTGGTTCTTTTAAGGTAATTAATTCAAAAACCGAACTAGAATCAAAAAATTGTTGAAATACCCTCCTTTAGTGGAAAACTCCTGACACTAAAATAATAAGACCTGTTAATCGTATTGTGCTTGAAAGGAGTTACGATAAGAGAATCGTGTACACACTAAATAATGTTAGTGCAAGTTAATAATGTAAAATTCAACACATGTTAATAACAATTATAGAAGTATTAGTGGGAATATCCAGTTGATGAGAACTAAATATTCTATATAATTGTTACATATTCTATATTTGTAAAGGAAGGTTTGTTACAGTTGCATGCTACAATTCCACTGAACTCAATGGAGTTCAATGCTGGTTTCTACTTTTCTAAATTATTCGTCCACGTACTTCTCTAGTGAACGAACCCTAAATTTTATTTTATTAGTTCGTGCTCGTAGTGATACTGTTAAACACACATACAAAAAAAAAGATTTCTTGACGTTCTGTCGGGTTATTTACATTAACAATGACTTATTGTAAACATATCTAGATCGATGAACTATCGAAATTACATAAGTACTTCAAAATACGGGAAAGGTGGTCCAACCCGTACTTTACAAAACTGAAATACTCAGAATAAGAAATCACCTATTATAAGTGCAACTTATCCGGATAACAACGAAGCTGAAATATAGAAGAGAATTTTCTTGGTGTTTTCTCTCAGTTATTTCGTTTGTTACCCTTATGGGATTTTATAGTTTGATTTTATATATTTATATTATACTCTCTAAATAAAAATAACTTTTTTGGCTCTCAAAGCATCCTCTGAATCGTCTTGTGGAGAGTACACTTCTACTGATAACGAATAAGATAAGAAAGATGATCCTTATCTTACTTTAATTACTGTATATTCACTCTGGAATGTAGTTGTACAATTTTTTTTTAAAAGAATATAAGTGACAGCATACATTTATAAATAAAAAAAAAAATGAAAATAAAAATGTTAATTCTTGTTTAGTAGACTGTACATTGATGTTGATTATGATTGTGCAGGACTCGGTTCGGCTTCTAGCAGTAGAAGCGTGCGTGAGCATAGCGTCCTTACTTCAACAAGAAGACGTAGAACAGTTGGTGATGCCTACACTGAAGGCTTGTGTCTCAGATAATTCGTGGAGGGTTCGCTACATGGTTGCAGATAGGTTTACTATGGTATTTCATATAAATCTCATTTATGTAAAGAGAGTTTCAAAAAAGTCTATGCGTTTATTATAAAGGATTCTCAATAAGTACGTATTAAATTTGATTTGAAAGTAGAATAGTACTATCTCTGAAGTTATATATACTTAATATTCTCGTATATATAAATGGAATACATTTATAAATAAATTATATATATAGTATATGCAATGTATTAATTATATAATACGTATATATTGTTCAATTAAATATTTAAACAATCAAATTGTTCAATACATTTATATAAACAATTCTAAAGTTTATCGGTACTCGGTCATTTCTTCAGGTGCAAATTAAACTCTCATTGCCAACGTTTCGGTCTTTATTTAAAAGTTGGTAAAGAGAATTTAATTTTAACCTGAAGAACTGACCGAGTCCCAATAAACTTTAGTTTTGTTTCTATTCCACGGTCGATACTTCTATCAATATTTATATACATCATGATTTGCTTTCTTGACCCAATATTTATATGATGTAATTTTTTTGAGGGTTGAGGTCTAATGATTTTAAACTAGTCCTTTTGCCGAAGTTTCGACGTATATTTATGCCATCTTCAGGGCTTGGAAATCTGTTTATGTTGCAGTTTATGTGAATTAAGGTATGCTGCAACGTAAACAGATTTCCAAGCCCTGAAGATGGCATAAATATATGTCGAAACGTCGGCAAAAAGGACTAGTTTAAAATCATTAGACCTCAACCCTCAAAAAAATTACATCATAATATTTATATATATATATAAATAAGTATGCCTTCCTGCGGGACTCTTCGTCTCCTGATGAGGACGATGGTCGAAATGGTTAATTTATATGATAATAGGATTAATATTGTTGATAGTTTGCATTTGATTCAGGCTGACTTTGGAAGGTAGACTGGTTATGTAGATCAAGATTAAGGTCATACCAAGATGACGCAGTCTGTTCATTACTTCTCTTTGTTTACATTTCCGTCTGTTAGCGATTGCAAAATGCCTTATCATGTTTTAAATGAACTTTATTTAAAACTCCTGATAATTTATCACTGACGTAAATAAATTATCAACTAAAAATCCATGCTGTTAGAATTACTTTTCATTATAGTTAATTATTATTTTATGTGAATAGCGTAAAACGTATATGCCTCAAGTATAGTTATTTTTTCTAATATGTAAATTCATATTGGATATTGTAGATTCATGTTGGATATTTTATTACCTTACGAAGTCAGCAGTTTCACGAATTGTTCTTAAATAACTTGATTAGATGTTGACAATTAGTTTTTGATTAATCGAAATATACCAATTTTTAGATGGAATTATTCACAGCATTTTTTTAATAATACTTATCAACAATAAGTATTAACAAATTATTTAGCGCTATCAACAGAAGTGTTAATAACAAAACTTTGATCCTTTCGTTATTTTAAAGGGATGACTTAAAGATTTGTAAAGTTCACATGAATAGAACTGTGTAAAATTTTCCACTTTTTGATATACTTTTGGTGTAAGAAAAAAAATCACATTGGGATATCAACCTCTGCTTTTCGATTTACTTCCAAAAACTAATTTTTTACTGATCAACATCAATAGTCCAGTTTTTATATACAATTTATTTATTTATCTTAGCAAATAAGAAATCAGTTAATGATTTTCTGAATGTATAAATTAACGATATTTATATTAAAATAATTTTAACTGGACTTAGTATAATACAATCTAATAAATAAATATTTGCTGCCAACGCCTTTGAGCTCACATTGACGGGAAGGGTGGCTAAGTTGCTAACTGGCTGTCATTTTACTTTACTGGGTTGATCCTCCATTGAGCGTCTTATATTTTTCCTTAGTTTATTGTAGTTCAGAACCTTAACTACTGCCTGACACAGGCTTGGATGGATGGCTTTACGTCCTGACAAACCCTGACTCCCAGTACTTATGCTGACTACTTTACCAGTAAACCACACGTGATACTGATCAGTTGAAATTTTGGTTTTCATTATTCCGCGTACATTAATTAGTGAAATTTTGGAGTGATTTATAGACTTGGATATTTGGGATTCTTGAACTAGATTATATCTATGGTATAAATAGATGTAAATTTGTTTATTTTTCTGAACACTTCATTTGTGAATATCTGCTATGAGATTGTAGTTTTTACAAACAAATAAACAGCTAGTAATATAAGGTGTGGTGAGGGATTATTATCTGTTGATTACAGCTTCAGAAGGCAGTGGGTAACGAAATGACCAAAACAGAACTAATAGCCGGCTTACAGTCACTACTGAAGGACTCCGAGGCGGAAGTGCGAGCTGCGGCAGCAAACAAGCTAAAGGACTTCTGTCAAAACCTTGATGTCGCCAACAGAGAAGCGCTCATCATGAACAGCATCCTACCCTATGTCAAGGACCTCGTGTCGGACGCCAATCAACACGTCAAGGCTGCCCTCGCTTCCGTCATCATGGGTCTCAGCCCCATTATTGGCAAAACGCAGTTAGTATCCAGTGCTCATTCACATTTACTCCTACTAAATTTTGTATTTCATTGATTGTTTCTTTTTGTTTTAGTACGATAGAACACCTTTTGCCGCTGTTTCTAACCCAGCTTAGAGATGACTGTCCTGAGGTTCGGCTAAATATTATTTCTAATTTGGACTGTGTGAACGAAGTCATCGGTATTCAACAGGTAAGACTTCTAACCCAGAGTAGTAGATAATTTTAATTTTAATGCTCACTAAAATATAATTTAATATTTATACCTTCATATGCTCTTCTCTTTGCTAGAATAATAGTGTAATTCAAGTACGTGGAAAATGCTACAAAATTTGTGTGAAACTGCTTTGGATGAACTATCCAGGATGAAGTATATAGTGGATTTCACGATCAATCAGGTTTAATGGACAATTGAGTCCGTTAATTCGAGTTTTTGCAGTTGGAACTGTTTTTCAGTAGTTTATTTACTTGTATTCTGGAACTTCTACAATATTTTATTTTAATCAAATGTTATATGGGATCATGTGTAAACATTTACATTGCTTGCAATAATAAATTTCGAATGATTTAAATGTGAATGTTGTGCATGCACTATTAATTATCACAATAAATTTATATCATGACTGTAATTTTCAGACTGATTTATTTGTGAATTCTCTTAATTCAGTATTTAGGTTAAGACTGCTTAAGGGTATGGCAGTTTGTTTGGGAGGGCTTAAATGTGCACATATTTAGGACCCTCCCTCCAAATGAATGACTTGGTCATGGTGTTGTATGTGTTTCAGCTTTCGCAGTCTCTTCTACCAGCCATTGTTGAACTCGCTGAGGACTCCAAATGGCGCGTACGTCTGGCAATCATTGAGTACATGCCTTTGCTAGCTGGCCAACTGGGAGTAGATTTCTTCGATGAAAAGCTCAATGCCCTCTGCATGGCTTGGCTCGTTGACCATGGTATTCTTATTTTACTATAAGTAATGTAGGCGATCATGAATAAATCTGTTCACTAGATTTTGATGGATTTACATGTTTTGTTCTCCAAAAGTACATATTTGATGTTTTTTCGATATCTTTGTATGTGTGGGTGGATCTAAAAGTTTGTGGGCACGCTATAGGCAACGCTGCTTGATGGATCTAGTTCATATTTTGCCCTTAAAATGGGCTCTGTGTTCATCCTATTGTTTTTGGGTACTTTATTCTGTTATGGAAAGTCACTTTTTTTACTTTCTGATGATTTTAAATGATTTTTTTCTATTAAACTTCTAATTCTGAGTAAAATTACTATTACTACTGTGTTAAAGCCAATAGTGTCATATGAATTTATTATAAAATGAAAAAGGTACCCAAACTATCCTTTATAAATTATAGGTACAAGCGTATCTAGGAAAGACAGAAGCAATGACCACCTTTCCTACCTCTATCATAGAAAAGTTATTATTCGTCCCTCCTCCTCCACGCTCTTAGATATTTTTAAGAATTTATTATCTGTTACCCAATGGAAATGACTCATGGTGGATAAAGTGATAAAACTTTCGTAAAACGAAATCATAGTTTTCCCTGTGTGTACCATATATATTGTAAAGGGGCTCCGATGTGATTACAAATGATCAACTGGATTGGAAGGTTTAGGAAATTTTCTGATTTCAGAAATGTGTTTTTGTCTGGTGCTCAGATGGATCAAAAATTATTAATAAAACGAGTAAAAATAAGTAATTCTCATTTGGGTACCTGAATAAAAGGGAATATCGGGCAATTCGGCAGTGGTCCGTTAAGAAAATGTTGGAGCCAAACAGTACTGCTTCCTAGAGTCTTTTTACCCAACCTAACCTTTCCCCAATATTTCGAAATTTTGATTTCTTCCTTACGTTAAGTTTTCTTATCGGTGACGCGAGAGATATACTCGCGTCTATTTTAATTTCTCACCTTCCCAATAAGCAAAAACTTTTTTTTGTAATATTATGTGGAGTGATTTTTGGGCAATGTTATTTTAATATTATTTTCAATTCCATATATTTGACCTAAATGAATTGAAATAATTTGGCAAGAATTGAGATAAATTAAGAAATGATTGTTTTGCGTGAGTTGAACTGGAGTTGTTGAGCTGGCCAATTGGTTTCAAGTCATCCGCTCCACGATACCATAATCCTCAGTGGAGGGATTTATGTCTTATGAGCATGAAAACGCCTGTTTCAGTTTTAACTTCTCGGTTGTAAAGAAATCCTTTGCTTGATGGTATAACGAGGGTGCTTTGTTTCGTCCTAAAGACATGTACATGTCATAGTATAAAAACACACAAGAAATCATCTGCCAGTAAGTTAGAAGCATTTCCACTGACTTGAAAGATGATTATCCAAGAAGTAGCCAAAGTAAGAAAGTCTGATATTCTAAGCCTGTAGGGCGAGTTTAACAGATTCATTTCTCAGCTGGTGTCCACGGGGAGTAGTATCTTTCTCGAAATGTTGATCAGGCTAGTGCTTATTTTAAAGGCTTATTTAAAGTAGTTGAGAGTGAAGAGGAGTTGCGCTAGTTTTGGACAGTTTTAAAAAATTCACAGTTGCAAATCACTGTAGATTCCTACTCTACTTCCTCAAGAAGTAGGAGGAATCTGAATTGCGAATAAATAATACCAGTGATAAATGTTTCTCAAGAAGATTGTAGTATGTTTCTGGAATATTGAATATGAATGAAACATTGATCACTGGTATTATTTATTCGCAATTCAGATTCCTACTCTACTTCCTCAAGAAGTAGGAGGAATCTGAATTGCGAATAAATAATACCAGTGATCAATGTTTCTCAAGAAGATTGTAGTATGTTTCTGGAATATTGAATATGAATGAAACATAATAGTTCTTTTAATAATGACCGTTCTTAAACAAGTCTTAGGAAGACCAATGCATCATGACTGTTTGTGGTAATATCTTTTCGACTTACCTAATTTATTGGATATTCTCCTTTATAAAGATTTAGGTAGTATCAGTAATCTTGCTTCGGGTTATAACGGATTGAATTACCGTCGTAACCCGGGGTATGACTGTGTGCAGTCGATTAGTGATACTTTCAGGAGATTGTCGGTTAAATACCTGCTTAGTCAGGTTGGTAGAATTCTCTGCTGTTGGCTGTAACTTGGGTTGTTGTTTGCAGTATACGCTATTCGAGAAGCAGCCACTTTGAACTTGAAGAAGCTCGTCGAGAAGTTTGGCTGCGAGTGGGCTCAAAGCACAGTCATCCCCAAAGTGCTGGCCATGTCCACCGACCAGAACTACCTGCACCGCATGACTTGTCTCTTCAGCATCAACGTCAGTCGGCTTTTTTTTTCCTTTTTTTTTCTGTGCTAAAGTACCCCAGCAGTTAGCTTCAACGCCTCCAAGGAGCTCTGCACTTTTGCTGGTTCCTGCTGTAAAAGTTTTTCTATGGTTTTTGTTGAGTGTACTGAAGCACTTACCTCTGTGCTGCAAAGTTGCCTTACAGTCAGTCAGCAGGTGCAACGGTGTTTCTCCCTCTTCTTTGCAGAATCTGCATAAACCATCATTGATAATGTCCATTCAGCCTACCTACGTTTCGGGAGAAAGTAATTTCCTTTCTCCTTCTTCGGGGCAGTCTTCTTCGGGTCCTTAGGTGCACTTGTGGGAGGTTAGCTGCCACTAGTTAGCGCTTTTGGATCCTCTGCGCTTCTGGAGGATGGTCTCCGGACTTCCTTCTCCTTAGTATCATACAGGGGAAAATCCCTGTATCTCTATCTGTGGTATTTTGTCCGCTCCAGTAGAGCACCGCATACCAGAGTAAGACTATTTACTCAAGGGGGTCGCCTGGTACCCTTGAGACTCCGTTCATAATACAGTAACCCCTGCATCATCCATCCTTCGGCACGGATCGCATAACACATTAGATTGGAGCTGGGTAAAAGGAGGGGATTTTGGGATTAGGAAGGATGAGAAACGAAGGTGGTTAGACCCAACCCCTGATTACCTTTTCCTCCTCTTTCGTTTGTCCCTGCGTATAGCAGGTTAACAGGGTAGCCTTGTGAAGGCCGAAAGTCGGAGTTGAGTGTTAGAGGCTATTGGTGGCGCTGAATCACTCCATTACTACCCCTCACTCGGCCTCACGCAAACTTGTACTGCTCGTAAGTGGGGACTGAAGAGCCTCGGAGGCTCGCAAAATTATAACAAGTCTACCACTGCACGTAAACTATAACGTAAAATCAGTATTAATTCTACCTTCTTCGATTTCATTGAATATTTTCCATTAGGTTTAGGAATCACTAACAGGGGTCTTAAGAAACAGTTTATTGAACCTCACTATAAGTAACAAAGGCCAGTGTTTAATGTACTCGCCTCTGGACTGGTAGGTCCAGGGTTCGATACCCACCTGGCCCTCCATTTATTCACTTGGAAGGTGAATAAATCTGAGTACGTCGTCCCTCGGAGAGACGTTAAGCAGGTCGGTTCCGAGCCTGTATGATGTCAGGTACTTGTTAAAGATCTGTACTCTAAATATACTTGAAGTAGGCAAAATTTAGGACTCCCAATGTATAATCACGGATGAAACAAAAAGATGGTAAAAGGTTGACGTTTTGAACTCACTAGGGGATCGGTTTAAACAATAAAAAGAAACAAGGTCAAAAGGTGCACAATGTGTTCTGATTTCTTGATAATACCATGAAATAAATTTCCCTTTGTTTTTCAAAATGCTGTAATTGTATTTTCTCATATATTCGAATATCTAATATTGTATTTTGTATTAGCAATACCATCTGATGTTACTTGGACTTTATGTTTTTTGGAGTCATGATTGCTCTGACTGGTCAGAGTGGGCGATAATTCGAAGCTACTCAAACATGTCATCTACCTCTAAGAGATGTAACGAAACCATCCTACATTCATCTCTGAAACCCTTTCGTCGCTAGATAAAGTCCTAATCAGATAACTTTAGTTGAAATCAGCTCATGCCAACGATTATAAACTTAACTCATATTGAAATCTTCTAAATTCAGGTTAAAGTACTACCACTCTCTAAATTTACCCCACTGAGTTCAGACTGGATACAGTTAACACACATAACCTATTTTATACTCGGATGAATTGTCATACTAATCATCTTCTTTCATAATTGATACATTGCATCTCACATATGTTGACCTAACCAATTAAATGAAATCTAAATCTCTTATATTGTTGATATAATAATATAACTATTATTATTAATATCAAAATATAATTATTGACATCAAGGTTTTATTTATTGATCTTATATTGTCTCAAGTTATTAAATATAAATTTCCTGAAAACTGCTAATCGCTTAAAACATTTCTAACGCATTTACATATATTTAAAATAATTGAACTTTGAATATTTTAACGATTCAGAGGAATAGCATGGAGTAAAGTTAATCTAAAACTTTAGATACCTCCATGATCATCTTACGAGTATAACGGTTTTACCTATTTCTAATATAAATTTTACAGAAAGAACATGCAGTCAATGAATATCAATGTAGTAGTAAGTTCTGTTTATCTATGGAAACAGAGAGGCATGGAGGAATTGCTTCGTCTATTCTGAATCTATTGTAAATTAATAACAAAATGCCGTACATACCGATGAGTCATCGCGTTTTCTAAGAGCAACATGTATGCAGTTGAGTGTTATTATATTTGTTTAGATCTAACACAGTCGAGTCTTTTAGTTATTGAAGATGAGGAGTTATTATTAGAAAATAAAAATATTGTATGTTATAACTGAATAATTTAAGATAACAACCAGTATGTGTCATTGTAATTACCGTGAGGAGTGCTTGGCCGATAAGGTCACTTGTCTCAGTCACTCATTCGTGGGCTCTTATCTCATAAGCCTTGCTTGTAATGTTTAGAATTTTTTATCACTGAGATAGCCTTCTTTTTTTAAAAGTTGCAAAAAACAGTAAACAACATTTTTTTTTTAAAAAGTGCCTTCGTTTAAACCATTTTTCGTAATATACATTGAATTGGGGTATCATGGCAACATAATGTAGGTTACGAGTGAGGTTGAGTTGTCAGTAGTCCCACTAGCACCCATATGTCAGAGTCAAAGCCCGCGGGCCAAATCAGGCCCGCGAGAGGCGGCAGGATGATATTAGTTTATTATTAAAACCGACCCGCAGGCTGCAGAAGTTTTACACGCACCAATACTACATTTCCCACAATGCAAAGGCGACGCAGCGAGCGTGGCTTCATTTCATAATTTATCAGCAGTCATTAGCATAATAGGAAAAGTTAACTTTCAGATACCCTTCAAAAATGGCAAAACGGAAGGCGGGCACTGAGAACCGGTGGTTTCAAACAAGGTGGGAGTCGAAGTACATGATCACGGAGCTAGCTCGAAAACCTGTATGTCTAAATGAGAAAATATACTGATGCTGCATTGAATAATACTGCTTCAAACATTTAATGTTCGTGTTATGGGGATTTATATATAAAGGAAATTTGTCTTTTGTGCTGTTGAAAATTAAAAATGATTGACAAAGCCATAAGAAAATATTGGTACATTTATCCGATCATGTTGTAATATATTTGTTAGGTTTTCAGTAGGTTCAATTTCGTTCACTACACTATATGTGGTCATTTTAAAAAAAATTCAATAAACATTTGATCAGTCCGGCCCTCGGCTTGTTGCTACATTTTTTACTACTTCTACTTTATCGATTTTGTTGCCCCTTCCATTTTGACTTTGACACTCCTGCACTAGCAGAACAGTGCTCCTCTGAGGAAGTGCTGAAAACAGCTTTCTTTACAACTGTTTTCACGCCCTACTGCCATAAGGCCTATTTTCTTGTTTCTTTGTTAGGTCTTATGCATATACCATATCTATGCATACAATTTTATTATATAACTCAACATAGATTTCTATAATATAGGATAACAGTATTATACCATAATGAATATATTAAATCGTAATTATTTGGACGTCTTACCTCGCATGTTACCTTGTGTTCTCTGTCTGTTTCGGACTGTGGTTCCATCTTTAATAGTCATTCCTAAAGAGTTGTTTTTATGATGACGGGTGTTTAAACTGAATTGAAGTATTATTGGTTGGAGTGGGAAGGAGTCCTTTCTCTACAACGATTGCTCTCCGACTGCCCGCCTAAGGGCCGAGCGGCACCCTGGACCTTCCCCCTCCACACCTCTCTTAAATAACAACTAACATACCGGCCACCTTGAAACATTGTTTTAACATCAAGAATGAATTAGCAATGAGTAGATTAATTTTACAGTGGTATGCCACAATTGTATAAAGTTAAAGTCCATGCTTAGTGAGTCAAAATAAGAAGTACAGCTAAGAATACAATAGAACACATCTATACACGGGTATACAATATATTATAAATTCAAAGTCTCAAATTTAGTTGTGTCGTCATAGGTACATCCTCCTCATGTGGTAGTGGCACTATCTTCGAAATGGATCGTTTTATTACACCAGAAGAAGTTTTCAATGTGTACACACGACATCGGCCATCGGTTCCTGGTTGACCTTCTAAAATGCGTGAGATTCTCCATGACAGCGGTGGTTTTAAAATCTTCTTTTACGATGACAAGAGTGCCTTCTTCCAGATTAGGTGAACTAGTCTTCCACTTGTACCGTTGATGCAGCAAGGATAAATACTCAGTAGACCAGCGTTTCCAGTAGGCCTGCTTCATTTTCTCAGTCATCTGCCAGCGAGACAATAGACTATCTGGAGTATGAGATAAGTCAGATTGTGGTAAGGAAAGGAGGGGTTCTCTTATTAGGAAATGGGAAGGAGTCAAGGGATTTAAGTCTGCAGGATCATCACTTAATGGAGTAAGAGGTCGAGAGTTTATACAAGCTTCGACTTCTGTTAAGAGTGTAGACATTTGTTCAAATTTAAGTCTGTGGTTACCAATTATGGCCCTTAAATGTTTTTTAACTAATTTTATAGCCGATTCCCAGAGACCTCCGAAATTCGAGGATCTCGGAGGAATAAATTTGAATTGGATTAAGTGGCTTCTAAAATAAGCTATGATTTGTTCTGATGGAAAATTTTCGAAGTCAGCCTTTAACTCCCGCTGAGCCCCTACAAATATTAATGCATTGTCACAGTGTATAGTTGTTGGAACTCCACGTCTAGAAATGAATCGTTTCAATGCAGCGATAAAATGTTCAGAAGTCAATCCTGATACTAATTCCAATTGAATGGCCTTAGAGCTAAAGCAGATAAATAAGCAAATATAACATTTTATAATTGAAGGACTACGAATTAAATTCTTTTTTATATATAAGGGACCCGCAAAATCAATGCCACAATGTGTAAACAGGCGTGTTGGTTTGACTCGATCGATAAATTTCTGAACATAATTTATGGCTACAACCCTCAATAATTTGTTGGAGTTGGAATATTTGTTAATAAGATCTTCTAGTAGACTCAATTTATTGAAGGCTATATTCCCTTTTTCAAATGTCACATAACATCCCAATCCTCTTCGTTCTATATTGATTACTTCTTTCTTAGTGGTTCTGTCTGAGGTTGTCTTTCATAAATTCAATATAGGCTCCCTTTAATGTGATGTCATGACTAAGTTGCCTCTCTAATTTCAAAAATGGAGTTAATGCCGAATTTATAGAATCACCACGTAGATCAGGGCATTCTTTATGATTATCTTCACTCCTTTCCTCAGAATTGGTTTCTTGAGTTGACTGTTGTTCTTCAATTTCCGAAAACCTGGACAACTGATTATTAAGATCTCCCTCTGATGTAGTAACAAAGTGACAGTAACCATTCGGTTTAGGATTATGGTTAGACGATGTCCCAGATCCAATCGAATCCTCTTGTCGAGCCTCTGTATCTGAATTTGATGTTTGATTATCGGGACTGCTCGTCTTTGTGATCGGCGCCAGAATAGGTCTGGTTCCTTGCTTCTTTCGCAACTTCAGGATACATGCCTTTATGTAGTAATAATTGTTGTCAAAGGATTCTACTTCCTCGTTTAATTGATCTGTATCTTCCACTAACCCAGAGTCTTCCATTTCTTCAGTGATATTCCAAAATTCCCTAAGGCATTCATCCAATTCGCTCGACCTTACATCAAGTTCCTCTACCTCATTTTTAATATTATTGTAGCCCTGTACAAAAGATTTAATATGTGTTATACGGTTCTTAAGATTGGCTCGCTGTCTTACAAGTTTTTTATAAATTGACATGATAACTACAATAATTAAAATGTAATTTAAAATGTAAATAAAGGTTTACTGTTGACTATGTAATTAAATAAAAGGAACCACAGACTTAAGATTTTAAAAACAATTAGATTAAGTGAATAAATATTGGAGTAGGGTTAGGTAAAGAGAGAAGGGTTAATTTGAAAAGGATAAGGGCTTATCTGAGGTGTTCGGTGACTTGCACAGCCGGTACTTGCGACGTTAGAAGCTGGGTCCTGTTACCTGGGCTCAATTCAATAAAGGTTTCAGATGTCTCTGCTCTTGAGTTCTAACTCCCGACACTACTTTCCAACAAAAACAACTTTAACACAACACTGCTTCACGATTTTCACTTCCTTCTTACGATTAGATGTGTTCTGACTCCAAACTACTTTACGATTTTCACTTCCTTCTTACGATTAGATGTGTTCTGACTCCAAACTACTTTACGATTTTAACTTTCTTCTTACGATTAGAGATCGGCGCTAGATACTGGCCGGATCGCGTCTTGTTCTGACTCCAACACTACTTCACGATTTTCACCTACTTTCGATTAGAGATCGGCGCTAGATACTGGCCGGATCACGTCTTGTTCTGACTCCAACACTATTTCACGATTTTCACCTACTTTCGATTAGAGATCGGCGCTAGATACTGGCCGAATCACGTTTTGTTCTGACTCCAACACTACTTCACGATTTTCACTTCCTTCTTACGATTTAGAGATCGGCGCTAGATACTGGCCGGATCACGTCGGGGTCACCAAAAAATGTTTAACTGAATTGAAGTATTATTGGTTGGAGTGGGAAGGAGTCCTGTCTCTACAACGATTGCTCTCCGACTGCCCCCTAAGGGCCGAGCGGCACCCTGGACCTTCCCCCTCCACACCTCTCTTAAATAACAACTAACAACGGGTTTAATACCGTCACAGTGTGAAGAGACAACATAAGACTGTTCCAATTCATTGCTATTTTATTGATGAATAGTTGAAATAAATTGTTTTTTCGTTTATTTTCATTGTGCATATTTTGAATTATTTCAGTGTGATTAATAGATGTGATATACTGCCTTACAAGTAAAGTAAGTTGAATCTGTCAAATCAACTTTCCAGTGTTGTGTGACTATGCTGCACATGACTGCTGGATTCGAAATGGGCATCTTAGGGCTAGTGGAAAGGATGCAAACCGCTGTATAATGTAATTAGGTACGGAAGATTGTAGGGCTTTATGCTTGTGTTGCTGCAGGTACTGGCGCAGGTGTGTGGGCAAGAGATCACGGCACACTGTATGCTGCCGACCGTCATCACGATGGCTTCGGACCACGTCCCCAATGTCCGCTTCAACGTTGCCAAAACTCTTCAAAAAATAGGACCCGTTCTTGATCCCAAGTAAAACAGTTCCAGTCATTTCTAATTGGAAAACTTTGAAGAGATTATTAATTGGAATTGTTTTTGTTTTTAGTTGTATACAGACGACAGTAAGGCCAGTTCTAGAGAAACTGAACTCAGATGAGGACGTCGACGTCAAGCACTTCGCCTCTGAGGCCATTGCTGGCATCACCGCGGCCAACTACTGAGCCCACCACCTCTTTTATCCTACTTCTGTCAGTAACCCTCTATCGTGTTTCACTTCATCTAGGCAATATATTTTTAAATCGGAACAGTCCTAAAAAAAAGGAATCAGTTATTAAATGTAATTATTTAAGTTTGTGAATATTAAATGTTAGCATTAGATAAGTAGACTTTAATTCCAAAGACCAATATAATCCAGCCACTCATGGTCTCGTCTTCAGCTCACAAACAGACTTTATCGATTTGTATGAGGTTTAAGTCTACCTAAACTTATTCAAACTGTTAACGTTTTGTAGTTTGCTCGAGGATAAACTTTTGTTTTGTGTCTATTTCACGGTCGAAACTTTTATCGATGTATGTATATTGATATAGCTTCTCGACCACTGATATTTCAAATTCACAGAAAGGGGTTCTTGAGGATTTTGGTCATAAACATAACAACTCCTGATTATATGCCGACGTTTCGCCAAAATTTGTTCGGCATTTTAAAAAAAAATACGTTGTTTTTAGCCTTGAAAATGCCAAACAATTTTTGGCGAAACGTCGGCATATATGCTCTTGGTTTCCCTCTCTTATCTCTCCTGAAGACGGTTCAAACCGAAAATTAGAGACTGTGAGTGTGTTCTTTTGATTTCTGTATGTTTCTTTTTCTATATTGAACTATATTTGTCCATATATTATATATATATATATATAAAGATTTCACATAAACACGTGAAACAACAATCAATGATCAAACCACAATAAGAAATGGGAAAACAAGACTAAGATCTTTCACAGTAGCTCTGCGAGAAATCAGGCGGTATCAGAAGAGTACTGAACTTCTGATAAGGAAACTCCCATTCCAGCGGCTAGTTAGGGAAATTGCTCAAGACTTTAAGACGGATTTGCGGTTCCAGAGTTCTGCTGTTATGGCCCTTCAGGAGGCGAGTGAGGCGTACTTGGTTGGATTGTTTAAGGACACCAATTTGTGCGCCATTCATGCCAAACGAGTGACTATTATACCAAAGGACATCCAATTGGCTCGTCGTATCTGTGGACAACGTGCTTAAATGTCCGTCGAATATCTGCTAACAACCAATGCGCAAACCGCTAACAACGAAGACCGCTTGTTACGGTTGAAAGATCTTAGTCTTGTTTTCCCATTTCTTATTGTGGTTTGATCATTGATATATATATATATATATATATATATATATATATATATATAATATATTATATATACTTCTCTACTTCGCTTAAAAATATCTTTTAACGCTAATGAGATGAGAAGAGAAAAATTAATAACTGTTAATAATTAACTGAATCTTTTGACTTTCTAATGACAGCAAGTTTAAGTAAGCATCCCTTCTCTTACGTAGTTAGAAGATAAATTACGTAAAAGTATCATAGGGGATAACAAAATCTGTTTACGATTTCTTTCTTCGGGTAAATTCAAAGGATATCATCAAGAAAGGGAGACCATTTGGACAATCTTGGGCTTTCAAGTGTGGAAACAGTAGACTGTTCATAACTGCTTAAGCATTTTAAACTTACTACTAGGACAGTTATCTGTCTCATACATGCATATGAGACTAGTTGCACAAGTTCAATTCACGGCTCAGTTTTATAGTTTAATGATTATTTTATGTCTTAATGGAAGCTGTAGAAGCTTCTGTTCATTTACAATTACTTTGGATTTTGTTTCAGGCTGATATCATTTTGGAAAAACAGATAATCAACCCTCTCCGTATTCAGCAACAAGCAAAAAACACTAAATAAACCTTTTTTAAAATGTCTTCTTCATTTTTAATAACATTTTTGTTAAAAATAGATTATTTTCATGAAAGTATTTATTTCTATTAATTTATATGTACCAAGTGTTATTTTTAGAACTGAAATTATATGTACAATATAGCAAATAAATTTTTATTTACTGTGTCAAAATGTTTTTCTTTTTTAAAGTTTCTTCACGATCTTCGTTTGAAGCGTGTATATTGCTTGTGTTTTATTGTTATTGGTTTTGTGCTCACCCTGGTGTGTCTATAGTCTATACGCTTTATGATTGTTATTCTAGATACAGAGGAGTGGCTGGGGTACCTTCAGAGAGGCAGGCATCCGTCAAGGTGATTGGTGTTTATTACTTTGGATTCATTTGAGAACATTAACAAACGTGACTTTGATGTTACCTGTTTTACCTATTGTTTTTCCTTGGGATAGCCCTACACTTTTTGGTCATTATGTGGAATATATTTTAGGTAGCAACTACAGTGGTGAACGCCCTTAATGGCGTATATTATAGCAACTTTTAATCATCAAATCCACTTAACCTTCAGGTATTTTATTCGTGATATTGAAAAAAAGTGTTAAAAGAGATCCCTTATTTAAATGTAATACATACTAATTATCTAGTTAATTAATTGTTGCTCTGCTAGACTAGTTAAACGCACATAATAAAAAATACACCAGCATTGTTGATTCTAGCGGGTTTTTTAGTTAGTTTGTTTAGTTGAGTAAAATAGTTTTGTTAGTGTTTTTCTTCTGCGGTGTCTCTAATACCTATTTTTAGCTTGCTGTGAAGAATACCGACGACTGTTCTTAAGATCGCCAAATCTACTAATAATTTGAACTAATTTGTGAAATCAGCTGTCATTAAGCATACGGAATCCGTTTATACAAATATATAACAAATTTAACGTTTAACGAATGATTATTAAAAGTAAAAAAAATAGTTGTTTACAACTTTGCTTTTTGGAAGAGCAGTAACTTGAATAATGCTACAGAAGTCCACTACATTGTTTGTTAGACATTTTGAGCATTAGTTTAACAAAAAAAATTACAATATGTTAATTGAAATCGTTTATTGTAGTATTAACGCATTTATATAATAAAGGTGGATTGTATATCTGGTATCAAATTTCCCCTAGCATTGATGGACATACTTAGAAATGTAGGTTTATTGACGGACTACACATGTACGTTTCGAAATTACGTCATATACAGTAATCCCTCACTTTTCGCGGATAATGGGGACCGAAGACAGCCGCAAAAATCCGCGAATAATGGACGCGCCTTTATAAAAGCCTCTAAAGCTCAAACAACGACCTTTCCAACAGAGAGAGAATCCTGACCTTACTGAATACTGTATTGTGTTGTAAATAATAATGAAAAACAAGAAGAAAAAAGTAAGAAATAAAAAAAAAAATTACAGACTATAAGAGAGAGAGAGAGAGAATTATAAATCAGTAATTTTTTTAACCAGTAAATAAAATGAAAAAATTCGTATAATTTATAATTTTCTTTAATTTATTTTAATATTTTATTTATATTAATTTATTTTAATGTATATTTAATTTTAATTTATAGATGAAAAGGCCTGTGCAGTACGATAAATGAAGATGAATCTCTGCACAGGTTCATGAAGAGCTCTACTCCTCATTCATTAATTTTATTTATGAATGTCTTTATTTATAATGTCTTTATTGAATATTTTTTTTAAATAGCTTTTATTAGCCTTTAATTTAATACAGTATAATATATTTTGACCCAGCAAGTCACTGGTTGTTTGATAACTTTCTCGATCGTACAAGAAGAATCCTGTATATTTCCTTCTCTAATACTAACTACTGTACTTTTTCATTATGAGTTGTATTTTTTTTATTTTTTACTGCAATTACAGTTGAATATTTTTCCATATTTTTTAAATTTTAATTGAACATTTCAGGACCCTGCGAAACACTGAACCTGCGAAAACTGAACCGCGAACTAAATTTTTATAACATTACGCATTTTTTGGCGCTATTTTAAATCACTAACGGGCAGCATTCTGTGTGTGTAAGCCAATAATAAATAAATAAATATGTATCACTAGTTACTTATTGATTCGCCTTAAATGGAGAAGTTTTCAGATCGTATCTATGCCTTAGTCAGTATAAGTAAAACAATGAAGCAATATATTCATGTAATATATTTTAAAAACAAACTATTTTAAAGGAAATCTGAAATCACCCTGTCAATTATTCTTTACAATTACAACGTTTTATCTCTGTGACGTGCGACATCTTGTTGAGAAATGCTAAAAGTGTAAAATTGGGGTTTGTTGCCGTGGTTTTCATTTTGCTGGGATTCAGTTATTGGTGATGAGGGTTCATTATACCTAGCATTTTATATTAATTTTTCTTGCTTTAGAATGGCGATATGCTCCGTTTACTCTTCATTAATTAGAATTACTGCCGCATTTAAGAAGTAGCGCTTTAAGAAGAGTAATTCTTAAAAAAAATATCCTTTTAAAAATATATGCGTACAATCACTAAAGCATAGATAATATTTTATCTGTTAGCATAAATTAATATCTGTTTTGATTTGATTATTTAATCTTAAGAAATACAGATCCATTTGAAAATTAGATCAGACTCTAATTACCAGTATTTAAAAAAAAATTATCAAATTAATTATTATTTTTGTTCACCCGTGCTAAAATGGGGTGGTCAGCTAATATATGGGACTAGGGTAGTCCAGTTGCTTAGCTGCGTGGCTGTGGACTGGATTCGATACCCGCTGGCCCTCGATATACTTACGCGAGAGGTAGCAAAAATCTGATTGCGTCGTCCCTCGGAGAGAGGTCGGTCTCGAACCTGTACGATGTTAGGAACTCTAAAGATTCTTATTCTAAATAAACTTGAGTTAGGTATAATTTAGGACACTCAATGTAGAATATTGATTTTGTGATATCAGGAAAGACCAATCTTAGGCCTATGTGTATTGCCTCGTAGGACAGCCACTGTAACTTAACCTAACCTAATTTAAGTTGAATGATTTTTTTTTTTTTTTGACTATATTCGACTGGTTATTGTATTCACCTTTTATCACTTTCTTTTTCATCTATAATCATTTTTTATCAAATGAAGAATCATCTCATTCATTATCATCAAAATGATGGAAAATGGAATTTCATCTTGATGTATTACCATTGCTTGCCCATGGCCTCTAAGAAAGGATACATCTTTGTGAGTGTTACATTACGAAATGGTGGAGGAAATCGTTTGTCTATCTGTTTATTTCATACATTTAGTTTTTATTTTATTAAACAATTGAAGTGATAAACTTTGTAAATAGTGGCCCCTTTTGACTGTTTCGTTAAGGTACCTATTATATATATATATATATATATAGGTGTGTTCTCTAATCGGGGTTCGGTCAATTTTCCAGGATAAAAAATCAAACTCTCGTTGCCAACGTTTACAAGGTTTTATTTAAAACCTTTTTCATAGGCAGAAGTAAGAATTTTTTAACTAAGAAAATGAAATTTACATTATTTAAAGGAACAACAATGTTAGCCGGACAAAACCTTCGACTAGACTAATAAGATAACATTACAAACATTACATTTGTAATGTTATCTTATTAGTCTAGTCGAAGGTTTTGTCCGGCTAACATTGTTGTTCCTTTAAATAATGTAAATTTCATTTTCTTAGTTAAAAAATTCTTACTTCTGCCTATGAAAAAGGTTTTAAATAAAACCGAAACGTTGGCAACGAGAGTTTGATTTTTTATCCTGGAAAATTGACCGAACCCCGATTAGAGAACACACCTATTCTATCAAACGGTCGATATATTATTGAATCTGTTATATATATATATATTTGTAACCAAATTCACAATCAACACGTGAAATAAAAACATATTGCTCACAATCAAGCAAGCAATGAGATAAATGACCAAGATCTTTCAACCGTAAGAAGTGGTCTTCGTCAGAGTCAAAACTCAACTCAGTTAGCTCTGACGAAGACAGCTTTTTATGGATGAAAGATTTTAGTTTTTTTTTTCTGATTGATTACTGTTAATATAAACAGTAATCAATATTTATATTAATTATATTTGATTACGATAAAAAATATCACAACTTAAAAAATGAATAATTAATTTATTTAACAATAACAGTACTGTGGTTTGGATGTACTGTTGGAATAACTAAATGCAGTGAATTTATAAAGAAGAAACTGTCAATCAATGGAATGTAAATTATGATCAAGTTAGTATTTTATACGAATATTATAACTTAATAAATCTACTATTCTAGGAATGTTAAACAAATATTTATTTTCTAGTATTTGCTTTAAGTAATTCGTTATAGTTATTCTGTGGACGTTTGCTTTAGACAGGTGTCAGGTAAAATGAGAGAGAGAGAGAGAGAGAGATATCCTGCTCTGTGACTTTGAATAGTCTGCCATTTATTCTTCCTTCCTGTTGCTTCTCTCATGGGTATTTGCCTTTGGGAAAAAGAGTTCCTTTTGACATGCATAATGGAGAAAATTAAATGTTATTCATAAAATGTGGAACACATAGTAGCATTCCATAGAATAATTCTATTTAAATAGAAGTAAATTTGGAATAAATTTATATAAAAAGAACAAGTAGATCGTCAAAATACTCTTTCGATTCAAACCTTACTTCATTACGTCCATGCCAAGGAATTTACCTTTATGATCATAATGGTAAAAAAAATGCAACGTAAAACTATAAAATTGTATTTTTGAACATAACAAAACAGATCTTTTAACAAGATTAATTTATTAAAATACATTTATCTTTAAATATTGCATGTTTCACAAAACAAAATATACATTTTTTTTTAAATAATTTATTATATATTTTTGTAAAATAAAAGCTGGACTCTGGCTACAATAACACTTTAATTTTTCATCTAAATTTAGATAATCCACACAACATAAGATCGAATTAAGTACATTTTCTAAAAATTGATAGATATACATTTATAAAAGGTTATATTTAAGGTTCTAGTTGTTTGGGTTAGTAAGTCCGAAAAGTTATAGGGGTTTGTATTTGTTGTACATCTATGAACTACGAATTAAGGGATTTCACAATCAACGAATGAGAAAAAAATGAACTTGTGAACGACGGATGATATTCTAAAATGGGGCTTATATTTCGATCGAAAACAGTTCTTGTCAGAGTCACTGCAGAATGAACCAAGAGGAAGTCATGTGCTTTAGAGCAGAGGTCTCCAAACTTTTCAATATAAGGGCCGCATTATAGACTCACCACTCCATAGTTTGGAGAGCTCTGCTTTGTTTGGACTATATCATTTGTTATGATATATTTTCAAAAATCTATAAACAAAAACATTTGTTAAATGATTCCAGATCATGACTTTGTGGCTCTCTCATCTTCGGTCCAATTTGTGAATGGAGTTTGACTCCCAGCATGCAAATGCTGTAGTCAAACTGCGGCTCCAAGATACTGGCGTTTGTAACCATCAAGGATACCACTCTGTTTAGGTCAACTTTCTGACTCAAGTTTGATAAGAAAACAAATATTTTGACTCTCATGACTTAGGCTGCACATACGTGGACATTCCAACTTTGACGGCTGTGGATCCAACAAAGAGTACTTTCTGACTCCCACGGTTACAGCTACAAGACAGAGCTTCTGGCTATCATGTCTAGGGTTCCAAAAAATAGTACTTTTTGACTCTCATTTTTCGCTCCAAGAAATAGTACTTTCTTATTTGCATGGCTAGAGCTGCAAGAAATATCCTTTTTGGCTGTCATTTTTCGCTCCAAGAAATAGTACTTTCTTATTCTCATGGCTAGAGCTGCAAGAAATATCCTTTTTCACTCTCATTTTTCGCTCCAAGAAATAGTACTTTCTTATTTTCATGGCTAGAGCTGCAAGAAATATCCTTTTTGACTCTCATTTTTCGCTCCAAGAAATATTACTTCCTTATTTTCATGGCTACTGCTGCAAGAAATATCCTTTTTAACTCTCATTTTTCGATCCAAGAAATGGTACTTTCTTATTTTCATGGCTAGAGCTGCAAGAAATATCCTATTTGACTCTCATTTTTTGCTCCAAGAAATAGTACTTTCTTATTCCAATGGCTATAGCTGCAAGAAATATCCTTTTTAACTCTCATTTTTTGCTCCAAGAAATAGTACTTTCTTATTCCAATGGCTATAGCTGCAAGAAATATCCTTTTTGACTCTCATGGCTATGGCTCAAAGTAAGCTGTCTGACTGTTATAGCTATAGTTCCAAGAATGAGTACTTCAGACTGGCATTGCTATGGCTCAAAGTAAAATGTCTGACTATTATAGCTATGGTTCCAAGAATGAGTAATTTCTGACTCTCATGGCTATGGCTCCTAGAAAGTAACATTCTAATTCTCATGGCCCTAGCCCCAACTAAATAAGACATTTCATAAAAAAACCACACTCCAAATCCAACTTCCCTACATTCATAAGAGAATATTATGACATTAAGGTCGTCAAACAACGATCACATTAAACATTATACTCTCAAACTAAATTTGTATATCCTTTTTACAAAATGACTAATAACATAATTAACTACTCCAGTTTAATTTTATTGATATAGCTTTAAATCTTTACAAAAAAAAAAATTATAGCTAAACTTTGGAATGTTGTCTGCTTACCATTTTTCAACGGCTTCTGTCCGATTTTGTAAATCTGAAACAAATTTAGCGTTATCAATATGATGTTAAAAAAACATGAGAGTTAAGAGTAAAAGATTACAATAACAAGGTGAAGAATTATTATAAACATAATGCAGTATTTGTCTTATTTAACCGTGGTTGGTTTGGAATAAATGAACCAAAGCACCTCAGGACATTAATATCAGAATTATTACTGCAACATAAATGATTAGTTTTAGCTGATTATAGGTTTTTAACAATATTATTAACTTGGTGTTTACGATGCAACTAAGCATACATAACGAGATGTAGAATACACTAATTCTACATAACGAGAAGGTAATTCTAATAATAATTCTTTGATAACAGGCTATCTAGAAAGATCTTTGAATTTTGAATATTTTTTTATTAAACTTGCGGTGTTTCCTGATATATATATATATATATATATATATATATGTATATAAATCAAAATATTAAAACGGTCCAAACCGGACAGATATATAAATGAAAAAAGACAACAAATAGAAGAGGCGAGAAAACTTACTGGTTCGATATTTCGAACTGAAGTTCGTCGTCAGGAAGAGAGTAGAAGGGAAGAAGAAGAGGTACGTGCGTTCACATGTACCGGCAGAGAGCAACCTCTCGCTCTATATATGTATATATATAAATATATATAAAACTAAAGTTTATCAGACTCTGTCAGTTCTTCATGTTCAAATTAAACTCTCATTGTCTACGTTTCGGTCTTTATTTAAAACCTTTTTCATAGGCAGAAGTATAAAACGTTGGCAATGAGAGTTTAATTTGAACCTGAAGAACTGACCGAGTCCCGATAAACTTTATTTTTGTTTCTATTCCACGGTCGATACTTTTATCAATATATATATATATATTATAAACGGGATCCACAAAGGACAACAAACGTTTCACAGAAAACTATAGATACAGAGTAAAGGGACGAATACACTTACAGTCTCAAGACTGTAAGTGTGTTCGTCCCTTTACTCTGTTTCTATGGTTTACTGTGAAATGTACATATATTTATTATATATTCAATCGAAACATTCAGACGATAGTTGAATTTTCCTAGTTCATGTCAACTTGGAGCATATTTCTGAACTTATATAGAAAGCAGGTATGACAGAAAGCGTTACTTCCTTGTCACGTAGCAAATTATTTATGATGATAAAGGCTAGAGTCTAAGAACTTATCAGACAATTCTGAAAATGTCTACCACGATTGTTGCTCTGAGTAAATTTTTTTCTCGCCCGATTTCGGATAAATGTTTTTCCATGCATATTTCGCAAACATCTGATTTATTTTTCTCGTGTACATTTTTTTGGTTTTTGAAAAGCCCATATTTGAAGTGTATATTTGTTTATTGTAAATGTAAGTGTATACGTATTCCACTATATTGTTATTTACTATAATAATAAGCGTGGGCTTCATGCTAAATGATACACTACTGCAGGCAAGTAAGTAGAAGTGAGTTAAAGTCTTAAGAATTTTCTTGAAGTCATGAATATAAATCTCTTTGTAGCTGTTTTCTGGTCTTGATCAACTGTAGACACAAGGAAAAGAGATAATTTAAAAAGTTCTTCGTTACTTAGTTGCTTTATGAAGGATCTTATTAATTCATGTAGAAAGTCCATTAAGAATTGAGTTTTGAAATTTAAGAGAAAAAAAAATCCAATAATGGAGTGACAGAGAGAGAGAGAGAGTGATAGGCATAAGGGCTTTTAAAATTTATCGAACCGAAGCAAGAAAAAAAACATTGGAGTAAAATGGAAAGATAAATCTGATTTCTGTTTATAAATTCACAGTCATATTTTATTAATGCAAGCTATTCAATTAATTTTTAAAATAAATCAGGAATAAATAAAGATGAAGGAAAAACATTTAGAACAATTAATAAATAAGAATATTTTAGGTGAATCAATTTTGGCGAAAATACCATTTGTATAGTTTTGTCGAATTAAGTAACTGACATTCATATCTATAATAATCCAAACCATTCTAATAATCCAATTTAAATTCAATCATATATATATATATATATATATATATATATATATATAGTAGCAGTTTGCTTCTCAATGCGAGTACTTCGCACTTCTTCCTGATGACGACGGATGTCGAAATTCGAAGTGAGTTCTGTAATGTCTTTCTGTGTTCTTTCCTATGTGTTAAATTTTATATATATTATATATATATATATATATATATATATATATGAGTCACCACTCTGCCTTCCTCCGGGACTCTTCGCCTCCTGATGACGACGATTGTCGAAATATAGAAGTGAGTTGTTCCTTTGTCTATCTGTGTGTTATCTTCTTTTTAATTGGTTTATATATATATATATATATATATATCAAACCACAATCAGAAATGGGAAAACAAGACTAAGATCTTTCAACCGTAACAAGCGGTCTTCGTCAGAGTCAAAAACCCAACCAGTTGCGTTTTTGACTCTGACGAAGACCGCTTGTTACGGTTGAAAGATCTTAGTCTTGTTTTCCCATTTCTGATTGTGGTTTGATCATTGATTGTTGTTTCACGTGTTTATGTGAAATCTTTTTATATATATATATATTATATATATATAGAGAGAGAGAGAGAGAGAGAGAGAGAAACAAAACTAAAGTTTATCGAGACTCGGTAAGTTGTTCAGGTTCAAATTAAACTCTCAATGCCAACGTTTAGGTTTTTATTTAAAACCTTTTTCATAGACCTACTAAACAGAGGAAATATAAGTAAGAAATAATTCATTTTGAATGATTGAATTATTTCTTATATTTCCTCTGTTTTGTAGGCCTATGAAAAAAGTTTTAAATAAAAACCAAAACGTTGGCATTGAGAGTTTAATTTGAACCTGAACAATTTACTGAGTCTCGATAAACTTTAGTTTTGTTTCTATATATAATTCAATATAGACAAAGAAACATAGAGAAATCAAAAGAACACACTTACAGTCTCTAATTTTTGGAACATCGAATCTCTCAGTAAAAAGATCCTGAATAGCGAAACTACGGTTCAATTTAATGAAATATGTCTTAATTAAGTTCTGCAGCCTATCTACGCTAATATATATAATTTGGAGTTGAAATTTTACTTTGACGAAAACCACTTGTTACTGTTGAAAGACCTTAGTCTTTTTTCTGATTTCTTACTGTGGTTTGGATGTTGATAAATATATTAACTTTTTCACCGCAATAATGAATTTTGGATACAATTAGATTCTAACCTTCAAATAATGGTCTTAAATGGAGTCCATGTCATGGTCGAAAAGCTGAAAGGTGCATGACAATAAATTGTATTTAGCCTTCAAAATGCGAAACAATCTTTTGGCGAAACGCCGGCCTATAAACAAAAGTGTACTTTCTTTGGACTAAAATTCCTCAAGAAACCCACCTTTGAACTTGATATATATAAACATATATGTTATATGCTTAAGTCATAGTAAACATATGTGACTACACAATAAAAAAAAATCACCTCAAAATTAATACAAAAATGTAAAAGTTCCTGTCGAAAAGTTCTTTCGAAGTAACGCTGGTTAAACTATTGGCCTGCGATACTTCGAGAGGCCGATATATAGACGTGCATAGTTATAAAACTGAATAATTTGGGAATCGGCTAGTTTTTAAAATAAATTAATCATTTATGACCAACCATTTGGCTTAGAATAAATTAATGGATTGCGATCAAATGAACGTTTTGATGAAATGATTCTTTTAAAGTCTTCATGTAGAAATTAGAAATAAATTATTGTATTTATGAACCTGTTCATTTGGATGTTGACAAAGGGGTTGTTTCGTGGGTAATTCTAAAATAGCTATTTTATTCCCTAGTGAGGGATTTGCCATTTGGTATTATTCTGTATATAAAGGAAGTTAAATATAAGTTGGTTATATTCGACCTGCTACCATTTCTCAATAAAGAGCATTAGCCTGCTGTAAAGTGTGTGCATGACAAGTATGAGAGTCATACCGACCAGGCAGTGTGCTAGACTAGCTCCAGTGTCAAGTGACTGAAGAGGAAGAACAGAGACGTGATGATAAGGGACGAACTGAAGCTGATCTTCGGTGCTCCGTCTGAAACCAAATATACTAAGTTATTCTGAGGTAAAATGGATAAACCAACAAAAGTCTCCACACAAATGATGTTTTATTCAACGCGTTTCGAACACTTTGTGTTCATCATCAGGAAGACACTATAATACAAATTATATCTAATCAGTTACAAAATTAGAGTGAAATAATAAAATTCAAGACATACCCAAGGATGTGGTACTGACGGGTTGGTCCAGTGAAAACAACTAGTAGGAAACAGATCCGCTGCGAAAGAGTGGGGATAGGCATTTAGGAGCATTTAGGATAGGCATTAGGATCCTTGGGCATGTCTTGAATTCTCTTAATTGAATTTTATTATTTCACTTTAATTTTGTAACTGATTAGATATAATTTGTATTATAGTGTCTTCCTGATGATGAACACAAACTGTTCGAAACGCGTTGAATAAAACTTCATTTGTGTGGAGACTTTTGTTGGTTTATCTATTTTACCTGAGAATGAGTAAATACCACACAATTACGGATTACACAACTAATGATACTAAGTTATGTAACAGCTCATACAGCATTCAGTCTCTCAGTAATGACTCGACTGTCAAAGTAATGATATTTCACTCTAAAGAAAAGGGCGAATAAAGGAGTAGTGTTCACTGAACACAACACCTCATTATTTAACAGAGTAGCACTGTGGTTATTACAAACATAGGGCAAGCATACGTCTTTTTCTGATCATATAGTCAAAGCCACTATTATATAATATTATAATATAATATAATAAAATAAAGTCGTCTGTTCTTGTCGTTATTTATGTATTGAAATGATAAAGTTTTCATTTTATAGTATATGTTTTAGTTATTTTATTACATTTAAGATATCATTATCAACTGTCATACCTCGTCTATCGCTGGTGAATACCAGCCAACCGTCTGAACCGTCAACTGAGGTATGACGGTTGATAATGCTATCTTATTTACTAACATCTGTGGCACTAACAATATGCATGTATTTATTACATTTGATTATCAAATCTGAAATACTTTATCTTGTTGAATATAATGAAACGTTATCTAGTTTAACATTGAGTGTCTAATGTGAGAAAATAACAACAACTTGATCATATATAAATTCCAAATCTATTTCTTATATTTTTGAAGCAGTCAATGAAAATGGCATCCATAAAATGAAATACCTAAAATGTTTGTAATTTCATGAATTCTAGTGTTGTCACAAATTAACATATTGGGATTTTTTCTTACTTCTCACACATTTAAAATATGTGATCAACATTTTAAATGTGATAAAGTAACACAAAACATGTTAAGATTTATCGTACATGTTTAAGATCATGTAAGGAATACTACCTACTCAGATCACGCGTTTAAGGATTCTGTGGTCCCTCATGAAAGCTTTATCAGTTTACCTAAATAACATTTTAAGTAATTGTATTTCTGTTAAAGGAGACATATCATTTTACTCATTTTCTGGTTGAAACATATGATGTTTATTTTCATAGAAAATAACAAAATAATCAAAAGTAACGTCTTGAAGTATAGGCTTTGGTATCAATATTTCCAATTACAATACATGCAGTTTTCAACATTTATTCTATATGACTGACTTTTTTGCCAAGTATGGATTTTATACCTGGCGGATGCATTGATTTTTTTAAGTCTAATTTATCTGTTTAGATACTTTATGCATAAAATAATTTTATTTTTAAAACATTAAATAGAAATTAATGAGTCCAAATAAAATATTGTTTCAAGAAAAGATATTACGAAATTAATTGCCAATTACTTAAAAAATATGTTACCCAAAAAGAATATGTACATTTTACACTCTTATAAGTAATGTTTTCGCAATACATATTATGAATTTAATAATTCAAAAAAATTAACCTGTGCAATTTATTTTTGTACACAACTTATTAATAGATTGGCAATTAATTACAAATAAAAATAAATTATTGCTCTTTTTACAATATTATATTTGATTCCTATTAATAAATTTACATTCATGTTTGTCTCTTTAATATTCATGTATAGTTAGATTTGATTTTTATTAATCTTTAAAAAAGTAAATATATTTGCGAAAGGGTGAACAGGGTTTTCAAAAAGGTGAATTTTATGTGGAGAAGGGTGAATTTGACTTTGAAAACTTATACATGGCAATCAATATTCTAATTAATTAGATGGACTGCATACGAAGCCTTTCGAGTGGGAATCCATTCTTAATTCTGGTGGTGTCTTTATATACAAGTATATACAACTAGGGATAAATTATATAGATAGCTTGAGGAAATGATAAACGGGACCCACTCGTGTTCCTCGGCTGGCTCAAGTGATCCCTAGGAGCTGTCCAGTTGTCCCGCGAAGTCTTCTCCTTTTTGGTCAACTCAAACGACTTCTCGATCGTCTTCCAGTATAGCGAGTAGATGGAAGCAATACACTTCAACTTGAGGCGATATGGCATTGCTGGCTTTAGTGAGAGCTCGATTTTAGAAATGCTTACTTCAAGATCATCTGAGTTGACTTCACGGAACGTCTGTACTAGCCTTTGATCAACCTGAAGGAAAATACAGTGTTTAGTAAAGTGGTTTAGTAAGTTTTATTGACTTTATAAAAATGTGCTTACACTTTTCAAAGGTTTATCTGCAAAAAAGTTTGTGTATACTGACAATCTATTATTCGTTTGCCTCTACAATTTCTACATTAATGTAGACGAGAGTGAACATGTAGAGCTGAGTTGTGCTAAAATTTCATTATATATATATATATATATATATATATATATATATATATATATATATATCAACGTCCAAACATGACAATAATAAGAAATGTCATTCTTAATGACAACAATAAGAAATGAGAAAAAAGATTAAGATCTTCTAACCGTACTATAGAAGCGGTCATCAGAGTCAAATTGCAACTGACGAAGACCGCTTGTTATGCTTGTCCTTTTTCTCATTTGTTATTGTGGTTAGGACCTTGATTGTTGTTTCACCTGTATATTGTTAATTCTTCTTATATATATATATAAATTTCACATAAACACGTGAAATAACAATCAATAATCAAACCACAATATGAAATGGGAAAACAAGACTAAGATCTTTCAACCGTAACAAGCGGTCTTTGTCAGAGTCAGAGTTGTGTTTTTGACTCTGACCACTTGTTATGGTTGAAAGATTTTAGTCTTTTTTCCCTATTTCATAAGTACTTTCAACCAACTGAACCCAGTTGGGTTTTTGACTGTTACGGTTGAAAGATCTTAGTCTTGTTTTCCCATTTTCTTATTGTGGTTTGATCATTGATTGTTATTTCACGTGTTTATGTGAAATCTTTATATATATATATATATATATATATATATATATATATATACAGAGAATAGATACGTAGGGGTGCGGCCAGTTTCTGAAATTCAAATTAAACTGTAATGCCGATGTTCTAATTTTTATTCAAATCTTTTTTTACTGACGTTCTCCAATCCTTTAAACATTCCGACACATCTTCACCATAAATCTTTGTTATTTCCTTATGAAACATTATATTTTAGTCCTATAATTTCTCAAAAAAAAAAGAAATGTATTCTTTATATTTATGTTTCAAATGGTTGAAAAGTTCTAGTATCAATCTTTTTGTCTCTAGTATTAAAAGTTCTAGAGGAAAAAAAAATAGAGAAACACAATAACTCACTTGTATAATTTACCATTTGTTGTCATCAGGAGAAGGAGTACTTTATTTTAAGAAGGGAACATCATCTCAGTAGTTGTTATACTTTTAGTTAACAGTTTAAGTAGTTGTTATACTTTTAGTTAAACTTTAAGTTTAAAAAGTTTTTAATTTGAGTATTGAAGTTAATTTCCTGTTTTTGCTAGTGATGTCATTTATATAAAGGTAGAAATCACACATCACAAATGAAATTCTAAATTTGGAATAATCTTTCGACGAAGTAATTCTGTACACTTCTACTTAATATTATAACAAAATCTGGACGATGGGACTGTATCAGATAAAAGAAAGAAAAAATGAAAAAAAGAAAAAAAGAAAGAAAGAGAGATTGTTTTGTATGTTTTTGTTAAATAATATATTGAAAATCACATGTGTGACAAAACTGTAAATAATGGAGCAATAAATAAAATAGTTTTGAATAAACATGACAACATGAAAGATGATTTTGAAAAATATATTGTTTTAGTTTTGTAAGAGGTAAGGGTAATAATAAGCAATGAATATGGAGTGCGAGTGATTGATTGGAGATGGCGTAGTTTGTCAAGGCATTAGGGTGGAGGTGTAAGCACTGGCTTGGTATTCAGAGGATCATTAAGCAGATATGGTTTACAAGTCCTTTGTAGTCGTCTGTCATTCCACCCCCGGCTCCTTAAAGCTCCTCTCAGCCTGCTTCCCTCAATCTAAACTGTATTCAAACATCAAACCCCGTAATAAAACACACTTACTTCCTCTATTCTATTGCCAGCCGTCACTTTGTTAGCGTGCTTGGAATATGTCTAACCTAAAGTTTGAGCTCATAAGTCTGTTTTCCATTCTATTTTGATTTTTATGATTTTTCATAGTTTTGAGTTTAATGTAAAAGCAGTTATCCAAACCAATTTAACAAACTAAAGTAAAAAAAAAACTATCGAAAAAGAACGGACAGACCTAAACACAAAAGATTAATACGGTATTATGACATCTGCCGTCATAAGGCGGGTGTGTGGTCAATCATAAGGCAAGTCAAAACCAAAGTTTCCTTCTCAAAAGTACTCTGTTAGTGTTGCCACCTTACGGAAACATTAAGTGAGAGACAAACCCCCCCGATGTGCCTTCACCTTGTCGTGGTGGGGGGGCTTAACATGCCTGGGAGGTTGTTTCCTCATGGCATGAACTAAGAAAGGCACAAGAAAGCGAATGGTTAGCGTGGGTCAGCGTCCGGGGGTGTACAGTACAGTCGATCAGGTGCTGGCTTCAAATGCGGTCAGTCCTTATTACTCTTAAGTGACGGACAGCTGTCTTTTACAAGACTTTCTCTGGCGGCGGGGTGTGTCAAGTGCCGATAAACACACACGACTCTATAATCAAGCCAGTCACTACTTTAAGTAGTAAAAGGAATGAAAAAAGTCTTCAGCATTTTTGAATGTTACCTCTCTTTGTCAAAAGAACTTCTAAAGACTTTAACAATTTTTTAATTCCCCTCTAGATGACTGGAAGCTAGTCGAAAACCGAACTGAAACACTAGATGCAGAAAACATCTGGTGACGAAGACCGCTTGTTACTGTTGAAAGATCTTAGTTTTGTTTTCCCATTTCATATTATGGTTTGATCATTGATCGTTATTCCACGTGTTTATGTAAAATCTTTATATATATATTTATATATAAGTTACGCGTGTCCGGAGAATAAAAGGGTTTTTAAAAAATAAAGAAATTTAATAAAACTAGCTCGCACGTGATTGAAGACAAGAATCGAGTTTATTAGTCAGCTCCTTCTATTTATAGGAGAGGCAATGTTGATACGGACTTCAACCCTCTAGTCTCTCGCGGGCCGGCATTACTGCCCCCTCCCAGTCCTTATCAACAATGCTCTCCGCACAAGTGACTGAGTTATATAACAAAACAAACATGACTCTAAACATAAGAAATGAATATAATGCTTTAACGTTCAAAACAAACAACAAAAAAAAAATAAAACAACATCCACACAAGTAACTGAATTAACATTATTTAAAGAAATTACCGAAATAACAAAAAGATGAACTTCTATGATTATTTGTACAAAACAAAAATAACAAAGGTAAACACACATAACTACACTATATCGTTCGCACCATTGGTGGGACTTTCCTTCTCACCCGTCGAAGTTCGTGAAAATGAACAATCTCTTGTTTCAGGGTGTCCGCTCCTATTCTCCATATCCGTGCTCTGTACCGTGGTAACGTTGCGAGTACTTCGTATGGTCCCACGTATCTTGGGTCTGATTTTCTTCTCTTCTGCCTATTCAGTTTATATACGAAGTCCCCTTCTTGTATCAACCCTACTGCTTCTTCTGCTTTCTTTTGATTATATTGCTTGGTCCATCTTTCTTTTGCTGCTTTGACTCTATTATGTAACCTTTGTGGATCCACTTCCTTTTTCCGCAATTCAAATGGTGTTGCCTCTGTGGTCGAGTGAATACTACTGTTGTATGCTAGGACCGCCCTGGCCATTGCCACATGACCCTTTATGTTTTTTGCATCAGCCAATAACTGCAAGTGTTCCGTTAGAGTGTTATGTAATCTCTCTATTGCTCCGTGAGACCTTGGATGACCCGGTGTACACCAATGGGGGTTTATATTGAATTCTTTTAAAAGGGTTTTTATTTTAACATTGTTGAACTCTCGCCCTCTGTCCATATAGATCGTTCTCGGGCAGTCAAACGTGGCCAAATACGAAAGCAATGCCTCTTCTGTACTTTCACTTGATTTACTTGTTAGTGGCCATGCTGAGGCTAACTTCGTTAGTCTATCTATTGTTGTTAAATATTTGTTTCCCTCGTATGTAAATATATCGATCTCTAGCTCCTCAAAGGGTCCCTCGGGAGTCTGACTTTGTAATAATGGAGGTACAAGTGGTACTCTTTCATACTTCCTCCTTTTGCATATTTCACAGTCCTTTAGCACTTGGGCTATCCTCTTGCCCATTTGGAGCCAGTAATGCGACCTCTGTAGATGTTTAAGGGTCTCTGTGACACCACGATGGTTGGTTTTTCCCTGTGATAATTTAGGATGACCTCTTTCTGCTGCTCTTCGTCTTCTACCGTTTCTACCTGGTTCTTGCAGATTATGAAATGAGCTCCTTGTCTCAGCTCTCTTTCCTGAATTAGTCGTAGTATTCTACCTTCAAGTTCTCGAGATTCTATAAAGAAATGGTACACCTTTCCTGGCACTGTTAGTTGGTTTATGACTGTACTTAGTTGTTCGTTATTCGCTCTCGTTCCTCCTGTAATAATATTTATTTTTAAGTGGCCATATTTATGCAATCGGGTGCTTACTACTTCTTCCGTGTCGCTTTTTATAATTATTTGATTTCTCTTGTTGTTTATTATATCCTGGCTAATCTCAGCCTCTGGTCTATTTCGTTGTTCATGGTCTTCATCTGCGTCTGGTGTCCAGTTTGCGAAGAACTCTCGCACGTCCCTGGAGGTACTTGGCTCACTCGTACTTCTTCTCGTAATGACATTGACGTTTCTGGACAAACAGTCGGCTACTTGATTATCAACGCCCTTTACGTGCTGGACCCTGAAGTTGTATGCAGCTATCCTTTCCTTCCACTTTGCTATCCGGGCTGACGTCTCCTTTAAATTCCGATCCACATTAGGGGCCTATGATCTGTTTCTAATAGTGAACTCAGCCGCAAAAAGGTAGGGTCGGAAATGTTCTACAGTCCACACTATGCCTAACATTTCCCTTTCTATCGTGCTATACCTTTTTTCTGCTGGTGATAATTTTCTGCTGGCGTAGGCTATTGGTCGCTCTCCCTGGATAGTTTCCTGCATCAAGACTCCCCCGATAGCTTCTTGACTGGCATCTGTCATTACAATGAATGGCTTGTTTAGGTCAGAGAATTGGAGCAACAGCGGGCCCCGCAACGCCTTCTTACACTGCTCCACTGCTTCTCTTAGATCTTCTGTTTGTATAAACTTCTTTCCTTTCTTTAAACTGTCCGTCAAGGGATTCGTGATTGCTGCAAAGTCCTTTACGTACCTTCTATAGAAACCTATCATACCTAGAAAAGCCCTGATGTCTTTGGGTCCCTTTGGATAGGGTAATCGGTCTATTGCTTCAACCTTCTTAGGGTCGGGTCTTACTCCTTCACCTGAGATAAGGTGCCCCATAAACCTAACCTCTTTTTGATATAAGCGGGTTTTATCCATCGCTACCTTTAAACCAAAGTCCCTTATTCTTTTCAGCACCCTTGTAACATGTTCCTTATGCTCTTCTATTGACTTACTGAACACTATGATGTCATCCATGTAGATTTGCGTAAAGTCTTCTCCCAGTCCTTCAAGCAGTTCATCCATGAGGCGTTGGAACGTGGAAGGCGCATTCTTTAGGCCAAAGGGCATCCTCAAAAATTCGAAGTGGCCTCTATCGAACGTAAAGGCCGTCTTCTCGACATCTCTCGGGTGCATCCTAATCTGGTGATACCCGGCCTTGAGGTCGAAGGTACTGAATACAGTTGCTCCTGCCATATGGTCGAGGATGTCTTCTATCCTTGGCAGAGGGTATCTTTCAAGCTTAGTGTACTTATTTAGTTCTCTAAAATCTACTACCAACCGGTATTTAGGGGGTTTACCCTCCTCGACCTTTTTCGGGACCAGCCAAATAGGGCTCGAAAATTGCGACTTAGACCTCTGTATTATGCCTTGGTCCAGCATTTCCTTTATTTGCTCCTGCATATCTGTCCTTAAGGGCTGCTCGCACCACACTCCACTCTGCACAAAACGTAAGGCCTAACTCCAGCATCACCGTAAGGCTGACCCTGGCGAGGAAGTAGGTCTTGATGTTCTTGTCTGTAGCCGGGTCTAGTTGAGTTGTGACTAACTGCTCGTTGATGGAGTCCATTCTCTCTATGAACAAGTCCAACTCTCGAGCATCACCCTCGAACCTCTTTATCGAATCTAATAGGTTCATCAGGTACCCCGCTTTTGCTACTCTCGCTTGTTCTATTTTCACTGCGAGCCTAACTTCGGCTTCTGTTGTCGATTTACTCGTCATGTTGTTTTCTACACTGGACACAACACTACACTATTAAACAGTTGGCGAATGATCCCGGGTTTCGGCACCAGTTACGCGTGTCCGGAGAATAAAAGGGTTTTTAAAAAATAAAGAAATTTAATAAAACTAGCTCGCACGTGATTGAAGACAAGAATCGAGTTTATTAGTCAGCTCCTTCTATTTATAGGAGAGGCAATGTTGATACGGACTTCAACCCTCTAGTCTCTCGCGGGCCGGCATTACTTATATATACAAAAACTAAAGTTTATCAGGACTCAGTCAGTTCTTCAGGTTCAAATTAAACTCTCATTGCCAACGTTTCGGTATTTATTTAAAACCTTTTTCATAGGCCTACAAAAACAGAGGAAATATAAGAAATAATATTATATAAACAATATATATATATATCAATGATCAAACCACAATAAGAAATGGAAAAACAAGACAAGATTAGTCTTGTTTTCCCATTTCTTATTGTGGTTTGATCATTGATTGTTGTTTCACGTGTTTATGTGAAATCTTTTTTTATATATATATATATATATATCAATGATCGAACCACAATATGAAATGGGAAACCAAGACTTATATCTTTCAACCGTAACAGGTGGCCTTCGTCAGAGTCAAAACCCAACTGAGTCGTGACATGGGATTTGACTCTGACGAAGACCGCTTGCTATGATTGAAAGATCTTAGCCTTTCTTCCCCATTCCACATTGTGGTTTGATTATATATATATATATATATATATTTGTAAATACATAATCATATTAAAAATATAAAGACTCTGGTGTCTTAGTCAGTCGTTGTCATAAACTAATTTTCCTAATGACGGTAGATTTCTAAATTCAAGGAATCTTTCCTGGTGTTTGTCTCTCAGCTTTCTTACGTTTGATTGATCGTCCTTTGTGACAGTTGTTTTAAGATGATATAAAGCAGGTAATAGATTGTTTTCCAAGTAGATTGCTTCTTCTCTTATTGATGGCGGATGTCAAAATATTAGAGATTCCTTTTGGCGTTCTTATGAGTTTCTCTTTGAAGGTTTGATTAGATTTTGTACGGTTACTGTCTCTTTTTTTTTTATATGCACTATGAACCTTTTGCATAGATTGAGCAAACGATCGTTTACCTCCCAGAATTGCATTGAATGTATCAGAACACAGTTGTTTGGTTAATACTACACAGTAGTTCTGGTGAGAAGGCGAGTCAGAACAGGTTCATTAAACTGAGAGCTAAATAGGGCCATCGTGTATATTTAGGGTGGGTATAAATCCGTGTTTTCTTCGTAAATGGTGCGGCAAATAACGTGGAATATCTAGCATCCTTTGGTCGGAATGCACCCCGTGAAGTTACCATTATGAATACTCCCAAGTGTGGAATGTCATAATTAGAAGTCATTTTGCTCACCAGGAAAGTCTATTTCATGATTCTACGATTTCCAAATTCTCATCCACACCTCAATTCAATTATTGTTTCTCACTTAGGTTTTGTTAGCAAAAAGTAAAAGTACACTAATTTTCTTTCCCAACAAACTAATCGGTCTACAAAACCAAATCAGTCTTAGTTAAACTGAATTTAAAAGCTTGAGTTTAACCCGCGCAAAGTTCAATATTTAGATTAATTGATCGATTGCTTAATTTATTTTAAACAACGTAACGTGTAAACCGCAGTTTTTATATTTTAATATTTGATTAAGATCAAATTAAGATCACGTTACGTTGCATACCTGTCAAGGATATTACAAGTCGAAATATTTTCGTTAAAATTAAAAATGAAATATATGGAACAAGATTTCATAGTAAAAAAAAAATTAAATAAATATCAAGGTTTAAACTACAATAAGAAATTCAGAAATGAGACTAACATCTTTCAACCAAAGCAATTGGTCATCGTCAGTCACACTTGAGCTGACCACTTCATTTCTTGTATCATAGTCAGAATTGACTAGTTTTAACCTGTGGTCACATACGTATGTCCTCTTGTGCTTTCCTGGTCGTTCCTAAATTACATATTTTATTTTGTAATGAACAACATAATTGTCCTTACATAATTTTCTCTCACTTCTTGTGGACGATTCGATAATGAATCCAATTTTCACAAAAAAAGGCTAATAATAGCTTAATAATGAATGAAAAAGTGTCGCAAACGTCTCTCATAACCACTGCCAAAACAAGTCACTGTTTTTTCTTCCTTGTAGATATTGGTTACCAGCTGGCTGGCAGGTAGACCAGCTGCCATATTCTAATTGTTATTCACATAGAAAAATTTTAAATATTTGCACCTGTTTCGGTTTGTATTTTTTTTTATGTTAATTTTAACTTGCATAAGTAGTAATTAAGAGTACAATATCCAGTTAGATATTGTACATATATTTTATATCTTTCCTTTCAATATTTTTATCGGTTTTTTACAAACTTATTTTAAGCTTAGAGAACAGGGTAGTCTAGTAGATTACTTCCTAGTCTGGCGAATCCCAGGTTTGATACTTACTCGTAAACAATCTAAGTACGCCGTCCCTCGAAGAAGACTTTAAGCCCTAGTTCTTAAGCCTGTAAGATGTTAGAAACTTATTAAAGATCCATACTCTATATATATACAAGGAGTTAGGCAAAATTTAAGACTCTCAGTGTCCAAATAGGATGATTACTTTGTGGTATCATGAAAGGCCAATCTTTGTCCTATTTGGCCTTACCTAATTTAAGTTGGAATGAGCTTCTTCGACTACATACGATACGGTTATTGTAGCCAACTTGTATCTATTTCCTTCTCCATCCATTCATTAATTGCATCCTTGAGAATGCGCCAGGCAGTAAAAGGTTTGTTTTTTGCGTGAACAGTACGTGCATGTTCAAGAAGGAAGTATTCCTTCTGTTAAGGTACCAAAATGAAAGTTAACTTCTTATTACTGGTTATCTTAGTCTTTTTTCCCCATTTTAATTTATTATTATTATTATTATTATAATTATTATTAAAGAATAGTAAAATATCTGTCCCTTGCTCTCATATTACTTAAAAACAATGGGGGTTGTGAAAAAAAGCTTTATATTTGGCATTGAGATTCGTTAAAGGGTGTAACTTGAAGATTGATTGCAACCCTTGTTGGACACCCATCCATCAGCCCTGGATAACATAATACATTGTATGGTAAAAAGGCGTTTGCTTTTAAATTTTTAAGTAGGGACCTTCTTATATCTTTAAATTTCTTTTCTCCAACATTTGAATAGCAATTCTGTGCTACTCAATTCTGATAAATAATTCTTGAGTCAATGTAAACAAATCCAACAATTTTTTTTTAAAGCTATATTATTGCTTTTGGTGGTGATCAGAATTTCTAGAAATTTTGTTTGTTGCATCCTAATGTTATGTTGACTTTTTTGCCATTTTTTTTATAACTTAGTTGTTTAGCATGAAAAATTATTTTCTGGAATAATAAAATGTGTCATAACGCTCCTTTCTGTTAATTTGAATGAAAAAAACAATTCACCTCATTCTACCAAAATGTAAAAATTTATGAGATCAATTTCATGATCCGTTTAACATTGTAAACTGTTCTACCGAAAGCTTTCAAAATCAACAACAAGTTAATATTTTAACATTTTATTGTAACAAATATCTTTTTGATAGTTTTAAAAACCTTTTCCTAAATTGTTTCTGTCATTTTCACAATAGTCTTAAAGTTTTAACAGAATAGTTTTAAAGTTTAACATTCTAGAGTTTAGTAGTTTAGAAGAAAGAATCACATTTGTATGAAAACATATTTTTTTTCATGATCCAAAATTGCTCAAAAAAAATTTTTTTTGTTAAAATATGATTTGATTCATCGACTGTGTGGACTGTAGCATGGCCACACAACTGTGTAGACTGTAGCATGGTCACAAACTTTCGGATACACATTCAGAAAACTCTAGTTAGAGCTTTGTATAAGCAGGGTTATATAACAAAGCTGCTGAACAGTGACATATGGACTATGAGGGCATTTAATTTTATAAAAGAGGTATTTGAGAAGATACTGGACCTTAATTGAAGATATGCTTGCTATCAGACCAAAATGAATATGTGTTAAAAACCACATACACACTCATAAGTCATCAGAAACATGCCGAAATGGAGTTTGGGGGCGTCAATACATTTAAATCCGTGAGGACCTCGAGATAAAAATTTTTCGCGTTTACTATACTTCACTGATAGTATATGAAGTACTATCAATGGGTAGTTTCTCCACATTTTTATTTTACTTCGATATATTATGATGGATCTCTCTTACTTATATTACCTCTTTAAGGTGAGTTGTAATATACTATCAAACAACTTATAGTTAAGTAAAAGCTAATTTTTTACATGGATACTTTTAAAATTATATTGAAGTTAGTTTTCAAAATTGTTGTTTGCATAAACACATGAACTGGTAAAATTTGTTAAAAAATGAACCTGCTCTCTTTAAACCGGATTTTATTTAGATATTTATGGAGTGAGACAGACGAACAGACATACAAATAGAGAGTCACTCAGATTATTTTTCTAAATATAGATATCTGTTTTAGAAACAATTTAAAGTGTAATATTTTTATTTAAAAGGATTTATTAAGGAAATAAATAAGAGCAGAATAAAGAGGTAGAAGTGGGGAATTGAACTGTAAAGTGGAAAAGGGATGCGATGAAAAATTAAATCGAATACCAGCGTTCTCGCCTCTGTCTCTCTCAATCTCTCTCTATTTATCTAACTGTATGCTTGTATTTATTATTCTATTCAATTTTCACCACCTGATTCTTTATTAAGCTCAAAGACTTGATTCTAACACTTGAGCAAAGTGTTATATTTTTTATCTACTTACTTTCTTACTTCAACTATAAGAAAAGAAAAGACCAAGATTGCTTCCGTTTTAAGGAAAAGTTTTTAATTTGTGTTTCAAGTTTTGAAATTTGTTTTATGCATAGTGTATACTTTGGGGAAGAAGTTTTATTCTTTTTAGGCACATTTGATGTGCTCCTGACAGCTTGGACTCTATTGTTTGTTTTATTGATTTTATTGATCCATTGAGACTTTTATCATTTTTTTAGATTCTAAAGTTCTTGGTTTTAATCCTGAATTAATAAAACTAAAAGAAAAACATAATTTGTTAATGTTTATTTTGTATTCATCAGTTTTTTGTGTAATATATTTTTCAATGAGAAAATGATAAAACCAACTGCAGCCCATTTTTAAGCAATCTGTCAGTTTGTCAGATTGTCCTCATAATTTTGTCACAAGTAAACTCAGTCACCTACTGAGACATAACAAACTGAAACTTTGACAGTAGATTTCTATATGTCTAACTTAAAATATAGGCTCTGAATAGATTGAAAATGCAGTGTAGAAGCGAAGTTATGAACCTTTAAGCTGTATTTCGCTAACTTCACAGACATGTTTATTTTGAAAATATACAGGTATTGTTACAGGTACAGGTATTGAAGTAGCAAGTAGGTATTGTTAGTTGATTTTAATTTCAATTGCGTATATGAATATATTGCGTATTTGAACTTATTGACAAGGTTTTTCAATATGTACTATCTATTCAGAATTAATGGCTTTGTGAACAAGCAATTCTCAACCCTTACTACGAACAGGCAGGAAAAAATCAACAAAGAAGTTTTCACGCTACATCAAGCTGAGGAAAGAACTTTCAAGTTAGTAAAGAGAATAATTAGTGATGAGGAAGTTCATTATACTACTGAATTTTTTGGCTCTGAATTTCTTTTTTCTCGACTGCCTGCTCATGAGTAAAAACTTGAAGTAGGAGCACCAATCATGCTGCAATTTAGTAGCAGTAACAAATTTCATGTTACGAAACTTGAGTGCCCAAAAATGTGCAACGAGACACGACTCTGAGTTCGTGCTCTGCATAGATACGCCACAGAGGCGGACATCATGACTGGGTATGTTATTCGGGAGTCTGTGTGTATACCACGCATACCATTGATTCCGAGCCACTATCGGTTTCCATTCAAACAATTGCAATATCCTGTCAGCGCCTCTTTCGCAATGACGGTAACTAAATCCCAAGGGGAAACTCTATCTACCGCAGGAATTGAAGTGAGTGAGACTAAGTTTTTCTCACATTGTCGACTTTGCCCATAGTTTGCTTGCCCAAGAGTCAGAGGTTCTAACTCTTTGTTCTTTCATGAACTTGAAGTACAGGCAGCTAATGTGGTGTATACAAAGGCATTTGCTTAACACTGTACTAATAATGGTATCTTCTACTATTCTATAACTTCTAATGATATTCTGGAATACCATGCATACTGGAATTTGTGACTCCATCAAAGACTGGTACGTTTGCTAGTTTACTATAAGTGGACATAATAACAAAGTCATTGACAATAATTTGAGTTTTGGCTTTATTTTAATGTAGCTATCGTGGAAAAGTAATATGAAACTCAATTTTAAAGTATTATTATTAAGTTTATAGATAAAAAATTTATTGATTTCATTTGCAAACATGGAAATCCATGTAAATCTCGTAATAATTTTTTTCTTGATTGCTACACTTTACTTATAATAAAGTAATTGGCTTATGTCAACAATTTGATTAAAGGATCGACCATGAGCCCTCCATCTATAAAGGCAGGCTGGATTCAAATACCACTAGTATATCTAGTATACCTCCAGTAACCATGTATCTGATCCCATGTAACCACGAATAATTAAAGCTTGCAACGTAAATAGAAAAATCTGGAGTGGCCTACACTCAACTTTACTATAAGTAACTTAATATCAAATTTCTTGCGTATATATTATATAACAGTAAAGTAAAAGTGCACAGTAGGCACTTTTAACTTTACTATAAGTAGAGAATAGAGATCGTGAAAAAAATCGATCTCGAGATTTTGACGGAATTACATGTTTTGAGGTCCCAGAAGTCGTTTTATCAAGTTTTTTCGATGATGTCGTGTGTGTGTGTGTGTGTGTGTGTGGGTGGGTGAGTGTGTTAGCATTGCTTGTTACCACGCTACGGTCCAGAATATTTTAATGGATCAAGTTGATATTTTACACAAAAATGGGCCTCATAGGGAAAAAGATCGCTATTGTTTGGGAAGAATTATGCATGAAAAAGGAAAGTCACTTTTTTTTGCCAAAAACCGTTTTTCAGAAAACATTTATTTCTCCTAAACTTATAACCCTATAGTTTTGAAATTATGACATTATCTTTAAGGTTACAAATGGAACAAAAGAAAAATATATTCAGAATTTTAAAACAACGGGAAATATTTTTTTTTCAATTAAATGTAAAAATTTTGACTTATAATTCAATCTCAAACCTTGAAAGAGCTATACAAGCTATACTGTTTGACAAATCAAAATGAAACTCTGCCTAAAAATAGAACATTATGTGGAGAATGAGTTGAGATATTTTTTTTTAAAATTACATTCGCTAAAGGGGCGTTACAGTACGATTTCTGTTTTCAGAAAATTTTTTTTTTTGACGCTAAACAGCTCATTAAAAAATAATGAAAATTTGACCAAAAATTGAACAAAAAATTAGCAATTCATAAAAAAAAAATCATGAAGTTTCAATTACGGGAAAGAGCAATAACGCTATAAAAACTGTTTGTTTATCCTGGACTAAGAGATCACCTGTTATACTTGTCGAATTTTTTATATTTTTTACATTGTTTACATTGACTTAGAAATTTTTTGAGCGAATCCACTGAGATAAAATTGATATTTATAAAGGAACAATTTAAATTGTTTATTGACTATGAGATGTAAGAGGAATAATATTTTTACATGTAAAAAAATCACCGCCAATAAACATAAATAAATTACCTTTGTCTTCCATGGCATGATGGATTTGACTCATAAAATGCTTTAATAAATCTATATATTGTACTCTTGAGCAAAACTTAATATCAGTTACAATTACATTATCATTGTAAATGTAGTACCTTTCCATGTTATTTAAATGTGATGAATGACTCTTTCCTCAAGAAAGAGGACTTATGTTTGTGGAGAAATATCCAGTTTTTTTTACAATTCTAGTCTAATAGTTCATATTTATTATTTTTAAAAATTAGAAGCTCCCAGCTATAAATCATTTAAATTATATTATAGCTGGCTTCGACTTTGAGTTGAGTATGTAAACTGGCTAATTACTAATATATTTTTTCTCAATATACATTCATAGCAAGCTTATAACAAAGCACAACTAGGAAAAAGATAACACTTGCTCAGAAAAAATTGGTATATATAATTTTTGATAAAGGGGAAGAAAAATTATTTTTCTAAATTCTAAGGAGCCATAAATTCCTCTGTATAATAATTCTATAAAAGCCCAAAAATGTTCAACATAATGCAAAATTGAAATCTTTTGTTTGAAGATTAATAAATGTAATTATCGTACATCCTTAATTATAAATTATCTTAAAACGACATTTTTTCTTCGATGTTTGTGATCTTTTTCAGAGAAAATTAGAGTATTTTCCTGTTTTAAATTTGAAAATTGCACTTAAATATTCAATGAAGAAGGAGGTGAGGTAAACGATGTAAGAAATCCACTGGCTATTTGAACAAAGGCTATATTCTCTTGTAGGAGATTATTTCGTATCAAGAATTTTCACTTTGGCTTTTCAAAAATGTTATTACTGCTGTAGTTATACTAATGAAATTATTTCCATCAGCTGCGTGATGTACAAAAATAAGCTTATATATTGACATGTCCTTCAATAACTATCTGTACTACCTCAGGAATGAAAGAGTAATAAACATCTTCCATTTAGATGTTTACATTATGCTTAAATGAGACATTATATATTATATACCCAAGAAGTTTGATATTAAATTTACTTATAGTAATGTTGTCTCACTACTTTATTTACACACCTCGTATATAAAACCAGATTTCACATAAACACGTGAAATAACAATCAATGATCAAACCACAATACGAAAAGGGAAAAAAGACTAAGATATTTCAACCGTAACAAGTGGTATCCGTCAGAGTCAAAAATCTAGCTGATTTTGACTCTGGCGAAGACCGCTTGTCACAGTTGAAAGATCTTAGTTTTTACTTTACTATAAGTAAAAAAAAATTCGATCTCGAGATTTTGACGGAATTACATGTTTTGAGGTCCCAGAAGTCGTTTTATGACGTTTTTACGATGATGTCTGTGTGTGTGTGGGTGGGTGGGTGGGTGCGTGGGTGGGTGGGTGAGTGTGTTAGCATTGCTTGTTACCACGCTACGGTCCAGAATCTTTGATGGATCAAGTTGATATTTTATACAAAAATGGGCCTCATAAAGACGAAGATCCCTATTGTTTGGGAAGAATTATGCATGATGGGAAAGTCACTTTTTTTGCCAAAAACCGTTTTTTTTAAAACATTTATTTCTCCTAAACTGATAACCCTAGAGTTTTGAAATTTTGACATCATCTTTGAGGTTTCAAATGCAACAAACGAAAAATATATTCAGAATTTTAAAACAACAGGAAATATTTTTTTTTCAATAAAATGTAAAAATTTTGACTTTTAATTCAATCTCAAACCTTGTGAGAGCAATACAAGCCACACTGTTTGACGGACAAGAATGAAACTATGCCTATAAATAGAACATTATATGGAGAATGAGTTAAGATATTTTTTTCTAAAATTACATTCGCTAAAGGGGCGTTACAGTACGATTTGTGTTTTCAGAAAATGTTTTTTTGACTCTAAACGGCTCGTTAAAAAATAATGAAAATTTGACCAAAAATGAAACAAAAAATTAGCAATTCATAAAAAAAAATCATAATGTTTCAATTACGGGAAAGAGCAATAACGATATAAAAACTCTTTGTTTATCCTAGACTAAGAGATCACCTGCTATACTTGTCGAATTTTTTATATTTTTTACATTGTTTACATTGACTTAGAAATTTTTTGAGCGAATCCACTGAGATAAAATTGATATTTATAAAGGAACAATTTAAATAGTTTATTGACTTATACGAGATGTAAGAGGAATAATATTGTTACATGTAAAAAAATCACCGGTAATGAACATAAATAAATCACCTTTGTCTTCCTCAATTGCTCTATCTACCTACATATTGCACTCTTGAGCAAAACTAAATAAGAGTTACAATTACATTACCATTGTGAATGTAATACCTTTCCATGCTATTTAAATATGATGAATAACTCTTTCCTCAAGAAAGAGGACTTATGTTTGTTGAGAAATATCCAGTTTTTTTTTTACAATTCTAGTCTAATAGTTCATATTTATTATTTTCAAAAATTAGAAGCTCCCAACTATAAAAGATTTAAATTATATTGAATAGCTGGCTTTGACATCGATTTGAGTATGTAAACTGGCTAATTACTAATATATTTTTCCTCAATATACATTCATAGCAAACTTATAACACAGTACAGAAGGCAGGAAAAGGATAACACTCACTCAAAAAAAATTTGTATATATGATATTTGACAAAGGGGAAGGAAAATGACCTTATTAAATACTAAGAAACCATAAAATTCCCAGTATAATAATTCTATAAAAGACCGAAAATGTAAAAGATAATTCAAAATTGAAATCTTTCGTTTAGAGATTAAATGTAATTATCGTACATCTTTAATTATAAATCATCTTTAAACAACATTTTTTCTTCGATGTTTATGATGTTTTCCAGAGAAAATAATGGTATTTTCCTGTTTTAAATTTGAAAATTTTACTTTAATATTCAAGTAATATTAATAATTCAAGGATTGTAAGGTAACGATGTAAGATATCCACTGGCTATTTGAACAAAAGCCATTTCTCTTGTAGGAGAATATTTCGTATCAAGAAATGTTCACTTTGGTTTTTGAAAAATGTTATTACTGCTGTAGTTGTACTAATGAAATTATTTGCATCAGCTGTGTGATGTACAAAAATAAGCTTATATATTGATATGTCCTTCAATCACTATCTGTACTACCTCAGGAATGAAAGACTAATAAACATCTTCCATTTAGATGTTTACATTATGCTTAAATGAGACATTATATATTATATACCCAAGAAGTTTGATATTAAATTTACTTATAGTAATGTTGAGTGTAGGCCACTCCAGATTTTATCTATTAATTTTAAGGAGAAACATTTTGGATAAGTTGAAGTATTATTTGTTTTAATTAGCTACACAATGGACTATGATAGGTGAAATAATAAAGAAATAATTAGTGCATTAATTTACACTCGAGTATGAAATTATAGTGGCTCAACTAAATTCTGGTAAATTGGATAATAATGAAGCATAATCGCCCTTCGAGAAATTATATTTAATATTATGTAATTCAAGAGGTAGATCTTAAGGATGTATAGGATCTACATATGTAGTAAGAGAAGGTTGGTGTGATTTGTTATGCTATTTGATAATATAATATCAAATTCAATATTTCTATTAACCTATTTATTTTTACACTATTGAGACTATTTATAAAAAATTAAAAGGAAACCTCATAATACAGAGTTTATCAAATTAAATAATGCCGGTAAAACAGCTACTTTTAGTTGTTATAATAATATGAAATTCAATACCTGTAGTAACTTATTTATATTTGAAATTATTATGATCACTTATAATAAAAAAAAGGAAATTTTATAATATTTATTTATTTTATTATATATTCAATAAAGCTAGTAAAGCCAAGTTATTCTTATCAAAGTATAAAATGGATTAGAAATGATTTTTAAAACGTTGAATGGAATTCAATTCAAGTTCATAGGTCTGCATTTGGTGTATAAATAATTACTGTCCAGCCAGAATATAGTTAGTCCCTTCATTTCCCGCCAACGCTACATAATGCGCATGTCATTTATATCGTATGATTATTTCAACCAATCAAAGCTCTCATTTTCCAAGTCCTTTTCATTTTTAATAGCGTCACTTTTATTTGTAATAGTTCTAAATGAATTCTATTGTGTTCTGATTGAAAAATTTAGTTTAATACATCTGTTTTCAATTAATTTTTACGTTTATTGAACGACAATGCAAGATACGAAAGATATTGATCATAGTTACGGTCAGTGGAAACATTATATTAATTTTATTTTCTATATTACGAGTTGGATTGATATTTCTATAGAATTTTCACTTTTATGTATAGTAATATATTATTAGTAATGGTATATTTGGTCACCATTACACCTCACAAGGAAAATAGAATATTTAATATAATTACCACCATATATAATAGTATATATCATGCAAAAAATCACGTTGTAATCGTTTTCAAGGCTCAGGGAACTTATCAACTGAATCAGAATGGTTTCTTCTATAACAATATTCAAAAAGCGTGTTTTGGTATCATTGAAAACAGTTATTTAGTGTATTAGTTGTACCTATTTTCGAAACTTCCCTTAGTAATTTCGGATCTTAAACAATGTTACTCTCATATTTTTTTCTCTTATGCTGTATTGTTACATTTAAATTTATTTAGTTCTAAAATATTATTTTATTTTGCCTAATCTATATTTTATTAAAAAATCCTTCTAACAATGATTCAATTATTTTACTATATTGTTTTACTATATGCGTACTATTATTACTATTTTTATTGTACTATTGTAGTTTCTCCTATTTTATTTGTTCATAGTATTATTTGTATTGTATACCATGCTCTTAGTGTGAATGGATTTTAGTCAGTGACTATCAATAACTAAATAACACAACAAATACCTCATGACTGGTGAATATCAATTGCTCAATTAGATGTATTAAAATTATATTTTACGTACTAACTACAACTTTATAAGATTAATTTAAATTAATCCTAGTTTCATTTAAAATAAAGGGTAAGATTAGTCCAGAGGTAACGTGTTCGCCTAAGGACTGTTAGAGCCGGGGTTCAGTGCCCACTCAGGCACTCGATTTATTTATGTGGAATGTGAAAAAAAAATCTGATACATCGTCCCTGGGAGTGGGCGTTAATTGGTTGGTCCCGAGCCTGTACTATGTCAAGTATATGTACGTTATAGGCCCCTACTCTAAATAACACACTTCAGTTAGGACTCCCATGTAGAATCATTGTGTAGTATCTCAAAGGGCCAAAGTTAGGCCTATGTCTGTTCTCTTGTGAGACTGCCACTGCAACATAACCTAATTTAAAATAATCCAAGTTTAATTTAAAATATTTCAAGTCTAAATTAAAATAATTCATTTCAATATTTTTCAAATTTATTCATATTATACATTATATTTAATTATATTATAATTTATACGTTTATATTTATAGTTTATCAACTTGAAAATATATATATACTAAATTAAAGTTCAAATAACTCTTTGATTATTTTAAATTAACCCGATAAAGTAGTATATTGAGGCAAAAAATATATTCCTGGTAGTTAATATTACTCCAATCGTATATACATTAAGTTTATTGTGAACTGTGATATTGTGAAAAGTTTCCACACAAAATTGTCTTGTAAACGACAACAAAACTTGTTAGTTTAATATAAGTATAGTAAAACACTCCATCTCTATATTTTGACCGATTTACATGTTTTGAGGTCCCAAAGTTATTTATGACGTTTTTCCGATGATGTCTGTGTGTGTGCGTGCGTATCTAAAGTTTGTGTAGACGTTACAATCCATAATCTTTCACAGATGAGGTTAATATTTTCCATAAAAATGGGCTTCAAAGTGTAGATTTGTACATTTGATTGCCGAATATAAATAGAAATACATTAAACCGTTTGATTTTGTAAATTAATATCTTTACTTAAGTAATGAAATTTTTCCTCATTGGAATTTTTAAACAGTAATAATAATGAATTAAAACAAGATTTAGAGAATAAGATGCAATGATTTGGAACACCACTACATTGGATAAACAGATAGGACTTTAAGACAGTGGTATAAAGTACACATTTATGATCTAATCAGAAAAACATAAAGGGAAGAAATTTTAAAATTTTTAAAACGACAAAAAGTTTTTTTTTTCAACAGATATTGAAATTTTGACTTATGATTGAATATGAGAGCTATTAAGAAGATAACAATCTTTATGTTGTTAACCGGTTGATACTTTTTTACTTATAGTAAAGTTGAGTGTAGGCCACTCCAGATTTTTTTAGTTCTTTTTACTTGTTTCGATAATAAGTGTCCCACAAACTAAGCAGTTTTTTTTTGTTTCTTTGAAAAATACCTTTATAGAAAAAATTTATAATAATAGCAAATTTTCATCAACTCCAGTTACCTCAAATGTCAGTTATATATGCACATATGTCAGTTTTACCTTGTGCATTATATAGCAAGTTTGATAGTTCACTTTTGATAGTTACTTTGAAAATTTAAGTTTAAGATTTCCTCACCAAGATTTACGTGGTTCAAGACCGGTTTAATGTAATATTTACAAACCATTTTATTTTAGCAATCAGAATTATGTTTATTCATCTCAATAAATTAATGTATGCAAAATAAAAGAGTACCACAAAATACAGCAACATAGAATCTATCATAACAATAGAATTCCAAAATATCACATCTCAGAAAGCTTAGAATGTAAACAGACTTTGATCAAGTCAACTGTTGTGTTTTTTATTGAAAATGGGAACTCAATTAAATAATGTTATGTATTTATAGATTGCAATTTTTTTAATAATCCATGTAGCTATGTATTTTCATAGAGAAAAACGTCGACAAAGATGATGTGATAAAATTTTATAATTAACTGAAGAAAAGTTTTCCCTTTAATTTCTATTTAGTTAGATATGAAATAGCTTTCCTCTGCGTGTAAATTTTAATATTTACCTCTCAGCAAGTATTCTTATGAAAAAGTTTTAGATAATTTTACTAAACATTTCTCCACTTTTCCGGTGAAATTTCCAACTAAATTGTAACTTAGTTTTAGTGGCACTATTTAGTTTGAGAAACTCTTTGCTGTAAGGGTTATAAGATATGACTTTAGTTCTCCAACAAACTGATATTATTTGCGGTTTTCTCCATCTATGTGATTATTTTTTTTTTTTGGCTTCAAGCCGAAACAATATTCATTGATTAAAATATTTAAACAGTGCATAATAAGTTTCAATTTTGGATTATTTAGTATTGTTTTATGGTTATAGAGGTCTTGTATGGTTAGTAAATGTAATAAATTTAAGCATTCATAAATTTAATTGATTGTTTAAAGTCCTGCCGGAAGATGATGACATGGCTAGCTATAATACATTGCTATGTGCATTAGTGCTGAGAAATCAAACTTGTATCCTTTAAATCTTTTATTATAGAAGTTACAATTATTATATTATCTTCTAATACTTACTAATACTTCTAATAATGCACTTACAATTATTCATATACTTTAGAAATATTCTGAAATCAAAAAGGTTTCAAATAAAGAATTAAACTAAAGTCAATTGTATAGTTAGAAGTTTGATAGACTGCCGCTAGTTTATGGAATTGTCCAATTTCTTAAATATCCATGTCTTGGTACCAGAAAACACCCTCCACCCTGATCGTTAAGAAAAAGTTATGATATAACGAAATAATATAACCCTAGTAACTCCTGTTAGCGTAGTCGGCCAGTCATGCTACTCAGTCTTTTCAAAATTGATTGTATCATTTTTTTTTGAAAACGGTAGAAGTGTTTTTATTATAATAGAATAAGCGGATTACTTCAGAAGAAGGGTATGTGCAATTTTTCCATACTGTAAAAACAATGTGAATTGATATATTAAGATGATTTATTGGAGCGTCAGTGTTGTCTGTCTGAACTATAGCATTGGTTATACTCTGGTGGTTTAGGTATTTCTATTAAGAAAGCTAGACTTACTGGTTTGTCATTGAGAAGCCAGGTAAGATTAGCGGCGGGCTTTGAGCCGGACGAGTAGCACTTAGCAGAAAGCACTTCTCCAGGTCTGTACCTCGACCTCACTCCGTCTATCCTCGGCGTCTCCTTAGGAACCACTGTGAACAAACAGCCATAAAAGGACCAATCAAGAAAAACCGATCAATATCCAAACGATCGTAATAGTTGCAAAGTTGCCTTATCATGGTCTGACTAGCTTTGTGACATGGTAATCACTTTCATGGTCTTAATTCGTAGTTTTCAGCTTTATGATTATCTTTTATTAAGAAACCTAATCAGTAGGCAGTAAGCAAGGTTTTTTATTAAACTTAAAGAACTCTTAAAAGTAAATTAGTTCTGCTGTGAGATGTATTAGTAGTTTCTGGAGGATGGATTAGACGACCAAGTGGGTCTTGATCCTGGGTTATTGATTAGATTTCTCAGTGAGACATACACAAGTAGAATGATTTGTGATGAAAACTGATTAGTATGTTTAAGAGATGCATTGAACTATCAGTCTATCGTTGGAGACGGATTATGTTTCTTAAATAGACCTGATCAATAAACTCATGAATATGAAAGAGCTAAACCAATAAGAACAGAGCAACAAATACGATTGCTCATCCTCTTCATCAGTAATTATTACACCTATTTTGATCGCTGTGTACCTTAGCTTTCCAGCCATATCACCAATAAATCAAATCAGACCGATTTTTTGCGTGTTGCCCTTTCGTCACCCCCCAGGTTTGCCACAAACAACTTGGGGGTGTTCAAGGTGTACCTCGCAGAGGCGAACACCACGATGCTACGTCGCGCATTTGACCAATCAATTTACTCGCGCAATTCTACCAGGTTTCGAATGTCAAAACGGTTACAGTTATGTGGCCCCGGTATATAAGTGGCTCTTATTTTTTCTTATTTAGGCAGAGCGAAGGTCTTCTTTTTCCTCTCTACGTCATTATTACACCATAGAATATTATAGAACAATACATTGTATTAGACTAGGACTGTATAGCTATTGGTAAGGTTAATGACTACCATGGTAACTAAGCTGCATGAACTTCATTTAAATATCAATACGGATTTTACCTTAAGCAAATCTTGTCAAATTCAATTAAGTAGAATTGAAAGAGACACTGAAGTATATTATATGGGTTGAGTGGCAATTTGTGTAATGGAAGTATTTTTAGCCTTTGGTAGGTTTAGTATGAATTGAGCTGTAATTAGTCTATTTTGAAAAGTGACATTCACACTCCAAAGGGATAAGTGATGGATCAACTATGAACTGTAAATGAACATTAATCCCACTGTTTATACTATGCTGTATAAACACATAATTATATTATAAACATAATATAAACATATTGTCGAATTTCTCATTAGAGTAGCCATTGTTTACGAATGCCTGCTTTGTTCTGTTTATGTTACAATGAAAAATCTTCCAGTATGAAGCTATTTTATAAGTTCGATGAATCAGAGCTTTTATCTTTGCTTCCTTGTAGCGTTGTAGACACTCACTCAATACATTGAGGTATGAGGCTGTGTTGGTAGGAAGCTTGTTATATAGTTTAGATACAACAACGAAATCCTTATTTAGGAATATAGAGAAACTTATAAAAAAGCAAGTTTCTGCCAACTATGGTTATATTTTTTATATTATGTGCTTAAAAGAAAATCTGCTACAAAAATTTACAAATTTTTGGGGAATTTTGGGGAAGTTGTTTCCCCAAACATCCCTTTCTGGACATTAGTACTTTCCTGCGCTTTCACCCTTTTAAAATACCACTCTTCCCTCCCAATCTTCTCAACCCCTCACCAGATGTTCTCTGCATCTAGTGTTTCAGTTGGGTTTTTGACTGACAAAGACCGCTTGTTACGGTTGAAAGATCTTAAGATATATGAGTCGTTATCAGCCTTTGGAGCTATTAACTTCTATGTTCCTGATGACGAGGATATCGAGATATAGTAGTGAGTTTCAGTGATTTCATTTCTGTGTGTCCTTTTGAAAATTCTAGTTAATATATATAAAAATATTAAGAAAAGTAGATATTGAGTTTATAGAAAGTTTGTCGAGTGTATTCCTGTAAACTTCATTCATTTCATGTTTTGAATGTAAAACTTATTAAACTGTTTTTCTGGTTTGTTGGAAAAATCTATCAAAATATCAAGTGAATGACAGTCCATAAAAGCAGAGGGAACCTTATACATTAAAACGTTTTATCTGTTGAGATCAACAAAGTAGTAAAAAAACCCACTGACCTCCTTAGTCAGCAGGAAAAATCTTAAAACTGATGTAACTATTTTAATTTAAACTGAAAGTCCTTTTATTGAAATAAGCAATTATTACTTTTCAATTGAAGCACAGTTGTACTCATGCATAAAGGTTTTCCAGTCTTTAAAGATATTTAATGTTTTGAGTTATTTTAATAAAAAAATATTTTACATATTTTTATGTAACTATAGTTAAGAATTATTTTTACAAACATAAATTCTTTTTATGTTTTATTTTTCATATAAATATTGTTTATTGCTACTCGATGACACTTTTTAAAATGTGTACTTAGTAAAGTAAGTTTTATAAAAAGTCTTATTGTAAGACTGTCTCCTTAAACTTAGCAGAAGGCCAATTTCTACTTGGATTAAATCCTAAAATACAAAACAACTAAAATGACTCAACTAAAAATATAGATTCAAAGGAATTTTAATCAAAATTGACTATGCAAATTTTTTGTAATACTGAAAAAAAATTAATATAATGTAATGTAATTAGGCTATCGTTTTATAAGTCTATAGTGATAATGAGAAATCTCATCTTGGGTTTTCCTTAGAGATATACATAGAAGACAGTGAATGAAAACTTGTAAACAGGTGCGCTGTTGATTCTCTTAAGTGCCGCCTTTGGCTTATCTCCTGCCCGCGGTTCACCCTCTGCGTAATCTAAACGATCTATCAAGGTTCACCTTAAACGTGCTCCACCCACCCAAACCTTCCAAGAGCCGTAAGTGTGGCCACCTTCCGTATCAATACAGGTCACGACTACCTTGGCAATGTTTATGACTGCCAATCTACTCCGTGTTGGTGTTCTAACAACCCCATAGAATCCTCAGTGGGTAATGATGATTCAATGGATACCTAACACTTGAAGGTCTGCTCAGTTTCGACTCTCTTTCAATATGACAACCAACTATACTCAGAGTCTCATCCTTATAGGTCTCTGCATCGCTTAATCGCCCAACAGCCAACAGTCGATTGTAACGAATTCCTGGGCCAGGCTAGCTCAGTGGTTACGTGCTCACCTCTGAACTGATAGGACCGGGGTTCAATCCTCACCTGGCCCTCGATTTATTCACGCGGGAGGTGAATAAATCTGAGAACGTCGTCCCTCGGAGAAGGACGTTAAACCGTCGGTCCCGAGCCTGTACGATGTCAGGTACTCGTTAAAGATCCCTCTACTCTAAATACATTTGAGGTAGGCAAAATTTAGGACTCCCACTGTAGAATCAATCTTCATTGTGTGGTATCACAAAGGGCCAATGCTTGGCCTACGTGTGTTCCCTTGTGGGACTACCACTGCAACCTAACGAATTCCTGGAGTGGTGATGCCAGCTGTTTTGGGACAGTTTGTCTACTTGTTGAGGGCTGACAAGAGGTGGGTGGTCACTCCAGGTTTCTTTATACTTGTTTTTAAAGCTTTTTTTTTCACTAATTTATAAACATATTACATAAATCAAGTTTTAATTATATTTATGTAAATTGTTATTATTACAGCTTTATTATTATAACTCTTTTGCTAACAATGTTATACTATCTGATATTATTTGTTATAAATGAAAAGAAAACCTTGTAATACGGAGTGCATCAAATTATTTAGTATATAAATATTTATTCACCCATAATTGAGTCCATTTGGCGCATGTCTTGTCTATGGAATGATCTTTTCAACCAATTATAGCTCTCTTTTTTCCAAATCATTTTAATTTTTAATTGTGTTTCTGTAGAACGTCCATTTTATTTGTTAACAGTTTAAAATTAATTCAGATGTGGTCTTATTAAAAAATTTAGTTTAATATATGTTTTAAGTTTGATTTTACGTTGATTAAATAACAATGTATGAATACAGAATGTATTGAACATCATAATTACGGTCCGTGGAAATATTATATTAATTTTCTTTTCAATATTACAAGTGTATTAATTCTTCTTTAGACTAACCACGCTTGTTTACTAATATTATATTTTTAATATTTATACCATTCTCATTTTGCTTATTTTTATATATGTTCATTAAATTTATATTTATTTTCACTCCACCAGGAAAATAGAATACTTAATTACCACCATATATATTATACAAAAATTTACTATATCAATAGTAAAATAAATATATAGATAAATATAAATACCAGTTTTATATGAACTATTTGATAGTTAATAGTTTTGTGGGCTCAAGGAATTTTTCAAACTGAATCAATTAACTATAAGAACATTCAAAAAATATCTTTTAATATCTTTGAAAACAGTTATTTAGTATATTTGTTATACTTATTTTCAAAATTTGCCTTAGTATTTTTCTGGCCTTAAACAATGCTATCTCTTATTGTTTCTCTTATTTTGTATTGTTTCATTAAAATTATTTACTTTATTAGTATGAATAGGAGCTGCATTTTACATCATAGAAAGAATTCAAGCTCTGTGTCTAGAAGAGGTAGAAACCCTTGATCACAATATATCTGTATTCGAAGCAATGATCTCAGAATGTCAATGATTTCTATCAAATCATACCTAAAACTATAAACTGTGGAATAATTCTCTATTTATGCCTAAATGGGACATTGTATATTATATACCCAAGAAGTTTGATATTAAGTTTACTTACAGTAAAGTTGAGTGTTCAATAAGTGAAGTTAAATAATGAAATTGAGTTACAACAATAATACGACAGCAGTATGTCATATAAGAACAGTATGACTGCAGAGCGTACGCGTTCGATGAGTTTCAGGCCTTTAGTTTAAGAAGTTTTTTCAGATGTCATGTTCATGATGTTATAACTAATAAAGCGATTACAGTCAAATTTGAACAAATAACACATATTGATTTAAATATAAAGAACAGAAAATATCAGTTAGTGGTTAATGAGTATGAGTATTATATTTAGTTATAGTAAAGTTGAATGTAGGCCACTCCAGATTATTTTTTCTTTTAAACAAGGTCTAATTATTAACTAAAATAGCAACTTTTTTAATGACCATTTTGTTTTATTTGGAATGTTTATAGAAGACAAAGTGGCCTTTGGTCAAAGAGTATTTAGGCAGTGGTATGTAAATATATGTACAAAAAAAACATGCCAAAGTATAACTGCTAACTCTTTTATAAAGGATATGTTTTCCTGAAGTCACTGAAGCTTATAACAATTTATAAAAGCAGTGTTAACTTGTAAATCAAATAGCTACGTTTAAATTTGAAGGCAAATTTTTTATCTGGTTACAAAACCGGATTAATAATATATTAATAATATATGGTTAATAACCATATTATTAATTCGGACCGATATGATTCAAAGAACCAAACCGCTTGCAACAGTGTTTTCATCAATCTGGTACATTTGGCTACATTTGTCATTTTCACTTTTTTGTAAGTGTTATTCATACATTGAAAACCGATATTTTTTAAATTGAAAAACCCGTTTTCGAATTTCATAATTTTCTCCAAAAAACTGGTTTTTAAAAACCGGCAAACCCTAGTATGTAGGCAAGTGCGTGGACACACAACAGATAAAAATATTTATGATTAGTTCAATAAATTCTGAAAAAAAAAAGTTTTTTAATAATATTTGAAACGTTTGTAATGATAGGGACGAGAGATAACTTACAGACAATATGCATGAAAGCCGAGGCCATCAAGGTTTGGAAGCTAGGAGCATCGGCAGAGACTTCGCAGCTGTACATACCAGCCATTGGCTCTTTGACGACATCCAGGGTGACTGAGCTGCGGTCTGTCTTTCGCACCTGTCACCAAAAAAACAATGATGAAAACCTTGATAAAGTATATCTCTTGCACTGAGTGAAGGATGAAGAGTTCAGAGGAAGAGTTCCATCAGGGGCTGTATAAGAGAAATAACTGAACTTTTTGAATAACTCAACGCGCTCACCAACAACGCAATGAACTAAAACATCACATGCTGTTTATTGTGATCACCATATTGTGATCACAGTATATTGTTCCTATACTGGTGTTAGAGTTATTTAACTTAACAAATATCATTCTTGCAAATAGAAGTTACATTGACACATTGACAAACCGTTTTGCATTCAAAATCCGGAACAAGTACTTTAACAGAGAAAACTATTTACATTCCTATCAACCAAGGGTCTCATTTGTTTTTTAGTGTCCATTACCTCGGACTGTTTTCACGAAGTGCTCCCACTCGTTTCTTTAGTTACGTGTAAACGTCAAGGTCTCTAAGTCTCTAGTTTTACTTCTTACTGTGCAGGAAATATTCAAGGAGTTACCGTTCTCACACTGCAACCGCTTAACTTGGAGGCCACCATGCCTGAGTCGGGAACAGTTCTGACAGTATTTATGAATATTTGGGTGATACTCCACATCATTTGTATTTTCCTGTAGAAGTAGAAACTTACTTAGTGCAAATAATAATTTTTATAGATCCTAATCGCAATTATAATTACTTTACATACATTGCTGTTTCTTTGATACATGTATCAAACTTCGGCAAGCATCGCTGAGACTCCTGTTGTCGGGAACAACTCTGTGATAAATTTTTTACCACAAACTCCAGTGGCAAATATCAACTTATAAACCACTGTAAGACATGAAAAATAATACTAAGATATTTTCATTGTATTCCAGTCTTCATCTGAGTTACAACATGTTGAATGATTAAATTGTGATTTTGACGAAGACTGTATTTAGTCTGAAACGTTAGCCACATTTTTCAATCAGAAATATGATATACATAGGTATGTGTATACATATATTTAGATAAAAATAATATTATATTTTACAGTCTTACCATATATTTTGTCTATTCTTTGATTTTTTTTTATTCATTAAATGTACTAGAAGTATTATTTTCATTATGCATTAACTTTCGTTTTAATTTTATTATTATTTAACTTTTTATTATTATTTAATTTTTTATAATTATTATTTAATTTATTTTATTATTTAACCTTTCTTTTCGCTTATATTTCCAGCTGCTTGATCAGCTGTAACAAGAATGATTTAGCGGACTTGGTCTTTGCTTAACAACTAAGCAATCTCCTTCTTCTCCTGATGATGACCAAAGTCAAAATAGAAATGTTAAATCATTTTATGTGTTCCTTCTTCTGGAATTTGACTTTTAAATATATATATATATATATATATATATATATATATATATATATAATATAATATATATGTATATAAATGAAATAATGTGTTAAAATAATATATATATATATATATATATATATATATATAGGGATGTTATTATTATGCAGGTGGTATGATGAAAGTCAAACACAAAAAAAAGGTCGCTTATGTCCTTCATAAGTTTTGTTCCACTAACTTGAGTTCGTTGTCAAATAGTCTGCTTTTTATGTTCTTTATCATTGTGCTCTTTGATTATATGACATGCACGTTTATATTATATGACATTTTTAACCTCATCTTGTGCTGACTGGGTCAGGCACGACCCAGACTCTACCTTCATATATGCCTCTTCATTTATGGAATCCAAACAATATGACTAATCCATTTACTTATTATCAGTAGTTACTTTCACAGTCATATTTTTATAATATATACTCATATAAACACAATTTTATGTCTTACTCTTGTTTTTTCTTTCTCTACCAAATTAAATGCTACTTTAAGTAAATACGAGTGTCATAATATGAATGACGATTACTGACGTGTCAAAATAAATGTAAATATAGTGAATGGAGAATTAACTTATCTTTGAAATCATGCATAGTGTGTTATCTTTTTACTATTTTTCTGTACTTTTGTTCGCTTATATGTGGTGTATCCTTTTTAAATGGTAAATGTAGGTCATTATTATTCATTTTGTATAATTCTGATTTAAAGTATAAAAATAAGTTTTAATTCGTTTTTGCTTTGTATAAATAATTTAATTATTAAAGCATGTAAGTAATGAAAGATCCAAATGTAAGTCAATATGCTGTTATATTGAATGTGGGGAAGACCTACAGAATAACGGCGGATGCTGCTTTGATAGGACACAAAGTGTTGGAATAGTAGCCAAGAGACGCTAGGTTACTATTTTACCAACATAGCTGTAGTAAATAAACTAACTGTTGATCAGAAGTGAACATGCTTGAGGTAGATCAATATATATGCTAATTAGCAGGAGAGAGTGTTCATGTCACGTGCACTTTGAGGGACACGTTCCTGCAGTCTTTCACTGACAAGGACTCCGATATCACCTGACTTGCTCGCAAAATGCGGTCAAACACTTTCCTCGCCTTACTCAAATATATTTGACTTTTTGAACCACGTGGGGGAGACGTTATTGAATACTGGCGAGCACATAGAACCATCGCACGTGTTCAGAGACGCATGGTAACCCGCGATGTCCGTGTCGCACGTAGCGTATTTTATAATTTCTTAAAGGATTCTCTCTCATACTTATGTGACAGTTCGTAAAAAATTATTTTTGGGGATTGACTTCAATATTTCTTATTAGCAACTGTTACTTATATTGATTCATAATATGGTGAATTTATATTTAATATTATTCAGTAGTAATAAGTATATGAATGCATTTATGTGAATATAATGAATTCATTGCCAAATTCATAATTGATTATTTCTTTTCTAAGGTTTTTATAAGTTTTCTGGAAGCAGGTATTTAAATAACCAAATTTTCTATTGGTATAATTATTTGGTCATCATTTCAACGTTTTAATATAGCATATTAAACCATAAATAAACTGAATCACTATCCGTATCTCTCAATATATTTCGGTCTAACCTGTATCATCTTCAGGATATTATTACTAAAGATCATGGTTAATCACTATACAAAGTTTTAAACTATAAATCTAAGGTAGGCTCATATTTGTATGCGCTATGTCAACGCACCAAAGTAAATTGGCAACTCATGGTTTTAGTGGGGGTGCCGAGGTAACAGTCTGTTTGTGGGGTGTTTCTACTGTGTGTATATATATAGTGTTATATATATATATATATAACAGATTCAATAATATATCGACCGTTTGATAGAATAGGTGTGTTCTCTAATCGGGGTTCGGTCAATTTTCCAGGATAAAAAATCAAACTCTCGTTGCCAACGTTTCGGTTTTATTTAAAACCTTTTTCATAGGCCTACAAACAAAGGATAATAAGAAATCACATATCAACATCAAACATATACACAATATGAAAATGGATTGTTACAATCATGAATATTACAAGCAGAAATATTTCAGAGATACATAAAACAATATTACTTACAGAAGTAAGAATTTTTTAACTAAGAAAATGAAATTTACATTATTTAAAGGAACAACAATGTTAGCCGGACAAAATCTTCGACTAGACTAATAAGATAACATTACAAATAACCTCAACACTGTTCACTCAAGGGAACTAAATAAATCAAATTTCACTAAACCTCAGCACAACACTCCAGAATAAATATTACTTAAATTAGTAATATCACTTCTATGATTAATCGAACTTAGATCCTTTTTAATATATAACATCTCAAGTGTCTTCCTTCTTTGCTCATCTTTTTCTTTTTCTATTATAGTTGTATCTTCAAAATCGAACGTGTGACCTTCGTTTATTGCATGCCGCTAAGGCTGTTGCGTTACTTTTATTTGTTCTTATGGAATAATTATGTTGGTACAACCTTTCTTTGAGAAAACGACTAGTTTCACCATAGTAACACTTGTCACAGTCTTTACATTTGATGGCATAAATGAGGTTACTTTGTAACTCCTTCGGTATTTTTTCTTTCAAATTTGAAAATAAAGATTTATTTTTTCTTTTTATTATAAAATGCCAGTGTAACTTCGGGTACGTTTCGTTTGAACACTTTTCTAATTGATTGTGATAAGCCCTCAACATAAGGAAATTTGAAATACTTCCTATTTATAACTTCCAGTTCAGCATGATCTTCATTTGAATGTGCTGGTTGCTGTCTTAAATATCTTAACCAATATCGTTCAACTAAGTTTTTCGGATAACAATTTTTCTGTAACAATAATTTCACCCTTTTCTTATTTTCATTTAGAAAACATGGACTACTTATTTCAATAACTTTTTTAACCAAATTTTGGACGCAATTTAATTTTTGGTTTATAGCATGAGAAGAATGGTAGTTCAGGATTCTTGCAGCACTGGTAGGTTTTTTAAACCAATCCGTTAAGATATTGCCATTTTCACCTCTTATAACTTTCACATCTAAGAATGGCAGATTTCCATCTTTCTCTACTTCACAAGTGAATTGTAGACGATTATGAAAAGAATTAAATATATTTAATACATTCTCTTCTTCTCCCTTTTCAATAATTAAAAACAAATCGTCCACATATAATTTAATAAATTTCACCTTCGTACCTAATTTATTGATACTGTTTTCCAATAGTTCAATCATAACTATATTTGCGAGAACTGGTGAAATTGGTGATCCCATTGGTAATCCATATTTTTGTTTATAAATAGTACCATCAAAGGTGAAATACCTTGCTTCACATATAAGGTCCAGTATAGAAAGGAAAACCTTTTTCGACATTCCAACCTGTGAACTAATCTTATTCCACTGTTTATTTACTAAATCAAATGCTAGATCTAAAGGTATATTAGTAAACAACGACTGAACATCTAGTGAAATCATAATTACGTCATCACTTAGTATTTGATTTGAAAGGGCTTGTTTGAATTCTAATGAATTTTTTACATTCAATTCATTCTTGTTAGTAATGTAACTAAGATATTTCTCTATATATTTAGACAGTTCATAAGTTGGACTTCCAATGAACGACACGATAGGACGGAGAGGAAAACCTGGCTTGTGTAGCTTCACTAAACCATATATTCTTGGTGCTATTCCATTGTAAGATTTTAATTTCGAAGCTTGACGTAGATCTATACATAGTGTCTTCTTCAGTTCATCAACTATCTTGTTTACTTTATTTCGTAATGTTGATGAAGGATCTCTTCTCTCTCTTGAGGATATTCTCTTCTTGAGGTTTAGTGAAATTTGATTATTTAGTTCCCTTGAGTGAACAGTGTTGAGTTATTTGTAATGTTATCTTATTAGTCTAGTCGAAGATTTTGTCCGCTAACATTTTGTTCCTTTAAATAATGTAAATTTCATTTTCTTAGTTAAAAAATTCTACTTGTAAGTAATATTGTTTTATGTATCTCTGAAATATTTCTGCTGTAAATTCATGAGTTGTAACAATCCATTTTCATATTGTGTATATGTTTGATGTTGATATGTGATTTCTTATTATCTTTGTTTGTAGGCCTATGAAAAAGGTTTTAAATAAAACCGAAACGTTGGCAACGAGAGTTTGATTTTTTATCCTGGAAAATTGACCGAACCCCGATTAGAGAACACACCTATATATATATATATATATGTGTGTGTGTGTGTGTTATATATACTGTGTTATATATATATATATATATATATATATAAATATAAAGTAATAATAACATTATTTTTCTTTTTTTTCGAGGTTTGGTCTAGCTTCAATAATTCAACACCTTTAAGCCGACGTTTCGTCTATATTTGTAAACATTTTCAGGACTACATCAATAAAGAATTTAATTACAATAACATGAAAAGTAATTATTTTACATTATTTAATTAATATACATAATGACCTTGGTATTTTTCTATTCTAAGGAAGCAACTACATAACGGTTTCTGTTCAAATCCGTTAGTGTGCTGCCCTAGTGACTGTTTTTTTTAACCTTCTATATCAGACTTGATAACTCAAAACAACCCTAAAAGTGATTTGAACACAAACCGTTATGTAGTTGTTTCCCTACAATAAAAAAATACCAAGATAATTATGTATATTAATTAAATAATGTAATATAATTACTTTTCATGTTATTGTAACTAAATTCTGTATTTTTTAGCCCTGAAAATGTCTACAAATATAGACGAAACGTCGGCTTAAAGGTGTTGAATTATTGAAGCTAGACCAAACCTCGATAAAAAAGAAAAATAGTGTTAAATACGATATAAGTGGTCGAGATAAGTGTGTTTCTTTACTCTGTGAGTTTTCTTCATCTTATGTATTTATATGTATTTCTTTTGAACTTATGTATTTATATATATAGACACTTAAGAACAGAGACACATGGAAAAATAGTTAGGAAGAGTGAGTGAGTGAGAGTGAGAGTGAGAGAGAGAGAGAAGAAGTGAAGGTATGAAGAGGTAGGATATTAGAGATATTAGTGGAAGAAGAATAGACAAATAAGAGAAAGATGAGAGAGAGGGAGTAAGGAGGGGAGAGAAAGAGAGAGTCTGTGGGGAAGGGTAAGAGAGAGTAAGAGAGAACTGGAGTATTGTTTGAGGAAGACAAAAGAAAAAGGAGAGATATGAAAGGATGAAGGAGGGATGAAGGAGAGACTGAATATAAAACCTACGTTTAGTTTCAGAAAAGAATAAAGGGAATGGGGTAAAGCTTGAGAGGGAGTGAGATAGAGAGATATGAGAGGATGAAGGAATAGGTGAGAGAGACTGAATATAAAACCTACGTTTAGTTTCAGAAAAGAATAAAGGGAATGGGGTAAAGCTTGAGAGGGAGTGAGATAGAGAGATATGAGAGGATGAAGGAATAGGTGAGAGAGACTGAATATAAAACCTACGTTTAGTTTCAGAAAAGTATAAAAGGGAATGGGATAAAGCGTGAGAGGGAGTGAGATAGAGAGATATGAGAGGATGAAGGAATAGGTGAGAGAGACTGAATATAAAACCTACGTTTAGTTTCAGAAAAGTATAAAAGGGAATGGGGTAAAGCATGAGAGGGAGTGAGATAGAGAGATATGAGAGGATGAAGGAATAGGTGAGAGAGACTGAATATAAAACCTACGTTTAGTTTCAGAAAAGAATAAAAGGGAATGGGATAAAGCGTGAGAGGGAGTGAGATAGAGAGATATGAGAGGATGAAGGAATAGGTGAGAGAGACTGAATATAAAACCTACGTTTAGTTTCAGAAAAGAATAAAAGGGAATGGGGTAAAGCGTGAGAGGGAGTGAGATAGAGAGATATGAGAGGATGAAGGAATAGGTGAGAGAGACTGAATATAAAACCTACGTTTAGTTTCAGAAAAGTATAAAAGGGAATGGGGTAAAGCGTGAGAGGGAGTGAGATAGAGAGATATGAGAGGATGAAGGAATAGGTGAGAGAGACTCAATATAAAACCTACGTTTAGTTTCAGAAAAGAATAAAAGGGAATGGGATAAAGCGTGAGAGGGAGTGAGATAGAGAGATATGAGAGGATGAAGGAATAGGTGAGAGAAACTGAATATAAAACCTACGTTTAGTTTCAGAAAAGTATAAAAGGGAATGGGGTAAAGCGTGAGAGGGAGTGAGATAGAGAGATATGAGAGGATGAAGGAATAGGTGAGAGAGACTGAATATAAAACCTACGTTTAGTTTCAGAAAAGAATAAAAGGGAATGGGATAAAGCGTGAGAGGGAGTGAGATAGAGAGATATGAGAGGATGAAGGAATAGGTGAGAGAGAACTGAATATAAAACCTACGTTTAGTTTCAGAAAAGTATAAAAGGGAATGGGTTAAAGCGTGAGAGGGAGTGAGATAGAGAGATATGAGAGGATGAAGGAATAGGTGAGAGAAACTGAATATAAAACCTACGTTTAGTTTCAGAAAAGAATAAAAGGGAATGGGATAAAGCGTGAGAGGGAGTGAGATAGAGAGATATGAGAGGATGAAGGAATAGGTGAGAGAAACTGAATATAAAACCTACGTTTAGTTTCAGAAAAGAATAAAAGGGAATGGGATAAAGCGTGAGAGGGAGTGAGATAGAGAGATATGAGAGGATGAAGGAATAGGTGAGAGAAACTGAATATAAAACCTACGTTTAGTTTCAGAAAAGTATAAAAGGGAATGGGATAAAGCGTGAGAGGGAGTGAGATAGAGAGATATGAGAGGATGAAGGAATAGGTGAGAGAAACTGAATATAAAACCTACGTTTAGTTTCAGAAAAGTATAAAAGGGAATGGGATAAAGCGTGAGAGGGAGTGAGATAGAGAGATATGAGAGGATGAAGGAATAGGTGAGAGAAACTGAATATAAAACCTACGTTTAGTTTCAGAAAAGTATAAAAGGGAATGGGATAAAGCGTGAGAGGGAGTGAGATAGAGAGATATGAGAGGATGAAGGAATAGGTGAGAGAGACTGAATATAAAACCTACGTTTAGTTTCAGAAAAGAATAAAAGGGAATGGGGTAAAGCGTGAGAGGGAGTGAGATAGAGAGATATGAGAGGATGAAGGAATAGGTGAGAGAGACTGAATATAAAACCTACGTTTAGTTTCAGAAAAGTATAAAAGGGAATGGGATAAAGCGTGAGAGGGAGTGAGATAGAGTGATATGAGAGGAACAGAGAGTTTTTGCCTAAACTTCTCACCAATGTATAACAAATCCGTCATTTTTGGTGGAGTCCATAGCCAGTAAAATAATAATTGTTACGTACATTGTAGGTATGAAAAGGACTCAGAATGAACTGCGCTTTGATTGACAGAAGAGAAATTAGATTACAGTGCCACCTACAAAGACGTTCAAGGCTTTTAGACTGGCGGCATTGTATTGCTGAGCTATTGAATTCCTTTGTAAGTTGCAGAGCATCTAATGTTATTTGTGCTCAATGGACTAACAAAAAAGATATACATTAACAAAAGTAAAAAAAAAACAAATTATAACAGCTATTATTATGTAATTATTATATGATTAATAATTGATATGATTGTATCAATAATATATATTATTTGCAGGTTAACTTTTAATATGAAAAAAATATTGAAAGTTTTATGAAAGCGTTATTTGGTTTACAAGTATTCGTTTTATTCACGCAGTTAATTTTTTCATTCAATATGAATTATTAAAGGATAATACTAAAAAAAAATGGTTTTTGATGATATAAGGAGGTGTAAAATTGGCAAATATGTTTGAAGGGTGAGGTTTATATAGGAGATATAAGTTTAGTGAGTGATGAAGCGAGAAATTACTTTTTGTAGTTATCTAGGACTGGCGTCCGGGCGATGTGCTGCTCACAGAGGCTTGGCCTCGCTCACCTTGTCTGGGCTCTTAGAGTGATGGCTGGCCAATATCACGGCCCATCAGACTTACAGCCCTTTAGGCCTGCTGCCGTCTTTAGGCAAAAACACAGCAACAATCGCTTGCCCTAATAAAGGTGAATCAAGGGGAAAGAAACACAATATCACTACAAACTCATAATATGATATTATGGTCTAAACCAGTGTTTCCCAAAGTGGGCGGCACCGCCCCCCTGGGGGCGGTGCTTTGATATCGGGGGCGCTTATGCAAAAAGGAGCGGGGATTCTATTTCCATAAATTGAAAATGTTCATGCAATATAATTTATAAATTTAAGTGGAAACACGACATGTGAACTTCTAGGAAACGGTTTCTTAAAATTATTTATTTTGATAATTCATTTTTATGTTAAAAGTATATTCTCATCTAAGTTTCTTTTATTGTGTATTAATTCTTTTCTATGAATATGCTATGAATATTTCTTCTTCCACTCTTTCATTATTCTGTTACTTTGAACCTTGTTATCTGTATTTACAACTCCTAATTAAAAGAACTTTTAAGAGTTTAAGACTACACTGAAAAGAAAACTATTATATGTACCATAGAGTCATCAGAAAAATATTGTAATAGAAATAGCCCCCAAAATGGTCAATGAGATTTTATGAAGAAATTAAAGAACATTGAGCAGTTAACTGGAGATCACTAAAACTAGCCAAGGGGTTATTTTACGTGGTGAAGTGAGAGAGAGAGAGAGAGAGAGCGAGAGAGGTGTAGTTCCTTATGAGACCAGTGACACTGCTCACGAGATTCTGGTGTCTGAGAGCCTTGTATATCAGCCGTCTTTAATTAGATTTCAAAGAATTAGATTATTAAAGCAGAATTTAAATTCAATCAGTAAATTAAACGTGGAAAACATTTAATATGGACTAACTTTGCAATTAACAATTTCTTTAAGACTGATAAGTCTTAAATTCAATGCATTTTCTAGGAAAGTATAATTATAACATAAATTAATATGGATGAATGAAAAATATTTATGTCGAAAGTTTTAATGCTTTGATAATTTGTTTCTTTATTCTATTGCGTTCTCAATTTAGGATAGTGATATTTAAAGAAAAAGGGAAAAGTGTAAGAGGCGGAGATAGTCAAGAGAGGTAAAATAATTATGAGAGAGAGCGATACAAAAGTAGGGTGTACGAGTGAGATGAAAAGCGACAAAGAGAGGGAAAGGTAGAAAAAATCTTTTCTCCGTTGGAAAGTAAAAGAGAGATGATGAAAGAAGGAGAAAGCATGTTGTCGAGAGAGGTCTCGATATCGTAGAGTAATCCATAGCAGTATAGAACGATCACGTAGAAAGAAAGAAAATGTTACAGAGTAACCAAGGAGATGAAGAGATTTTTTTTTTATTTTGTATTTTATTCCAGCATGTTCCACTGTATATTACATGCTTCATCGTCAAATTGTACACAATACTTATTTCATTAACACTACGAAATACTTATTTTAACTTATTTTACATTCATTCATAATTCAACATTATAATACTTTTTTCAGAAATGTCTATACTGTACAAAAAATTTACAAATTCTTTATAATAACATTTATTAATTAATGAGGAAGGCCTAACGGGCCACTCCTCTCCACAAACGAAGACCTTACGTATGAGAGCCAGTCTTTGTGGTTCCCTCAAACAGCACTCGTACACCAAGTGTCTAGGACAGTGCTTTTCAACCTTTTTGCAGGCGCGGATCCGCCGAGGAGCTTATTTATTCTTGCGGATCCCCTTGTACATAAATATACATATATATATAAGTTTTTTAATGAAATAAAAACGGATTATAAACACAAAAACACAATACAGTACTATCTGAATTTTTTTATTCAAGAGAATTACAAATTAATGTGAAATTTGTCCTTGGTGATTTTTGAACAGAACTGGAAAGTTTGGCCTGGTTTTGTTTTAGAAAGACATACACGCATCTCTTCTTCAAGTGCTAGTAGTTTATTTCTTTTCTCACTTTTAATGTTCGTCATGGTGGAAAATCCTATTTCACACAGGTATGATGTAGAAAACTGTAGGAGAATGCGCAGAGCCTTATTCGAGATTGATGGATATTCTTTTGCAGTTAAAATCCAAAATGAGTCCAGATCAAGAAGTAAACAATCAGAGCGTCACGTATTGGCTAAATTAAATGTTTCAATTAAATGACGTAGGTCATCATCATAACTGAACTGCCCGACTCAAATTTTGGCTCGCAGTTCTTCCCTAACGTTACCGAAAGTTGCTGGTTTTAGATGTGAACGACGAGTTATCTTGATAAGATGCACTAATTACATTGATAGTGTGCTACTGTACTTACATTGACGTGTACACATTGATAATACATTAATTGCACATTGTGAATCTGTAGGTCTTGCGGATCCCCTGGGTAAACGTCACGGATCACCATTGATCCGCGGATCACGGGTTGAAAACCACTGGTCTAGGAGATTGGGGTGTCTCCGCGTTACATGGGCATGATGGACTAGCAGCTATTTTCAACCTGCTCAGGCATAAATAAAGAGAGTGTGTATACATTATGAGAGAGAGACATTATGTGATTCCTAAATGTTCAATGAAAGTATATATGTGAGCTGCACTGAAATGAAAGACATTCAAAAGTTTTCTTAACCCTTCAAATGTTTTAACTATTAGAAGTTTTATATCAAAACAGTTATCCCATTTTTTGGTTTTATTAGAAATGGATGCAAAATTTTAAAAAAAATTATTCCTGTTGTAATACGTAAATTTAAATGCATACCACTTTCTTTGTTACTGATTTGTTAAGATTTAATATTTTTGGTTGATTACTATTCATTATTTTTTTTTTAGAAAACTAATAAATATATTTTTTGTATTCTTCAATTTGGAAAGCTCTATTAAGTGTCATGGGAATAAAAAAAAGTAGTTAATAGGGGAAATAATTTTATAAAAAAAAGTATATATGAAGAGTTTTATAATTGAAGAGAAAACAGTGTGAATATTAAGAGATGGAAAAAACGGTGTACTTAAATGAAACAAAACGGACAATACTGAAAGGAAATTATAATCACAGCTTGCCAGGTCTAGTTGTCGTTTTATCTCTTCAACTCATTCTCGACCCACAATTTTAGAGCCTTTAAAATGTGGATTGATGGAAGTTGACAACTCATTCCAGTGTAGAGAATTTATAGCTGGAAGCGTCTATATTGAGCTATTTTGAGAGGATAAATAGGGGTCATAAATCATAGAGAGGTAGAGAAAGGGAGAAAGAAAATACTTTGGGAGTGTTGTAAGGAGAGAGTGAGGTATATTTTTTGAGGGAAAGTAGTTTAAATGTTAATGAAAGATTGGAAATGGTTGAATTACAGAACATGATGAAAAAAGTGAATACCAATGATCGTATTTGCAGCAATATTGACAAACAGACATATTATTTTCAAAAATAATTTATTTTTTGCATAAAATGTTACTTTAATAATGACAAACCATTTAAACTTCTTTATGAAATAGTAAATTACCTTGAAATTTTTTTTATAATTATATTTATTAACAATTGTTTGTGCTTAAAAAAGTGAAGGATGTTGCATAGACAAGAATAGAAATCAAGCTGGAAGTAGATTTGATAAGATTGTTGAAGTAAGATATTTGCCTATAAAGTGGTAGTGGGGGGCAGAAAGGACCCTTTGTCTTGTGCCTTGCCTGCAATAATGCGCATTTCATGAAATATATCTGCGAGCAGGCCAACACTAACATCTTCCCAAATATCCAATAGCATTCCAACCCCTTATTCTCAATCCGCCCAAAACCTTTCTCCCACACCCAAAACTTGCAACGTGAATTTATTTTAGAATGGGAATCTTTTATCTTTCCGTTACTTGATCTGTGGTAAAGGCCGTTTTCACTTTTATCGCTCTTTTCTGTTATATACTTATTCAGAAAATAAAAAAAAACAAATAGATTACTTTATATGAAATATACAAGTATAAAAAGGAATCGGTTTCTTTCTTATTCTTTTATCCGCTTTGAGGAATTATGTTTTTACTGCCTTGTAAAGCCATACACTCTCTATTTCGTTGTAGGATATTACGGAAAGCTATATTTAAACAGTGGAAACAGTGGATATTGCCATTTGTTTATTCAAATAGGGAGGAAAAGAACTGGTAACATGATGTTTCTACTTTTATATCATTTTTGTTTCGTAAAATAGGTATATTAACATGAAACAAAATGTAGATATTTACAGTTGGTTTGCAGCAAATGGAAAATGTATTCCAATTTATGCAGGGGCATGTAATCACCTGTTAATTTAGTCTGCTAGAAGGAAAGACACTTGCAACGAGGACATTTAGGAAACCTGGGATTGATTAGATTAATTCGTTTTGTAGAGTGAAATATCTGATGAACTAATCGTTATTACTAGCATACCAAAAGTCTAACACCTTGAGGAAATATAATGGATATGGCTGGTGACCATCAAAACATCCTGAACTAAAAAAAAAAAGGTCAAAGTTCATAACAACCGTAGCACAAGAGTCAAAGTCACACATGTTGTGGGGCATCTGCAGTTCCACGAGGCACCATCACCTATGCAGAAATTGTCTGGTCTTCAGCCGAGAGTGACCACTTTGCAGCCTTATCACTACGTCTTCTTATCTTCTGTTTAACTGATAGAAAGGGGCTTTTGTATTTCTATCTGGTTGTTCCTTTTAACACTTATTGCTGTGAAAGGACTTTGTGGTCGTTTAAATATCGCCTTACTCGACTCAGATTATTGATTGAATAGAACAAATGGCTTTTCTGAATTAAATAGCTTCTTCCTTCCTTACTGGTTTCTTTCTACTGCAGGTCACCACAAACAAAAATACAGTTCATAATTTTTAAAAAATATTCCTCGTATTCAACTTAATAATCAAGTTAGAATAATTTTCCAACAAATTTATGCAGGGAATTGCCTCATTATGCATTTTATAACCCATCCTTATATTCAAGGATATTTCTAACGAAATTAAAAACTCTTTTTTAAAGAGATCATAAAAACTTCCTCGGCATGTAGAAATTATATTTCTACTCAGCTCTGTAATGGCGAATGAGACTATTTTTACGTTGTTTAAAGTAATTGTGAACGGTTTATACTTAAGAAATGTTGATTTCCAGTCTGTTCGTGGTCACAGTCAGTAAAACTATCATCCATGGTCTAATGACAAATAAAGACGAACTATAGTACCTTACCAACGTAAATTACTTGTTAACATTGCAACCACAAATTCATATATGATTCATTCGATTTTGCTCCCCTATTTGATAAGTTTGGCTAAGTGACTGCTCTAGGATAATACAAGAACGAGCATGCATAAAATACTGCCAGTTACTAACTGCTAACGTCTTCTAACATCTGCCAAATTACGGCGAGCAGAGAAGTCATATCTACAAGATTGGAACAGCTGTAATTCTATGTGCAATGTGTGCATCAATCTTCTGAATGTTAGTCGTTGTCAAAAACATTTAGGAATATCTCAGAACCTGTTAAACTAAAAGAAAAAAACTTCAGTAATATTAGAAACCACTTCAACAATGATGTAGCACTAGAAGAATATTTCAAATTCTGGATTATTATTTACAATATCTTTAGATTTATATTTTTGGTTATTAAGTTTCCACACTTATTCACCCAAGAGACTGTCTACCAGTTTTTAGCACTCAAACTTTTGGCAACAACATTGACACACTGTGCAGCCACTTAAACAAAAGTTTAAATTTTTTTCATGACTAGTTTCATAGTTAACAATTGGGATTAGATTTTTCACGTGTCTACGTCTTCTTATTAAGATTTACTTAATGATCAGAAAACTAGAATGACCGTACAAAAAAAATATGTTTCAAAGAAATGCAATGAAGTATTGCAATAAAAAAGAATGGTACCAGTATGTTGTTGACTTGAATGCCGTGGGTGGGGAAGGTCTTAACGGGAGGATTCTCGTTAGGAGTGTACCTGTAGAACTCGCTGCCGCTCTTGTACCACTTGAGCGTGTACAGAGTGTCATCGTCCATCTCATAGGAGCAGTTGAGCACGACTTGGTCATCTTCGCGTACTACTGCTGGCACAGACACTCGGATCTTGCTCACACACTCTGCTACACCTGCAACAACATCTTCCATGCATTACCGCTTCTCAGTCAAACTGAAAAGCACCAATATCAAACATTGCAACTGTCTTGTATGTTGATAAAGTATAATGCTTTGTATAGCAGAGCACAGTTTTTTTTTTTAAAAAAGCGGCATAAAGAAATTTTAAAAAGTTATAAAACATCTACTATAGCTTGCATCATTACTTTACCGTTTGTTTAACTGCCACAGCTCAATCTTGTTTGATTTAATTATTATTATGTATAATTGGTGTTGTCAGTTTAGTATGCATTGATTATATACATGCATATTGTTAATACAACTGAGGTTAGTATGATTTATATTAGAAATAGGTAACACCGTCATACCTCGTATACCTCCAAGATCATCTTACGAGATATGACGGTTTTACCTATTTCTAATATAAATAGAACTTATGCTGTAAAAGATTGTATTCTATAGGGAAATTAGTCAGTCTACTGGACTAAAAGTAGTTCTTTTAATTCATTTCTCTACAGATACAATCAAGAATTGAGTTGACCAGTGTCCAGGTCAGAATTCCTGGAGTTCTGACCTTTCACTTCCAGTGCTGCTGTACAGCCGCAAAGTGTAGCTTATTTGTTAAACTCACAACCGCCTTTTAGTATTGGCAAATCAGAACATTAGTGGGTTGATTGTACATAGCTAGTCATATAATTTGGTATGGCTAAAGTTTGAAGAGTTGAAATTCCTAACGAGTGCTTGAAAACGTTCAGGCTCTGTAATGACTTCATTACATTTTCTCCGAGAATATTATGATTAACCAACATGAAATATGTAGGACAATTGCCTACCTATTAGAGTACTACGGCAAACAGGCTAACTAATATACCATGTGTGATTCAAGTTCTAATTAAGTGTAATATGTAAAACAATCTACTTTAGTTAAATCTAGTTATATTCGGCTCCTAAATGTAAACCTACCAGTATCCATATCTATTAATATCGATAAAGCACGATAAATATTGCTTTAAAAGCTCAAATGAATCATATTTAATCAATCATAACTTAAATAAGTTCTTTTTTACTGAAAATTTAATAATTTCATATTCTAAATGTTGATAGAGTTTTAGAGGCAAAAAAAAATCTTCTGACATAAAAATAAAACATTCTACTGAAATGTACATAAAAAAATTGTTTTATTTATCTGTAGGTGGTGGGTCCAATGGTTAAACTAACATGGAATCTTGATTTGAAAGTAGTTATACATTATTGGTAGAAAACATGGTAACTGCTAAACTGAGTATTGCAGGTGCTAGTGGTAACGTGGGCTAATTATTTGTTGCGCCAATAGTATCGAGTTGCCCGCCTCCGCGTGGTCCACCTTGGACGTCGCCATGTGAACATGGGACGGCTAAAGGGCAAATCGTAAAAAGACAACCTGACTTGATTTAAAAACGATATGGCCTGAAATATGGCTTGGTGCGTATAAAGGTCAACACAGGTAACGTGGGCTAACAGTGTACTGTTTCAAAGATTGCAATGCTTAGCTTCGTTTAAACTCACCCTCCACTATGATATAGTATGAAGAATTCTTTCTATCATGTCTTGAAATGATTTATTTATTTTAACTAAACTCAACCACTGACAAGCATGCTGACAACCAAGCAAATCTGATACCCACTAGTGGCAAGTATGTTAACAACTAGGTGACCCTAAACCCCACTAGTGGCAACTATGTTAACATCTAGGAGAACCTAAACCCCACTAGTGACATGTACGAGTATGTTAACAACTAGGTGACCCTAAACCCTACTAGTGGCAAGTATGTTAACACCTAGGAGAACCTAAACCCCACTAGTGGCATGTATGACCCTAAACCCCACTAGTGGCAAGTATGTTAACACCTAGGAGAACCTAAACCCCACTAGTGGCATGTATGACCCTAAACCCCCCTAGTGACAAGTATGTTAACACCTAGGAGAACCTAAACTCCACTAGTGGCATGTACTCGTATGACCATAAACCTCACTAGTGACAAGTATGTTAACACCTAGGAGAACCTAAACCCACTAGTGGCATGCATGTTAACAACTAGGTGACCCAAGCATGTTAACACCTAGGAGAACTTAAACTCCACTAGTGGCATGTATGATTCTAAATCCCACTAGTGGCAAGTATGTTAACACCTAGGAGAACCTAAACCTCACTAGTGGCATGTATGTTAACAACTAGGTGACCCAAGCATGTTAACACCTAGGAGAACTTAAACTCCACTAGTGTCATGTATGATTCTAAATCCCACTAGTGGCAAGTATGTTAACACCTAGGAGAACCTAAACCTCACTAGTGGCATGTATGTTAACAACTAGGTGACCCAAGCATGTTAACACCTAGGAGAACTTAAACTCCACTAGTGGCATGTATGATTCTAAATCCCACTAGTGGCAAGTATGTTAACACCTAGGAGAACCTAAACTCCACTAGTGGCATGTATGACCCTAAACCTCACTAGTGACAAGTATGTTAACACCTAGGAGAACTTAAACCCCACTAGTGGCATGTATGTTAACAACTAGGTGACCCAAGCATGTTAACACCTAGGAGAACATAAACTCCACTAGTGGCATGTATGACCCTAAACCTCACTAGTGGCAAGTATGTTAACACCTAGGAGAACCTAAACCCCACTAGTGGCATGTATGACCCTAAACCCCACTAGTATCAAGTATGTTAACACCTAGGAGAACCTAAACCCCACTAGTGGCATGTATGTTAACAACTAGGTGACCCAAGCATGTTAACACCTAGGAGAACTTAAACTCCACTAGTGGCATGTATGACCCTAAACCTCACTAGTGGCAAGTATGTTAACTCCTAGGAGAACCTAAACCCCATTAGTGCATGTATGTTAACAACTAGGTGACCCTAAACCCCACTAGTGGCAAGCATGTTAACACCTAGGAGAACCTAAACTCCACTAGTGGCATGTATGACCCTCAACCCCACTAGTATCAAGTATGTTAACACCTAGGAGAACCTAAACCCCACTAGTGGCAAGTATATTAACACCTAGGAGAACCTAAACTCCACTAGTGGCAAGTATGTTACAACCAGTTGACTCTAAACCCCACTAGTGGAAAGTTTGTTAACACCTAGGAGAACCTAAACTCCACTAGTGGCATGTATGTTAACAACTAGGTGACTAATATGCAAACAACTAAAACAACAGTAATCACACTGGTGATAAGCTTGCTAAAAAATACTCATCCTGGCCTATACTACGGAAAAGAACATGAACTATTAGACCATCCAGAACCCCACTAGTTGTAGCAAGCTATTAAATATACCGAAATAAACTTACTAGCAGCAAGCGTGCTAATAACTAAACCATTTTGCACTTCACCATTTGTGAGTTTTCAACTAGCATGAACCATACCAGTGGCAAGTATGCTAACAAATAAAACAACCTCTTTCTTCATTTGATGAAAACAACAAACATATTAGTATTTTGATTATGTAAACATTTGATTAGTAAACATTTGATCTAAAATAGTTATTCGTGTTGTAATCAATCAATAAATTAGTTGTATTTTACGAACTAAATTTCTTCTCAGTTTTGATAGGGGTCAGGTTAGCCAAGTGGTAAACTAATACGTACAGTATTTTGATTTAAAATCCAAATATGTCTATGAAAATAATCAGTTAATTATTTCAAACCCAAATTAATTGAAATGATTTGAAAATTGTGCAATTAATATTGTCATATTCACAATTGAAGATAGGTTGTTTTAACGTTAATTTTAGTTTATTTTAAATATCACTCCAACAAAGATAAGTGGATACTAAACGAGAAGAATTAATCTAATTGGAAAATTATAATCCAATTTTTCCTCATTTAATGGTCAGAGAATTCCAATTAAAACCGTTGGCTAACAAATAAAAATTTCAAACTAATTACATTAATTTCCTTTCTTTTCCCTCTAGGTAGTATTTTTTTGGTAATTATTTATCCTGTTTTTGGAATTTTTAATACTAGTAAGAAGGGCAAATAATTTTTCTTAGTCATGTGAGGTGGTAAATGACAATTTAGAATAAATCGCTTAATTTAAACAAAAATATTCTTTATATTTAAATTAATTTGTTAGCTTTGCTTTAAATTCTGACATGAGTAAAAATTAAGACAACAAACTCAATTGCAAGTCAGTTTTTTAGAATTTAATCATTTCATATATTATTAATTAATGTAATTATTGAATTAAATTGAGTCGTACCAATTAGACAGAATGACGAAATATAGGCTCATTTGAACTAAAAAAGTTATTCGTGTTGTAATCAATCAATGAATTAGTTGTATTTTACTAACTAAATTTCTTCTCAGTTTTGATAGAGGTCAGGTTAGCCAAGTGGTAACTTGTTCGTAGATTCGGGGTTTAATACCAACTTTGGCCTTCGATTTATTCATGCGAGAGGTGAATAAATCTGAGCATGTCGTCCCTCGTAGAGGGCGTTAAGCCGAAAGTCCTTTGCCTGTTCGATTTCTGGACTCGTTAATGATTCCTACTCTAAATGCACTTGAGTTATGTTAAATTTAGAGCTGTTGTCCATTTTGGACGCATGTCCTTTTTTTGAAGACCAGTAAATATAATGTAACTTGATCGATAAGTATTTTAAAGCAATAACTGTTTACAGGCATTAATCATTAAATACATATATATTGTGCAGGAGCATGGTGCATAATGACACCATTGAGTTAAAATAGGTATTTATATCCGTGATTTTGGAAGGTAATGTTAGTCCCATTGATGATGCAGCTATTGCGAAACCGGTCGGGCGACTTCACCAGCGATAAACGAGGTATGACGGTTGATAACGATATTTCATTAATCATTAGCAGTATCTTTAGATTTACATCTGTCTGTAAGTCCGTAAAAATTATATTTTTCTTTTAAATCCAAAATTTTTCAAATGTGATCTATAATTGACGTTTTAAAATAACATCAACAAAATTTCTGAAAAACAGTATACGATTCATAAAAAACAGAACGTGTTGATCTTTGTCAGACTTAAATAAGAAATCGTATAGTGGAATATAAACACGACTATATACGCTTAGTGCAATCTCACAAGACAGGATAGGATATCCCTTATGCCCAATTGTATGGTATATATGTAGCCCTGCTTAAGAACTTTCTAAATACACAGAAAAGCCTATCATAAAAATATATGCAAAATTAATTAAATATTAAAAACTCGCTATAAATCAAAGAATCTCTCAAGTTAAGTATTAAATGATAATTTCTGTTGTTATCAATTTCTCTTGATGTTCAATACAGTTCACAAAATGCCATTTCATGTAGCATTTGATACAGTGAATGAACAATAGAATAAAATAGCCCATGTTTTGACACATCAATGATGGTTTTCCTCTCTAAACTAGATCTGATATGTGAACAAAGATTGTTTACATTTATAGTACTCTTATAAATGTAAAGTTCGGTGACCAATGGCATTTTATATTTCACCAGTTGTCAATGTTGTTATAGTTGAATTGTTCAAAGACGTATTAGTAAATTAAGAAGATGAGTTTTATTGTATGTTGATAATTTATTTTTAATTATTGAAAAGTAGTGAAGAAATACGTTTTAAGTACTATAAATTCATTTCAAAATGGTTTGCAATTTACGTTGGAAATTGATAGAACTATCTCCTTACTAGATATAAAAGTGATAAGCAGTAGTAGCTGTATACGAGAATTGTAAAATTAACGAATTGGCTTATTTCAATGAATGGTTGAAATTATTAGTTCGCAGCTTTTTAATATAATGAGGTCAAAGTAGAAGTATTATTGTAGAAAAAGAATAATCCAAATGATGAAATGAAATTTTTTGGTCTGGATATTTAGGTTAACAACCAAACATTAATTTGGAAGTTGTTAACAGAAATTATAACAAATCTCTGTACATTTAATTATTGGATTATTTTAAATAATTAAAGAGTTGTCCAATCGAAAAGCACCTCAAGTGACCAGCAAACCAGAACCTGATGAATTTTATAAGAAACGTAAAATGAACTCATTATTTTCTGATTTAAAAGAAAAAGTAGCGGAAGAGTTGCAAACTAATCTTTTTTATGCTGCTTAAATGTAATGGCTGTGACAAACGCTACAACGGGCAAATAAATCGTTTTATAAAAGAAAAAAGTTACTAACTGAGAAGTTAAAGGGAAATTAAAGAAAAACTGGATGCTTAGGTCTCGGTTACCATTAACCGGCTTGTCTTTTCTATTGACGAATGTGAAAACCAAAATATCATAGTAATGTTTTGACGAAATTAGTAAGACCATGCACAAAAGGAACCGAATGCGACAAAGCTTCAGTTGTATATCCATTCTGACGTAGTTTATTCCACAATGTTGAAACTCTAAGTATGTTTGTCTGGTATGAGATGATTTACCTTATTTTAGACTTTTGTCATTTTTCGATCAATACTTTATAATTTAAGAGCTATAAATTTAGATATATATATATATATATATATATATATATATATATTAGACCATTAAATTTAATTTCATTTTATTTATTTAATTCATTTAACCAATTGAATGAAACGATTCCACGAACTAAATAAATTGCATTGACATAAAGAACACACAGAAATGAAACAAAAACTCACTATTACATTTCGAGGGCTTTGTCATCAGGAGAATAGGAACGAGTCGCTCCGCAGGCAGACCACGACTAAGTAGTGACCATCGAAATATAGTAATGAGTTTCTGTTTTTTTTATGTGTGCTCTTTATGTCAATGTAGTTGTTATATATATATATATATATGTGTGTGTGTGAGTGTGTATAAAAAGTAAAATTACATAGACAGAGAGCAGAGGAAAGGACTTCCTAAGACAAATATAACAGTTCGTCATCAAGAAATTGGAAGAGGTGAAGAAAAAGGTGAAAGTTGGTCGAAATATTGATTTTAATAAAGCATGTTCTTTGTATGTTTTTTGTAATTTTAGGTCCATAAACAAGTTAGTTTGTCATTTTGGTATTATAGATTTTGTATTTTTGTATATATAAAAGTTGAATAAAACTGAGACACACAAATTCATGAAAAAAACACAAAATCTGTAATTTTTGGTTAAAACTATCATCGGGAATAGAGTAATAGGGTGACCAAGCGAACCTATTCAGTGACAGTTGGAGACTCTAGGGTGAACAAGTGCGCTTGCTTAGTATATTTTTTACCCTAATGATGCATTTAACAAAAAATTAGAGACTGTAAGTCTTGGTATTTTTTCATTTGTTTATCTTGACTCATTGAAGAGAATATAGTGAATTGTTTTGAATGAGTTTGTTTTGGTATTGCTTTCTGTTTTTGATTGGATATATTTGTGTATATACGAAAAGTGATTATAGAAGTTGTTAAGGGTGTTATCCTAGTGAAATAAGAATCTATTAACAATTCAAACAGACTCGTATATAATTTCATTCACTAATTGGATAGCGTATGAAAGGGCTATGCATAAGTTGCAACCCTTATAATCTCTCCTGTCATCCTCCCTCTGTTGAATATTTCATGCGAGGCTCAGTAAACCCAATAGAGGCAACACTGGGAGGGGGAGTGATGCAGGGAGGGAAGATAATACTACGGCAATGGAGTTTGAAACTTAATCAAACCTGAAATTGAGCTAATGTGACTAAGTAACACAAATATGTAGCAATCAGCTTAATTAAGTGGGCCCAACCCGAGGGACAAACCGAAAATGAATTTGGCTGGTCATTCACAAAGCGTCGGCCATCGGCCTTGAATACATAAAGGTAAGATTTATGCTCAAAAGTAACCTTTCCATACATAGGTTGAATCAATGCACAATAATCAAATAAATCATATATTTTTTGTACTCCTATTTTATTTATTATTTTTATTATTTGAGGGTAACTATAGCACTGCGTCTTAAAAAAAACTATTGTACTTCCCCTCTTCTGTACTAAAGTACCCCAGCAGTTATCTTCAACGCCTCCAAGAAGCTCAGCACTTTTGCTGGTTCCAGCGATAAAAGTTTTTCAATGGTTTGTTGAGTGTCCCTCAGAGAGCACCTGTCTCTCTGCAGCAAAGTTATCAGCAGGTGCAACGGTGTTTCTTCCTCTTTGCAGAATCTGCTCAAACCATCATTGATAATGTCCATTCAGGCTCCCTATGTTTCGGGAGGAAGTAACTAACTTCCTTTCTCCTTCTTCGGGATGGTCTTCTTCGGGTCCTCAGGTGCACTTGTGGGAGGTTCCCACTAGTTAGAGCTTTGGAACCCTCTGCGCTTCCGGAGGATGGTCTCCAGGCTTTCTTCTCCTTACAGGGGAAAATCCCAGATTTGTACTCCTAGAAAGGGAGAACGCTGATTTATTTATTAATTTAGAGAGAGCTGATAAAAGACACTTGCTACACACGCTGTAATTCTGCTAGAGTACTCTCCCACGGTTAAGAGAGCGAGAAAGGAAATATTCTTGTCGTCCATAGAGTGTGTCTTGAAAAGGAGAAGAAGGTGGTAGAAAAGAACCAGGTGTAGTAATAATTACAGTTGTCATTGCTGCAGTGTCAGAGAACGTGAGATAGCTGATAATGTCTTGAAGTATAACTTCAACTTTAAAAAAAGTTGAAACTAGTCAACTGTGCAGGTTTTGTCAACAAGACGAAGAACATTGCACGCTGGCGTGCAGATTTCAGCTCTGCTGAACGCACTCCTGGAATGAGAAGGAATGCAATCATTTAAGATAAGTGGATGCTGTATGTTAAAGCGTGGTTATGTGAGGCACCGAGCTATTTGTAAGCTCAGATCCCTCGATGTGCCTTCACCTTGTCGTGGTAGGGGGCTTAATACGCCTGGGTACTTGTTCCTTGATGGCGTGAACTAAGAAAGGTACAACCTGTGGCCGGTGGAATGGCCTCTCGTATACGCGCTGGTCTGGGAGGTAGTCCACTCTTTGGTTAGATGTGGCTGACTCCTGTCTTCTTCAAGACTTCTCTTGCAGGGTTGTGAGACGGTTGTATAAATAGCGTCTCCATAGCACAGTTAGGAATAGATAATTTAGAGAATCTCATAGTTGTAACAATGATTATATTCCAGACTAGAACAGTCGGCTTTTCGGTCTTTGAATGAAGGTTTGCGCCAATGTATCTATTGCACCAGCAGATGACTAGGACTAATTACATTACTAATTAATGATTCTAAAACACAAACATGCCTGTCCAATCACCAATTAAAACATTTTTGTTCAACGTACAAACAATTTTAATTTTCCCTAATTCGGATTTATTTATTTGAAATTATATCACGATTTCACGTAACATTCTAAAATGGCCACCATTGCTATTGGGAGAGGGAACGCTATGGGAATACGAGAGGAACTCTATATGATACTATATATTATACAAAATTGTACATAACTTTCAAACAACTTTAATCAATTTCAGGTATCATTAAATTAACAGATTGGTTCGTATTTGACCAAGAATGTAAATTTAACAAGTAATAGCAGTTATCAATGTCGTCAACAGGTTTTCAAATATCTTGTGTATTTAACTGCAGTAAAGCTACAGTTATAGGTGATTCCACATTTGATAACTATGTTACAACATGCCATTCAATTGTATCAACTGATACCACCAAAACAATTGCTAGTTTTTAAGTAGGTGTGTTAGATATCCAGGATAGTGGGGGAGAGAGCAGAGGGGGGGGGGTGAGCGATCACTCAAGAAAAACGAGAGGGGGGGGGTGTGCTGTACAAATAAAAGAATAAATTTGATTGAACAAATATGCTTCTCTCACCAATAACTCTAATGGATGCCAATTAACAAATTAAAAACGATTGTTCTTTTTTATTAATAAATATGAAAGCCATTATTTGTAGGCTACAACTTAAATGAGACTAGCAGTCCAAGAAAGTATTGTTATACTTCAGTACTACTTTGTGTGTGATGTAAATCGAACTTGTGTATTATTTATATTCATGTTCAAATCATATATTAAGCATTTTCAGTCTGCGTGGTCAGTAGTAGAGCAAAAACAGTGTGTGACATCGTATCAAGAGCATTTATCATATTTCTATAGCAGCCCTGATTAAATATCGAATTAACTTGTAGCGTTAAAGATATATATAATAAACACGTGAAGATTTCATAATAAACACGTGAAATAACAATGAATATTCAAACAACAATAAAAAATGAGAAAAAAAAGACTAAGATCTTTCAACAAGCAGTCTTCATCAGAGTCAAAAACCCAACTGAAACACTAGATGCAGAAACATCATGGTGAGGGGTTGAGAAGAGTGGGAGGAAATGAGGTATTTTAAAGGGTTTAGAGCGCAGGAAATGACAATAGTCCAAGAGAGATGTTTGGGTAAACAAAGGAGTACAGGAAGAAAAAAGTAACAAACTATCTGCTAGCTGAAAACCCTCTTAGAAGAGACTATTGCGTCCACAAAGTTAAATCTCAAGAGCCCGTTACTATTGTTTATAATATTTGATCTATTAAAATTAATCAAGGACAATTCGGTCATATTTCTTGACAACACTGATTTTTCATAGGTAATAAATTTAGCTAAGGTCCAATCAAAAAGATGATTTTCATTATTTATATGCAAGAATAAGGCACTACTTTTTTCCTGCCTACTTATGTTGTGTTGGTATTGTTTTGAAACGTGCCTTTAAAGATTTACCAGTTTGACTAATATAAATTTTATGGCAATTTTTGCATGGGATTTTATAAATTCCACTGGACCCTCGTTCCCTGAGAGAGCTTTTTATTAACATATTGCCCAATTTATTACAACATTTACCCTAACATCTCTCCCTGGACCATTGTCTTTTCCTGCACTTTATACTCTTTAAAATACCACTCTTCTCTCCCATTTCTCTCAACCCTTACCAGATTCTTATACATCTTTGGTTTCAGTTGGGATTTGACTCTGATGAATACCGCTTGTAAGGGTTGAAAGATCTTAATCTTTTTTCTCATTTCTTATTGTGGTTTGAACATTGATGTATGTTTATATTTATACAATTTATATTTATATATATCCCCCAAACATACATGCACACACACACACACACACACTCAGAGATAACAGTGTAACGATACACATGTAATATAACAAATGGACCATGCGGAAATATCACAATAAACTCCCTCCAAGTAGGGGTACTACTTTGAAGGGAAAAAACACTCGGAGATATGAAAAAGAGTATAGTTATCTAAAATTAGAAACCTTTGAAAGAAATTATTTCATTACTACTATTCTTTTTAAGGAACCCATAGTATATATAAATATATAGTAAATATAGTATAGTATACAGTATATAGTATTATATAGAATAGAGTATAGTATATAGTATATTTGTATATAGTATATAGTTAGTGTATATAGTATATAGTATAGTATATATATATATTATATATATATATATATATATATATATAAAGTATAGTTTATCTCAAATTAGAAACCATTGAAAGAAATTATTTCATTACTACTATTCTTTTTCAGGAACCTATCACAGCTCGAATATCTTGGTTCTGACTAGACCGAATTTGAATTATTCAATCTCCAATTACATCCATAATTACATTAATAATACATTTTACATTAATTAACACAATTAGGTTTGCTAAATTAAAATGTGTTCTTATACAAAGAAATAATTTAGTATCAATGGGAAAAAATGTTTTACTCCAACACTGTAGAATTTATATAGGGAATAACGAAAGCCTAATGAACCTAGACAATAGGTTTTTATTGGGATTAGGTCATTCGTTGATCCATTCGACTAGAAAGGGTGTATGGAGGAGATTTCTTCAACTGAAGAAAATTAAGAATATTGCGTGGCGCGGTCAATTTGATGTGCGTAAACAAAAGCACGTCTTGTACTATATGATTTCATGGTTTGACCTGAAAATCTTAATTTTCAGAAGAAAAACAGACTGGAAAAGTTTCTGAATCATATTGGTTTGTTAGGATTTTTTTTTTAAATATTAGGCTTTAAATTTTCTACTACATACTTGATTGCGATAGAATATGACATGTGAGATGACTGAGTTGGCTGTAATTGCATGTTTTAAGCGCAGTGCTGCCACCTCTCTACATCTTAGTCACTCCCATTACTCTTGCTGTCATCTTTAGTCACTCAGTGTCACATTTGATTGATTCTCTCTCTCTCTTACAACTCCTCTTATAAATACAGCCTTTTCGTACTGTCAACGATAAAGTTTTCTTTTTCCTAACTTCCATCTCAAGCGATTTATTTATCCCCCCTCTCTGCCTGTATGCGCACGCATAGTGGGTCCTGGTCTTCCTCTCCCCCACAATCTTATCTCCTTCTGAATATTTCATGCCACTCATCTTAATCCCATACAAATATCAATTACCATTTTGTCATTCATTTCAATTTGCAATGCATTTCTGACAAGCGGCTTTGAGATCTAACACTACTCAGCCAAATTAGATCTCCAACTCTCAACGAGTGTTTTAATCCACTTAGCCGCAGTAGTCACAATGTTAGTAACAAACTAATTACCATAGTATGTTTATCAAATGAGGGTGCAATGTGCGCAACAAATATGCAAAACCAATCCAAAACAGCTATAAAAAAGCATACTAATACTTTTTAGCTGGAACTGAGTAGTTACACTTGAAACGGCAGGCTGTCAGTTATAAATGACTGTACTTGTCACAACTGTACATAACAGCCTTCATCAAAACAGTTTTAAACAGTTTTTTAGTTTGTATCTTACTTTTCTGATCAGAGTTTAAACGATAGGTTTACTTAGATATACAATGTTATTATGTAGAATTACTTTATCACGATTACTTTGAATTGTAGTCGCCGGTCATCTTTCTCAATTTCTGATTTCAATTTTGTTACATATATGTATATAATATTTAATATATATATATACATATTAGTATACTTTGGTAGCAGTCCTTCGGATATGCATGCTTTGTTGAACACGACAGAGTAGTTTCTGTCGATAAGTTTCTTCTCAAGACCTTCGTCTTGAGAAGAAATTAACTTATAGACAGGAACTACTCTGTCGTGTTCAACAAAGCATGTATATATATATATATATATATATATATATATATATATATATATATACAGATTCAATAATATATCGACCGTTTGATAGAATAGGTGTGTTCTCTAATCGGGGTTCGGTCAATTTTCCAGGATAAAAAATCAAACTCTCGTTGCCAACGTTTCGGTTTTATTATTATTTATTTATAGAAAAAGGTTTTAAATAAAACCGAAACGTTGGCAACGAGAGTTTGATTTTTTATCCTGGAAAATTGACCGAACCCCGATTAGAGAACACACCTAATATATATATATATATATATATATATATACAAAAACTAAAGTTTATCGGGACTCGGTCAATTCTTCAGGTTCAAATTAAACTCTCATTGTCAACGTTTTAAATATCTCATTGCCAATAATATTTTTCGTTGTAAAATAATTTGTAATGTAATACTTGGTTTTTTTGTTTCAAAATTTATACTTCTGCCTATGAAAAAGGTTTTAAATAAAGACCGAAACGTTGGCAATGAAAGTTTAATTTGAACCTGAAGAACTGTCCGAGTCCCGATAAACTTTAGTTTTTGTTTCTATTCCACGGTCGATACTGTTATCAATATATATATATATATATATATATATATATAAGGTATTGTTTTCTTGACCACAATTTACTAATAAACACTTCTTCTTCTTCTAGGAGTTTGGTCAGGGTTAACATACGGAATCACCTTTTCGCCAACGTTTTGTCTTTGTACGTGCATTTTTTTAACTGACCTGGTTAAACATCATGACTGAATAATGAAGTCAATATCCTAAATTAAGTAAAATAAATAAATAACAAAATATAATCCTATTAAAAATAAGAAAACTGAAAATGTAAAAAAAAAGTGTAAGATTAAAAATAAAATAGCACATGTTTGGAACGTATTCACGTTAAAACAACTTTTCAAACTATATGTGAAGTTCTTAGAAGAAACCAGAAGAGGTAGTTAAAATTAGAACCAATTTCGACTTAGAAGAGTGATCAAGTTCCTTTCCGATGTTAATATTAATAAATTATATGAGTAAAAAAGTTAATGCCTGAGGAAGAACACTACGTGCTTGAAACGCGTTGTATATGCCATTAAATTTGTATATGTGGAGACTATTTCATTAGCTTTTTACTCTACAATGAGTAAATACCTCATAATAACTGATTGCATTACGTTAGAATTGAATTATAAGAACCAAATTTATTATCCCAACGTTATTAATTAAAAATTATTTGTATTTGTCAAACGTGTGGCTGTGGATTGTTTAAAATATTTTTGATAGACTCCACCCATCAAAAATTAAAAAAAAATCATTCAGAGGACCTCCTAATAAGTAAATTCATTGAAATATATATAAAAAAATTTTCATGACCACTGCAATAGTTAATTAATATAATACATATATATTTAGATACTTATATGCTAATTTTAACACATAAAACTTATATGCCAAGAAGAGATGTATCGTGGATAATAGAAATATGGACTGTAGTATGAGAAAGCAAAGGAAAATGAAATGAGCGTATCTAAAGAACGCTATTAAATACACGTGTACACTACAATTTATTCGTCCGTAACATATTTAATAGTTAGTTTCATAATAGTTTAAAATATGTTCTATTTTTTTTTCAAAGTAACTCTCCAGAAGCTTCAAAATTGTTTTTTTAAAAACATTTAAAACTAGTACTATTTGCTTCAAGTCCCAGATTAATTTTATTTAATTAAGGTAAAAGAAATGCACCAAGTCAAACAGAGAGAGATTACTCAATTTTGAGTTTCGCATTTTAAGGGCTATATTATTTATTACTGTAATCAACAAGTTTTTTTTTCATATTACTATTTTTCTACTATGCAAAGCGATACTGTTTTAGAGTTAGTAAAAAAACCACAAAATCCACTCAGAGGACCTCAAAATGTGTAAATTTTCAACATTTTAAAGCACACACAAAAACACATATTCAGAAACAATAACACCACACACATACTTTCAATATATTTACATATATATGTTATATATACAGGGTAAGGCATAAGTAATGCCTTTTTTTTTTACATCTTATAACGTTTTCATGTACATTTTCTTTAAATAGTTGCCAAACATTTATTTTTTCTGATATTTTATAAAAGTGCTGAAAAGAATTCCAGAATTAATGAATTCAATTTCACAAATATTTCATCAAATTACCTAGAAGTGTGTCAAAGAGTCTGTAACCTTGTCTTTGATAGAGTTAAAACTTGTATTGAACATTAAGTGAAACATTTTAAATATCTAAACTACATTTTAATTATTCATATTTCTCTGGAAGAAACTGTATATATATATTAACAAAACCTCTTTTTAATGAACTTGATTTTAATGAAATTCTATCTCAACAAGAGGAGGTGAATTTCAATCTCATTATATGTATTTATATAACGAGTAAAAATAATGATCTCAAAATAATGAGCATAACTTTTTGTTGATGTATTTCTCTATGATATTCAATGTTGTTTAAAGAACTATATAATGTTTTCAACTTATGAAAAATGCGAGCTTCTTATCGTTATAAAAATGTAATGTTGAGTTCTTGTTGAAGATGGGTGACACCCGAAACTGGTCCGAGAGCTACAGCAGCAGTGTACGAGGTAAGACGGTATATTATTATATGTTGCATATTAATAAATGTTGTAATTGTTACCATTAATAATCATTTTATTGTCAATAACATTAAATAAATATACGATTTAGTATGCAAAATGTTTATGATATCAATAAGCAGAATTCTAAATTTTGAAATGAATCTTAAAATGTTTGTTTTGGGGGTTCTCATCAGATTTTAAAATAAATCATTTATTAATTGTATTTATTTAGCGACTTTAAAAGGACTGGTTGAAAGATCTTAGTGGCACTTTGGTATGACTCGTAAAAGGACTGGTTGAAAGATCTTAGTGGCACTTTGGTATGACTCGGTGCTTTCGCTACTAAGGTTACTTTGCCCAGACCACGCGACATAGGCACGGTCCCTTGCGTATACAGTTATAATGTTTGCATCACTGTCAGGATTTCAGCCTTTTCAATAAATAAATGAGAGTTAAATTGTTGTCTATTTCTCTTGATAATTTTTTTTTGGATAGCTTTTCCAGCTTTCTTATTACTGGTCTCCATTTGTCCGGTATTGAGTGTAATAACTTACCAAAAGATTTACTAATAATATTCTGCAAGGGTTAAAAAAAAAACAAATATTAACAATATTTTGGTTCTCTTTCGCCATCCTCAGAGATTTACTAAACACAAAATTAACAAAATTAATCCTACTTACTAAATTACAAGTACAAAGTTCACTATCAATTATAAACAAGCAACAATATAATAACTAGAAGGTTCTATGAGGTTTTATGCGTTCAGTTTGAGTGATCAGCTTACTCCACTCAATTAATCTTACTCACTTAATGTCTTATATTAGAAATAGATAAAACCATCGTACCTCGTAAGGTGTTCTGGGAGTCGTTGTAGAGCTTTCAGACGTTGTATATCTTCAATCGCAACTGAAGAAGATGGACAACATCCGAAAGCGCTCCAGCGACTCCAAGAACATCTTACGAGGTATGACGGTTCTATCTATTTCTAATATAAATCATAGTAACTTCAGTGCTAGTAGCAATATGCATGTATTACACTCCAATGCCCCTTGTGACACCAGAATGTGCAACTCATATTGCAGGCTATGGAGTAATAGTCCAATATGTAGTATGAACACCTTTCAGAAGCTTGCTATGTGGCTATCCATCTTTTTATCTACAATATAATATTCAAAACTTTCATTTCTCTCGTTAGTTTAAGTCTGTGTATTTCAGAGTATTGCTTTAGAACTTCTGCTGCCAAAAACTTGGCGAGGTGGTTCTAGGCAAAGTTGTATTTGTAGCACTAATGTATAGAGATTTCAGGGATTCACAGTTCTCTATCATGCAGTTATACACAAAATTGGTCCACTGCAATAACGGCTTATGTATTATATTATGATATATTATAACTGATAAATGCAAAACAGTTATAAGAAAGCCAGAGAAGCTATCCAGAGAAAGAGTAAGAAGAAAATATGTGAACAATTCAATTGTTTATGTATTCACGAAGGTTTCATTCTAGTAATTATAAAAATATTTCACCCTAAACACGTCGAAAATCAACATCGAAACCACAGTTGTTTCAGAAATGGGACTAAGATCTTTCAAACAAAAGTTATAATCATTGTCGGAGTTTCACTCAAATTCAGTTTCAACTGGTTGAAGGATTTTACTTTACCCTAGTAATTTACTTGGAACTGTTTTCTTAACTCAACTGAACCTCATTGTATCTAAAATAGATTAAGAGTGAATTTGACTTTCTGTAATTGACAAAGTAAGGACCAATAAGTTCACTATCTTCATTGACAAAGACGCAGAAGTGTCAATGTCTGAATATCGAACTTCTAAAGAAATTATTGTCCAAATAAGTAAGCTATTAATAGAAATACTCTTTATTAAGCTTTCCTAACTAATTAAAATCAGGATGGGAGATAGCAGATCTCTCGAAGTCATGAAGCAGATGTTTTCAGATCCACAGTTAGAACAGCCTTGGCATCCATGTATCCTTACAGCAGAAGTAGTTTAATTGAAAGTCAATGGAAACAGAGCCTGCAAGGACATCTATGCATTCTGTCAACATATTTGAAAGCAGTAGAAACTGCGATCTCTCAACTTAATCGCCAAAACTTGCATTCAGGCCCTGAGAAAAGCTATGCTTCTCTGACTTCTGCAGACACTTCACAAACAGGTGTCTTAATTCAATACAACTACTGTTCATGTCTTGAATAGGAAACCAAGACTCAGTCAAAGTTCTTAAGTGAGTGTTTGTCGGTCTTTCCTATATGTCTTCCTAGTTGATGATTATAGAGTGTATATATTTTATTAATCATAAATACGTGTGAAATAAAAATCAATTTAAATCACAATTTAAACGTTACAATGTAATATTTTTACTTTTTTTTATTTATTATTAAATATTTTTTTAATAGAACATGGCGATGACAACTTTTTAATAATACAGTTTGTCAACAACAAATGATAAAACTGAAAATGGTACCATTTTTTTTCTGGAATAGACAGCCAAAAATTGATTTAAGATTTGATCCAGAAAAAAAAAGCAATTTAATAAAATATGACTGAAAACCTGCTTTATAACAAAGTTTAAGAGGAAGATGTTTATACATAATTTTTTTTCTCTCAGCAGAAAAGAATTTAGTAAAAAATCAGTGAAGTAAATAAAATAAAGTTACTATAGTGGTTAAAGAATGGAAGATGAGTCTTAAATTGGATGGTGGGAGTGAGTAGGAAGAATGAATTGACGGAAAGGGATGAAGTGCGGGGGTGGGGCTTTATGACTGAGTCGACAAGTCAGTGACGAAGGGTTGAACAAAGGCTGACGTTTTGTTAAAAATAAAAAGGCATGTATATTGTGGGAAGCATATAGGAATGTTGTGGAATGCTTTGAAAAACAACTTAGAGCCTGATCAGCACCACATGCTCACTGCACACACACTCTCTCACTCACTCATCCACTCACTCACTCACGCACTCACTCACTCACGCACTCACTCACTCACGCACTCACTCACTCACTCACTCATCCACTCACTCACTCACTCACTCACTTACTCACTCACTCATTCACTCACTCACTCACTCACTCACGCACTCACTCACGCACTCACTTACTCACTTACTCACTCACTCATCCACTCACTCACTCACTCACTCACGCACTCACTTACATACACATACACGTACATATACACATACACAAGCACATACACACACAAACACATACACATACAGAAACACATAGACATACACATAAACATACACACGCAAATTTCAAAAGACCTTTTCAGAAAAAAAAAATAGAAAATAAGCATGGAATTAGAAGACTGGGGTACAATTTCACTATTGATCCAATCAATAGTGATTGATCAATATCAACAACACACACATACACATTTTTTGTAATTGCTGTAAGTAAAACAATAAGCCATCAAAAAAGACTGCTACAAAATATTTAGCAACGACTTGTACAGATAGCATTGAAATTTAAAAAAAAAACATTAGTTTAGAAGTAACTGATTTGAAATGTAATGTTTAAAATAAAGCATTTAAGTTGTTTTTCTTCTTAGTTCGTCTTGAATCTTTAGATACAGCACCTATTTCAAATTCAGAAATTCAAATTTCTTAATTTGAATTAAGACTTTCATAGAAGATTGAAATATCAATGCAGTATCATCAGCTATCTTTCTTCATTTTAAGTTTGAATAAATCCTTTCTTGTAAGATGCAGATTGTTACAGAGTCAGTAGAATTTTTACAGTCTTTGCGCGTTATTATTTTGCAATCCTTTCAAAATGTCCTTTCAAAATATATGAAAAGAAAGACTTTGTTTTTCTTTTATTATAAAAGGACTACGAGTATCTTGAGACGTTTCTTGAAGAATGCTTTAAATATTTTTGTGAAAACCCTCAATATACTAAAGTTAAAAAAATGTTTACCATGATTCACCATTTCTGCAATTGGATATCACTTGTACTTGCCTTAAGTATTTCAACTAAAAAATGACCAGTTAAATCTGTTGCTTTGTCTTTTTTTTTTGTAATAACAATTTTAATGTTTTCATATTTTTTACCAAGAAAACATGCAGTACTTGTTTCAATCACTATTTATATTGAATATTGAATGTTTTTTTTTATCATCTTTATTTACAAATATACAACTACGCATATTATGCGTAACAGGAATATGCAGTAATAGATTACACAATGACATCGATGCACATGAGCAAAGAATGAAACCCACTGGTAATGTTGAATGTAATTAAATTTTTAGTTCTTATTATGAAACTAAAAAGGAAACTTTTTTTCTTATAATTTCGAACTCTTTAAAGTCATGTTTAATCACAATTTTTTTATTTAAAATGTATATATTTTTGTTGATTTCCAAAATTTTTTGCTTAATCAATGGTATTTAAAGTTATCATTAATATTTTGTTTCACAAATTTTGAATTAGTTTGGAAAATGAAGAAAGAGAAGAGCAAAGTAGTTGGCTAAATGTATTTGTCTTTTCTTTTTTCTATAAATCCCCTCAAGAGTAAAGGGTTTTTGTTTGCTTTGGAGGAGGAAATCTAAACAGAGACGAAGGCCTATCTGTGTACACTGCCTTCTTGAGTTGCTTGGGTCTGGCTTAGCAAACCCCAGCTGAATATCATGACCGCCTTCTTCAGGCTTTTTCACATTTCTAACCTTATTCATAAATAGCCGATTACTCCAGTACTATTCAATAATCACTTGTTTTTAACCAACACTATCTAATGTAAGTTTTATTTTTTGTGTTTTATTTAAGACTATCAGCATATATATATATATATATAACAATTAGTTTTGATAATAATAAAATTATTAGTCTTTAGAGTTGGTATTAAGACACAGTTTACAGTAAAAGTTTAAAGTAGCTACTTTAAACCAGGACCAAGAGCAGCTACTTTAAACTTTTACTGTAAACTGTGTCTTAATACCAACTCTAAAGACTAATAATTTTTCTTTTTTTAATAAATCACCCTGAATATGACTGCAAGCCAGTCGAAACATGTCGTTTTCCACTTAATTAACATTCTCCAACGTTTGGATGAAGGAAAGAAGAAGGTATTCAGAAACCTTGAAAAACTGGTGAAGAAAATGACATCAGTGAAATACGTCAGAGAGAGAGAGAGAGAGAGAGAGAGAGAGAGAGAGAGAGAGAGAAAGAAAGAGGTGTATTTCCACCACGCAATAAATGATAGCACAATGTATGAGATAGAGCGAGTGAACATATATTGGGGGGGGGGGGGGGGGGGGTTTATATTCAGCTGGATCATGTCTCTTCTTTGAATAACCACAAGTTGTCTAACTATTATGTGTAAGAGTGTGCAAAAATGTTTTGGTTATATTTTGATAAGTGTATTCACACTATTAGTTGACAACAGATATAGTGAATTAAATTAATTAGTTACTTTTTTGTTTAAATTATTACTTTAAGTAACTCTTAGGATACCGTAAAGTATGTCTCTTTAAGAAATAAATTATGATTATTTTATTACATTTTTCTGATTTAAGAATGATTAAATCTAATTACAACATATTTTTCTATAAAACGTTGAATTAGTTTTCTAATATTTTGAAAAGCAGTAAAAGAAAAGTTTTGTAAATTTTAAAACATAAAGACACTGTTTGATAAAACTTAAGAATAAAAGTTATTTGCTGAAGTAAGAAAAAGTTTTAATTTGTTCATAAAATAAATGGACGTAGCAAGTGAGATATTTTTGTTGGTTGTTGTGTCTATTTGTCAGACAAAGAAGTCGAGGTTTTTGGAGTGGTATATTTATTCACTCTGTCTAACTCGATAAATCTTTGAGACAGAGATCATCTTGTTTAAAATGTCTCAAACTCTGGATTGAGGAAGTAGGTCTTGGAGGAAAACCATCAGTCTGTTTATTTCATAATTTTTAGAACCAAAACATTTCAAAAATTTGATAAAAAAAGTTACTTTTATTGCTAGAAATTCACAGACTACATTTTCATGAAACTATATAATACATCTATATACTTATAAAACTGTGATGACCGATCTTGTTTATTTGTTTGTTTTTCCCACTGTGAAATGTCTAAATTAATAATAAAATATGCGTATTTTGTGGGAATCGAACCCACAACCTTTACATTGTAGGTCCAGTGCGCTACGCTCTGCGCCCAGTGTTCTTAGCTACATTACAGCTCCAAAACCTGATATAAATAACGTAAGGTTTGTATAAGTCAACTGAAGATGAGGCCGTGGATGTTGCGCACAGGTGAAACTTGGAATACCTGTTAATTTCAGTTTATGCTGTATCATTCAAATAAATATTTGACATTCAAACAAATAGCGGCACTAAAAAGAAAGAAGAATGAATTCTCTCAACATAAGTCAAGTAAAATTACTGACTTCAGATGTAAAATCTATTTCTGTTATAGAATAAACAGTTCTTTCCTACGAAAGATCTCAGTCCCATTTTTGGAATCTTTTTGTTGTTTAAACGATGTTTTCTTTATTGCACGTATTTACTTTTAATTCTTGGCTCTACTCTCTAGGCTAAGGGGACTTTTTGCACTTCACTTCCAAAACATAAGCATGAATTAAAAATAAAACGAGCTTCTGTCATGTGTATGAGAAATACTGATCTACCGTTCTTATAATGAAACAAGACTAATAACTGAGGAGCTTTACGGCAACGTCATTGTTTGTAAAATTATCGCATGACGGTTTCAAGGGGAATTAGTTCATTTCATGATTGAAATTTGTTTTACCTAGTATTTCTTTTTCAAGGATTCAATTTCCTATTCAGTTAGTATTTGCTATGACTATTCATAAGTTTCAAGGAGAGACTCTACAGAAAGTTTTAGTTCATCTAAGTAAAGCGGTATTTTAACATGGCCAATTGTTGCTCTCAGTAGAATCATTTAGAGTTTATCTGCATTTACGTGAACATGATTGTATTTAACAGGAAGGCGATGGAAGACCCAATGGGTCACGGGTAGTCTAGTTAGTATATTATATTATTTTTTCTGCGCTATTGTTGAAAGAGCAAAATCATAAATCCGGGGAGAATAAATTTGTAATAAATACACTGATTGTAGCATTTTTATTGGAAACATGCCCTTCATCAGTATTGGCAAGAAAATTGGTATTTAAGAAAAGCCCGTTTGTTTTAATCTCTAATTCATAGTTTGACATAAAGCATCTGCTTCATGAACAATCAAGACAGCTCGTTCCATGCAATGACTAAGATCTAAGGTAAAGTTGCCATACATTCGGTTAAAGTTAGACTAACGAAGAATGACAATAAGTGAGTAGCTATGTTCCCAAATACTGAGGCTCGACAGAAAACGGCCAGTGTGCTCCTTTATTGAAGTCTTGACTCTGACCTCGTTTTCACTTCAGTGCACTAAAGATTCAATGAGACTGCTTCAAAATGATCTAAAAACTACTATGTAAGAGATCCACTGCCTATTGGAACAAAAGCCATCTTCTCCTTTAAGTGATTATTTCCTAACACGAAAACTACACTATTGCTTTTCAAAAATGTTATTATTCCTTTAGTTATACTAATGATATTAAATGCATCAGTCGTGTAATATACAAAAATAAGCATATATATTGAAAAGTGCCTCAATCAATATCTGTACTACATCCAGAAATGAATGACTAATAAACAACTCTCAGTTATACATTTATATATGTCTAAATAGGACATTATATATTATATATCCAAGAAGTTTGATATTAACTTTACTTATAGTAAAGTTGTATGTGGGCCACTCCAGATTTTTCATCTTACTTTTCATCTATGGAATGCTTAGAACTGCTGCACGAATATATAACGATAGAACAATAAAGAACAATCTAGATCGGACATTGAATATTCAGAAATAACTTTTGGTTTATATAAAAAAAGAAATTAAGTTAAGGAGTAGAAAAACAGTTACCTACCACAATGAATTTTTAGTAAAATCCCTGTGATGGAATAATATTTTTGGTAGAATAAAAACAATTTATCAATATATATGTATCTATATGAAATAACTAAAAAAGCATAGAGAAATTAAAAACAAACACTTACAGTTTCTATTTCTTACAGTCTTCATGAAAGATAAGAGACGGAAACCAAGTGCACTGGTCCAGAGATGTTTTGGAGACTCAAAAGCCAAAAGTGTGTGTTTTTAATTTATCTATATTGAAATTTATTTATACGATGATGGATCGTATTTAATCGTAAAAGTATATATATATATATATATCATTAAAATTAACCGCAGTCTCGGCATTCACGATCTTAAGACTTAGAGATTCGATCCTACGAACTAACCTCCTGCTAACAGGGTTCAACTGGAAAAGGAGTTGGCCAAGTGACATGTTAAATTAAAATCGATGACTCATGCTTAGTCATTGCTATAAATAGATTAAAAGGATAGTACAGGTTAATATAAAGAGAAGGTCAAAGGTCAATAATGAACAAGAAACAAGCGTTTAGAATAAAATAGTTGAAAGGTCAACGGTATAACTGGACTAATAGAGAATAAATAAAGAAAATTAATAATAATAATAATAATGATAATAATGTTAATAATAATTAATAATAATAATAATAATTAAGATTAATAGTAAACTAGAAAAGATATATTAAATAAAGAGTTGAAAGAGAGTAAGAATATATATGTATATATATATATATATATATATATATATATATATACAAAATTAAAGTTTATCAGGACTCTATCAGTTCTTCAGGTTCAAACTAACTCTTATTGCTAACGTTTCGGTTTTTATATAAAACTTTTTTCATAGGCAGAAGGATAAAATTTTGAAACAGAAAAATTAAGTATTGCATTAAAGATTTTTGATAAGAAAAAGAGTCTGGGGATTTTGACAACTGTCTGGTTTGAAAACGTAACACGTAACACAGCTCTATTTTTAAATAAAAACGTTAACTTTTTAAACGTTTTTAAATAAAAACGTTAAATAAAAACGTTTTAAATAGAAACGTTAGCAATGAGAGTTTAATTTGAATCTGAAGAACTAACGTAGTCCCAATAAAGTTTAATTTTCTTTCTATTTCACGGTTGATACTTTTATTACTATGAATATATATATATTAGAAGCAGTCCTTCTTGTAGACATGTATTTATAAATTTTTCGCCCATTTCCACTTTTATTAATTTCTTTGAAAGACTTTCCAATATTCCTATTGCTTTAATTTAGAAAATGTTGAGAGCAGTTCTTCTTGTAGACATGTATTTATCAATTTCTCGCCTTTTCTATAAAGAAATGAAGTTTGAGTATAAATATGTGTAATATAATGAATTACTCACAGTTGCTGCATTTGCTATCTCACACCACGAAAAAAGTAATAAGAAACTGGAAAGTCTTTCCAAGAAATGTATAAAATTGGATAATATATATATATATATATATATATAAAGATTTCACATAAGCACGTGAAACAACAATCAATGATAATTGGTAATTTGCCCTTCTTAGATGTCCTGATCCATAGGTTACCTAATGAGTTACGCTTTAGTGTATATAGAAAACCTACGAATGTACTTGCATACGTTCATTTTTATTCATCGCATCCAAAAAATGTTAAAATTTCTGTTTTAGAAATATGTTTTTGAGAGCTTTAAGAGTTTCCTCTCCAAATTTCTTAATGAAGAGATTAATAACATTAGGTCAATTGCCCTTTCATTAAAATACCCCTCTTCTTATATCGATTTAGCTTTGAAGGGTGCTAAAAAAACTTTCTCTAATACTTCAAAAGAGCCCCTTTTATTATCAAATTCTATAGTTTTGCCATACCACGAATCATTGAACCCCCTTCCAAGATTAGCCAAACAACTTATTTTAATATAGTGTTTTCTAATCGTAATAACGTGGGTAATATGTTAATAAAAAAACTCTCCAAGCGAATTGGAGTCCGCTGGTATTTATAAAATTCCGTGCAAAAATTGCCATAAAATTTATATTGGTCAAACTGGTAAATCATTAAAAACACGTGTAAAACAACACCAATATAACGTAAGTAGACAGGAAAACAGTAGTGCCTTATTCTTGCATATAAAAAAATGAAAATCATCATATTGATTGGACAGGAGCTAAATTTATTACCTATGAAAAATCAATGTTGTTAAGAAATATTATTGAATCGTCTCTAATTAAATTTAATAGATCTAATATTATAAACATTAGTAACGGTCTCTTCAAACTTGATACTTTCGTCACGAGGGCAATAGCCTCTTCAAAGAGGGTTGACAGCTAGCGGATAGTTTTTTACTTTTTCTTACTGTACTCCTTTGTTTCCCCAAACATCCCTTTCTGGACATTAGTCCTTTCCTGTGCTTTCACCCTTTTAAAATACCACTCTTCCCTCCCACTCTTCTCAACTCCTCACCAGATGTTTTCTGCATCTAGTGTTCAGTTGGGTTTTTGACTCTGACGAAGACCGCTTGTTACGGTTGAAAGATCTTAGTCTTGTTTTCCCATTTCTTATTGTGGTTTGATCATTTTATATATATATATATATATATATATATAATATATATATATATATATACTTTTCTTCTTCTCGGAATTCTATGAGGGTTAGTTATTTGAAATCACCTTTTTGTCAACGTTTCGTCTTTATTTTAAGACATCCTCAGGCCTAAAAGCCCAAAATATCAAATTAATAATAAAAATTCAAATATCTTACTCATGCAAAGCTAGGTTCTAATGCCGAACCAACAAAACAGTTAAATTATCATTATAAACTGTTTTTTTGGTTTGGTGTTGGAAGCTAGCCTTGAGTAAGATTTTTTAAATTTTTAGAATTAATTGTCCTTGTCAAAATTTCTATTGTAATTTCTTAATTGTAACTAATTGCACTTTTTATGCATGTTTGTTTTTGAATGGTTGAATTATTTCTTATACTTTCTCTGTTTTTGTAGGCCTATGAAAAAGGTTTTAAATAAAAACCGAAACGTTGGCAATGAGAGTTTAATTTGAATCTGAAGAACTGACCAACAAAACAGTTAAATTATCATTATAAACTGTTTTTTTGGTTTGGTGTTGGAAGCTAGCCTTGAGTAAGATTTTTTAAATTTTTAGAATTAATTGTCCTTGTCAAAATTTCTATTGTAATTTCTTAATTGTAACTAATTGCACTTTTTATGCATGTTTGTTTTTGAATGGTTGAATTATTTCTTATACTTTCTCTGTTTTTGTAGGCCTATGAAAAAGGTTTTAAATAAAAACCGAAACGTTGGCAATGAGAGTTTAATTTGAATCTGAAGAACTGACCGAGTCCCGATAAACTTTAGTTTTGTCTCTATTTCACGGTCGATAGTTTTATCAATATATTATTATATATATATATATATATATATATATATTAAAAACGAAAACGGAAAGTACAAATGAAAAGGTAGCATTAGTACTAACTATCAATATTTTGACCTTCTCAATAGTCGTAGTCAGGAAAGGAAATGATATGATATATCAAATGTATAAATACAGATTTAATGGGATGTTACACTTAATTAAACTTTCATTTATCTTGCATATAATCTTTTACATTTATTCTCTTTCAGATTTCTTTTCACTCTATTTATATTTCCTGCATAACGTATTAGCCACTTTTTTTCTAGGTGTTTGTTCTTTATTTCATGATATCTTAGTTTTCTATTCTCTAGAGATCTATACTAAAGGTTTTGAAATCGACTAAATGTTGTCCTTGAAAGTTTGATTTGATCCTAGAACATTAGGAAAATCCTGAACATTAGATTATAAGTTAGTGAACAGTTGGATTGAGTTTCAGCCAAAGTTATCTTTTATATGAATGGAAAATTGAATTTTAGAGCTCTAGTTACAATTTTGCATTAACCTCTGATCCTTAGTTAAAAGTCTATGAATTATCCCTCAGAGAGCCAACTTCATAAAGTCACTACTACTTTAAATAACTGTGTAGTATACCAATTAAATTAATTGATATACAAAAAAGTGAGGTAGTTTAAAAAATGTTTACTAAATGCAAATTCAATGGTCAAATATTAGGAATTTTTTTTTGAGATGACCAGTTTTATTTAAGCATTCCGTGGTACAAAAGCTAACACTTCAGTTGCTCAACAAATTAATTAGTTATGTTTTCACTCATCAGACAGTTTTGTTTAAGCTTTAACTGAAACGTCTAAATAGACGATGTTAAATTTGGTAAACTAGTCACTTTTCAATATCCATCTGAACCATATTAATGAGTTTCACTTATTTTACCCTGTATATTCCTGCCTGTCAAAAATTTAACCTGCAATTTTTTACTTCTACTTTTCCATCAACTTTTGATTGTATTTTTAAACTTTAATGATGACTTGTACTTTTCATGATGGTATGGTACAAGTCAAATGAACAGTGAAAAAGGTATTTTCACCTGAAATCTTATTTATTGAGGTATGTTTATTGAGGACAAGTACGTTTTGTAGATAATGATAAATTTAAACTTGATGCACTTTGATGAAATTTTAGTTTGAGAATGGTATTATGAATGAATGCAGTATAATGCTAATTTTAAAAGTTTGTCATTTAGTAGTCTATTTCTCTGATATTTTGTAATATGAATTTCTTACAGTAATGTCTATTGTCATCCACTTCGTAATGTTTTTAATAATTTTGGTTGTTGTGTAATATGTAGTTCTCTCAAATGGGGTTTAATTTCCGGCTTCTTTTTTAGCTGTTCAAGATAAATATATGTAGGAAGTTCACAAAGTCTTAAGAAAAGCTTGAATGTTGATTAAGTCTGAGACGTTGTTTGATTTTATGGAGTGATGGAATGGTTTTAATGATGACTTTTAAGAGAGATAGCAAGAATAGAGTATAAGTTGTTTTTTTTTTAAAGTAAATGCGTTTGAAATGTAATTGGAGGAAGCGAGTTGTGTTGACGAGCTGTTGTGCATAAGCAAGTTGATGGAATGAGTCTTTTGCGCGGTCTGTCGGGCGGGGGTGGCGAGTGGGTGGATGATGTACAAGAGGAGGGTGTAAACAGAGAGGGGGTGGTGAAGACTTGCTGGCGCCAGCGTCCATAACCTTCCCCCATGTTTAGAAGAAAAATAACACAACCCCAACTGCCCTCTTGGGAGCACTGCACAACCCTCGCGCCCAATCACCAGCCGCTTTAATTACTCACGGCATTACTCACTCCCACACTATTGCATATTCTTACCCACTTGTATCCCATTCTTGCAATTCATCCCACCAATCTTTCACTAAATTATTAAATACTTTAATATATCTGAGTCATATATATAAGAATTTTTTTTATAGAGTGTTGCCTCGAGATATGAAATTAATTAGTTACAGAGGGGCTTCCATATCTTGATTTTTTTTCGTATAATGGGACATTTTTCGCATGTAAACAGCGTAATCTGATCCAGCAACCCCCCCCCCCCCCACCACCACTATAAAAACAACCCTATAAATATTAAATATTTTACAAGCCTGAAAGAAATATAGTGTGAATATTAAATGCAACATTATAATTTAAATAAATAATAATAAACACAAAGATGAAATAAAAAATAATAATACAGTTATTTAATCAATTGAACAATATCTTTCCATTGAGTCTAATATGAGTAAATAGAATTCAAATACTCCGTTATGAATGGCTGAAATAAATATTTTGATATGAGACTCACAGAAACAACAAACATAAAAGATATCGCATAAAAGATTTGCTACTATCAGGTAGAGATATAAAAAAGTGAGTTACTCCGAAAACAGGCAACGTTTGACATATAGAACTGAGTTTCTGTGATCTTTTTTATGCTTGTTCTTTCTGTGAGTCCAGTTTATTTAGTTTGTAGATTTATGTTTTGATACACGGATATATAAAACCCTGTAAAATACATCCAGTATCTAAGAAACAAAAGCCGTTGAAAATTCAAAACAACTGGATTTAACGTAATAAATGCAAATTAAAAAAGTTGAGTCAGCTTATTCGCAATTGGTTTACTTGAGACAAAGGTAATTCCAGCACTAGCTTCTTCTCTCATTAGGGGTGGATTACAAAGACTTCATTTTAATAAAATGCCACGTCATCAAAAAAGATTATTAAATCCTTTCAGCCTTATCAGTTTTAAAGCTAACAGCAACTTACAGAAGCTTATTCTTCAATGGTTTTCAATTAATTTTTAATCTTATCTACAAATATCCCTATTGACTTTCCATATTTCAAAATTATTTTTACTAAAATAATAACAATATCTATAATATCAGCGGATTAAATATTTATTTAGTTGTGCTGAGTTTTATCAAGTATTTTTGTTGCGATGTGAAGTGCAATATTTTATTCAGTACTCTTCTCTATGTTAGTAAAAACATGTGGTGCAGTCAAATGTTTCCTTAGTTGCTTGATAAACTGCTGGGGAGTGTTCGTACGGAGACTCGATTATTTCCCTAGAATGTTTTATTCTATTTACATATTATAACCCCTTCTAGGGTAATAGTTCACAGTTTTTCTTTCACTTGTATAATGTTGTTTAACTTCAGCAAGTTATTTTACTTGTGTATAAGTTTCTTCAACTTAAATAATTCAGCTCACTGGTACGGGTTTAAACATTCCTTGATAACGTACTCACTTGTTCACATCTTATTAAGACTAGTCGCTTTGTTATTAAGATCAGTCGCTTTGTTATTAAGATCAGTCGCTTTGTTATTAAGATCAGTTACTTTGTTATTTAGATCAGTCGCTTTGTTATTAAGATCAGTTACTTTGTTATTAAGATCAGTTGCTTTGTTATTAAGATCAGTTACTTTGTTATTAAGATCCTTTTAATGTCGTTCTTTTAGTTGTTTGTATTAGTCGTATTTCTTATTATACCTATGTTTTATTACTTCTTTACTATGTTTAATGTAGAAAAGTTTTCAATAAAACCGAAAGCCAACGAGATAATTTTTTTGAGGTTAAATTAAAGTGATTTTTGTTGATTATTTTTGATGAAATGTTGGGAATGGTTATATTCGTATATAAGATATATTCAAGAAGTTTATTCGAGACCTTTAATAACTACTAATGTGGACTGGACTACTATTGTAACTCCATTTATGACATAGTTGTGCTGATGGCCATAAAAGAAATAATAAATAAAAAGAATTTTCAGTCATGCCTAGAAACACTACATTCACTAATCATACTGAACTTGAAAAGGAAAAATTATAAACAAATAAGTTTGAACATTTGAAATATTGTTAGAACTGGCAAAATGTAAAAAATAAAAATTTAAAACATTACAGTTTTATGAAGACAGTAAAATTGATTACTTATAAGTATAAGTATAAGTAAAAAAATACATAAAAGGAGAACAAAACTATTACTAAGATTATTTAGTCACAACGAATAGCAGCAAACATTTGTCAATTACGATGGAAGTCAAAATAAAAAATTGATACAGCGCTATCTTTGTGTTGTTTTTATTATGATTTTTGTTGAATGGAGGGCTTTATTTCATTTATATATATATATATATATATATATATATATATATATATATATATATATATAACTATTCATTAAAGTATCGACCGTGGAATAGAAACAAAACTAAAGTTTATCGGGACTCGGTCGGTTCTTCAAGTTCAAATTAAACTCTCATTGCTAAAGTTTTGGTTTTATTTAAAACCTTTTTCATAGGCAGAAGTAAGAATTTTGAAACAGAAAAACTAAGTATTACATTATAAATTATTTTACGAAGAAAAATAGTCTATGGGTTTTAACAACAATTGAAAAACTAAGTATTACATTGCAAATTATTTTACGAAGAAAAATAATTTGTAATGTAATATTTAGTTTTTCTGTTTCAAAATTTATACTTCTGCCGTTGAAAAAGGTTTTAAATAAAAACCGAAACGTTGGTAATGAGAGTTTAATTTGAACCTGAAAAACTGACCGAGTCCCGATAAACTTTAGTTTTGTATATATATATATATATATATATGATCAAACCACAATAAGAAATGGGAAAACAAGACTAAGATCTTTCAACCGTAACAAGCAGTCTTCGTCATAGTCAAAAATCCAACTCTTAGTCTTGTTTTCCCATTTCTTATTGTGGTTTGATCATATATATATATATATATATATATATATATATATATATATATAACATTATTAAATTTCTTCCCAACTTCTCTATGTATTATTTTTCGATACAGTTTTTCAAGTTTTCGGATCTCACATTTCCATTTACTTGGTACTAAGTACAACAGTTCACCAAAAGATTTGTTCGTACAATCCATTCAATGATGAAAAAATTACAAATAAAAAAAACGAATATATATATATATGCTTTTGCATTGACTGTCTTTTTTGCTATTTTCTTGTTTCTTGTGGTGAGTCGCCGGTATTTTACCACTGTAGATTAGGAAATTATATCTTGGTAAAACAATAAATAAAACCAGCATGGCTAAATAACTAACTATAACAAAACTTAATTAAATGAAAAGTTAAAAGCTAAATAAATAACTAAACGAACTAATCAAAACAATGGTCAACTATGTCTATTGGAAAATGTGATTAACGATCTGAGAAGCATAATAGAACTCTGATATATATTTGAGCATTGCCATCGGATTATTTTAGGTGTTTCAGACAAATTGAATTTTATTTCAAATACTAGGAACTTAATAAGCAACACAGTTAATGACAGATGAGTATGAAAGTTTTTGAAGGGAGTGTTATTGTGTATTATCAAACTGTTAGATTCATACTATTGAAATACTCAACAGTATGAGCCTTTTGTTCTCGGAATCCTTTGTGGCATGTTCTGTTGGCTGCACTGAAGGGAGGCTTACAAACTTAAATTATCAATCTTTAATAAATTACGCGCAGATTGGTGCAGTCTGAAAGACTACTTGTTGTCGAGTTTCACTCGTTAGATTCATTAGCTGAAGTGGAGAGGCTCAAGTGTTTGAAGCACGAACTTTAGAGGGGGAACTCGACAATCTAATATCCTCGATAAAGAAGCAACTCCAAATGATTTCAAAATAGCGTCGGATACCTTGTTAAGTTTATACAACAACAAATGAATGATTATTTATGCATAAATAAAAATTTTATAATTATTAATTCTGCAAGTAACGAGTCGCAGTTATATTGAAAACAATTAATACAGTTTAAACAGGAATGAAATTGCCTTAGAAATACAACAACCGATTAATGAACGGGTATGGTTTACTAACCCCATAATTTTTAAACAAATTAGTTTTGGTGATTGTTAATGATTGGGAAAGTAAGGTCAGTGAGAAAAAGATTAATGACGAGTTACGAACTATTCAAGAATTGTTAGGCTTCCTTACCGCCAAGGCACTTTAGAAATCATTAGTCAGAAAAAAAGTCTGCTGTAATGACTCGGAGTCCCGCAAATAATTCTAAACGGTTTACTATTACTTATTAAAACTGTCTTTCTTTCTCAAAGCGCCTCACTTTTTGTTTACAACTGTGATGCATTTAAAATTCTTAGTACTAATGAAATAATCTTAAGTGGCCTGCACGCAATTTTACTATAAGTAAAAAATATCAAACTTGTTTACAACATAATTATTTTTGTCTCCTCAATAGCTTTGACATTCACTCATAAGTGAGAACTTTTACATTATATTGAAAAAAAATACTTCTTTATTCTTTTAAAAATTTGAATATTTCATTCATTTATTCTTTCTCTGATTAAATCATGAATGTGTACATCATATTACTATCTTGGAGTTCTATCTATTTATGCAATATAACTGCGTCCAAAATCATTGCATCTTATTCTATAAAAGCCATTTTAATTCATTATTATCACTATTTATAAGTTTTAAAGAGGAAGAATTTTATTAATTAAGGAAAAAAGTAATTGGAAAAATCAAAATGCTTAATATCTTTCAATTCATATTCTGCATGCTAAATATAAAATAAAGCTGTAATAACAACAATTTACATATAATTTAATGATATTTTCATTAATATATTAATTCATATTTATAAATCAATGAAAATAAAATGACACATTAAAAACTATTTATATATATATACGTTTCTAAGTAAACTATAGGTACACAGTAAATAGAAAAACAGTTTTTCTAATGTCCTACAGGACCTTTGAGTTGTTGGGGGAATAAGAAAATCATCTGGCCCAAACTTTTCCTTTCATATATACACATTCTGACACTATTTATATCTAACACTATTTAATAACTAACTAAATATTATTTTCAATAAAACAGCAAGAAAATAATATTTAGTTAGTTATTAAATAGTGTTGCATATAAATAGTGTTAGAATGTGTATTTATGAAAGGAAAAGTTTGGGCCAGTTGATTTTCTTATTCACTGAGCAACTCAGAAGTGCCTGTAGGACATTAGAAAAACTCTCTAAAAAGGTAACCAAGCATGAAATTGGCATACAATTTATATATATATATATATATATATATATATATATATATATCAGTTCAAAAATGAAGAAAAGCAACACACAGAGAAAGAGACACACTTACAAACTCAAATTTTCGGTTGATCCATCATCAGGAGAAAAGATAATGGGCGACCAAGCACGCCGAAAACACAACGGCACAACGGTTTCCTGCTGTTGTGTTTTCGGCGTGCTTGGTCGCCCATTATCTTTTCTCCTGAAGATGGATCAACCGAAAATTTGAGTTTGTAAGTGTGTCTCTTTCTCTGTGTGTTGCTTTTCTTCATTTTTGAACTGATTTGCGTCCAGTTTGGATCGTTTTTTTCGAATTTTGAGTATATATATACTCAAATAGAGAGAGGGTCGTTATCAGCCTTTGGAGCGATTCACATCTATTCCTGACGACGAGGATTTCTTTTCTATGTGTTCTTTCGAAAGTTCTAGTTTATATATATATATATAACTTTAAATTACACAAAGCACGACACAGAAAAGAGAATACAAAGAAAACTTACAGAATTCAATATTTCGAACTGTTGTTCGTCATCAGGAGAGTAGACTAGTAGAGAGGACGAAGTGAGAGAGATCTCCCCACGACGAAGAACGGAGCGCGAATGAAGAAATAAAGAGTCAACCGAAGAGAGCAGCACTAGCGTAAAAAGGAGCTAGGCACTAAACGTCGGAGAACGGAGAAAGCAAAAACAATAGATAAAATTATAAAATTAAAAATTAAAAAAAGGAAATAATAAATAAATAAAATAAAAAATATATATAATAAAAAAAGGGAAAAAAAAGGAAAAAAATAATAAAATAAAAAAATATATATATGAATATGAAAATATAAGTTAAAAATAAAAGGAAAAACAAATAAAAGTTAACGCTTCTGATTTAAACCGGGATCTGATCGGGCCCCCAATAACCATATGATATATATATATATATATATATATATATATATATATATATATATATATGCTAAGAGGGTTGACAGCTAGCAGATAGTTTTTTTTACTTTTTCTTACTGTACTCTTTGTTTCCCCAAACATTCCTTTCTGGACATTTGTCCTTTCCTGTGCTTTCACCCTTTTTAAATACCACTTTTCCCTCCCACTCTTCTCAACCCCTCACCAGATGTTTTCTGCATCTAGCATTTTAGTTGGGTTTTTGACTCTGACGAAGATCGCTTGTTACGGTTGAAAGATCTTTGTCTTGTTTTTCAATTTCATATTGTGGTTTGATCATGATTGTTATTTCACGTGTTTATGTGAAATCTTTTCGTATATGTGCCAGTATGTATATCTATGTGTCTGTAAAAAAAATGCAATAATCACGTAAAATAGAAACAAATTTATAATGAATGAATGAGAAGATTCGAGTGTATTTATGAGTGTTTTTGTGAGAGAAAGTTGATAGTGAATTAATTCAAATGATTAACTACATACTGCTTAAATAAATATCACTTAAAATAAAATATTGGAATTATTTGAAAGATTAGAATTGATTATATCTTGCTGATCGTTGTTGAAAAGTGGGGGAGTAAGCGATAGAGATGAAGAAGTCTAATGGATGTATAATGATGTTAGAGTAAGCGCGTGGGAGTGAGAGCGTAGGAGAGTTAGGTTGTGGTTAAAGATCACGACTTCGGGAGGAGCTGAAGCAACATGTGGGTCTGTCTGGACAAGAGCCAGCACTGGCGAGAGAGCAACCGTCATGTCCTCTGACTCGTGTCACCCACGAATCTGACACTAATCCCAAGTCATGATTACTCCACAAATATATTTGTTGTCTTTCTCTTGGTGATTTAATCTTAAAAGTACTAACAACATTCATTTAATTACAGCAACCTAGAAAGTCAACCGAATAAAATGAAAAACTGTCGACTGTAGTTTCTAAATAATACATTTTCCAAAAGCAACTCAAATGAAGGAAAATATAATGCTTTTAGCAATATTTGTTACCAACATCGAAGCACAGATATCAAAGTTATAAAGCAGGCATAAAATTACTCATCAAATCTCTGTTCAAATACAAAGTAAAATAAACGATTTCATGAAGAAATGAAGCATATGAATGAAAACGACTTCATGTTGAGACTTAGTTGAAGTCAGGGGGCCAGGTTAGCTTAGTGGTTAACGTACTCGCCTTTGAACTGCTAGGACCGGGGTTCAATCCCCACGTGGGAGGTAAATAAATCTGAGCACGTCGTCCCTCGGAGAAGGATGTTAAACCGTCGGTCCCGAGCCTGTACAATGTCTGATACTCGTTAAAGATCCCTACTCAAAATACACTTGAGTTAGACAAACTTTAGGACTCGCACTGTAGAATCAATCTTCATTGTGTGGTATCACAAAGGGACAATGCTTGGCCCCCTTGTGAGACTACCACTGCAACCTAACCTAACCTAGTTGAAGGCACATGAGGTTATCATCAAAGCACTTAGGGTATTAATAAAGGAGAAATAAAATTAAGGATACGAAAATACTGTTCATATTGAGAGATGTAAAGTTTATAGAATGGCTGGATAGATCAAAGAACGTAAATATCACTCATCAATGTATGAGATTGAGGTTGTTCTAAACGTAATGTAAGTTCTAAAATTAATGATTCTATGGTTGGAATGAAAGTAGCTCAACAAAGTGTTGTTATAAAGATGTTTCAGGCATAATAACGTAATTGTCAAAGTAATGAATATATAATTATCATAGAGGACTGAGAGAACGATGATAGTGATAACAAGGCAACTATCAAATTAAGGGTTGTGTAATGAGGCATAATGTCAAGTCAGAAAGGACTGAATATAAGGATGCAAGGGTCAACAAAATATTTATCGAAGTAATGAATGGTGTTTGGACTACGAGCGTTCGTACCTCCACTTAGAGCAGGGGTCTCCAAACTTTTGAATGTAAGTGCTGCAATATATACTTCCCACATATATGCGGGCCGAAGGAATAAAAAAGAAAAATCAGTGCCAGTAATAAAATCTCTTCAAAAATTAGAGTATAAACATGGTAAAACATATCTTGTTGGAAAAAAATCAGGGTATTTACTGCATATTTGATGTAGTTTGATGTAGCAAAATAATTTCAGCAAGTGTTCTTGATTATAAAATTAAACATTTTGCTTGGCTATTGTTAGTTCTTTGACTAGTTAAAGTTTGTAATTTGAATAAAAATTGAAGCAGTTCAATTTTTTGACAACATAATTCACTTAATTGTGACTATAAAAGTGTGCAATGTGAAACGAAAGAGAAAAATCGCTTCAAAATTTCAATCTTTCTAAAAAAGAACGCCTAGACGCATGGTTTAGGCAATTGAAGAACAGAAAAAGTGAATAAAAGAAATTTGATTGCCTCATTTTTAAACCCAAATGAAAAATTAATAAGTAATAATTAAATTAATAATTATTGGCGGAAGACCAAATTTAAAGATCCAAGTTACTTTCTTTACCAAAAAGAGGAAACAGGGTTTTTGGCGGGGTACCCGCGACAAATCACCAATCACATGAGCCATAGATGTTTTTGCAAAATGAATCAAAGTACCTTGATTTGAAACAATTGACGGCCTTAGTAAATAAATGTGATATTGGTTTAAAACCAGGATTTGGGCATTAGCTTTGTCGGCAGATAATGTTAAAGGTATGCATCGTACTTTTAAAAAGTGTACTATAACTAAATTTAGTTGAACACAGAAGGTTTACATTACGGAGTGAAGAACAAGTTGAAGCATTTTAACTTCGGATTGATATTGCCAAATGAAAGCAATTCCAAATATACAGGAGACTACGCTACTTATGTCTGGATTCAGCCAGAGACGTAGAACAAAGAAATATTAATAAACATTCGCCTGAATGGTGTAACAGGTAACTTTAAGACATCTGCAAAAAATAACATTACTGCAGATAATAAAACCAGTTGATCTATAAGTAAACTTCAGGGAATTGCACAAAAAAATTGTGCATACAATCTATGATAGTCAGTGAAAGTGAAGTCTCCATTATTTCCAATCAACTGAAAACTGAATCTCATTTTAAATTATATACTGCAAATGTTTTGTGAATTGCCACATAATGCGCCGCACTGCGAAAGCTATAATATTAGTTTGATGCTGTGAACTCAGTTTCGTCGGACAATAATTGAACCTAATATAATGTACGTATCTATAGTTGGTACAGCTTTGTTACATCTTTTTGAATTAGTGACAGTCATTCAAAGCAAATGACTGATTGATGACCCACAGAACTGGTAAGCGACAGCACACAACTACTGGGTGTCAAATTGGCAAGTAGGGTTCATTTTATGATAAAAAAAATTCAATGAACGTCAAAAACTAAATTAAAGTGAGAAGTTTAGAAATGATTGTTATAAGGTTGTCATATCAAGAAACTGGTTTTCGTCAGAGTCAAACAATGTCTTTTTTTTTACTACGGTATATATCTTGTTAAAAATTATATATATAATATAATTATTATATATTAATGTATAATATGTTAATAAAATATATAATATATAATTATATGAAATATTATAAAAGTAATAATATCTTTTTATAAAATAAAAAGATTTGACATAAACCATGTGCGATATCTACTCCTACAGTATTGTTTTCCCTTTTCATATTATGGTTTCATTATTGTTTATATATATATATATATATATATATATATATATGTATATATTTTGATCATTTACATACATATCATATATATATATATATATATATATATATGATCAAACCACAATATGAAAAGGGAAAAAAGACTAAAATCTTTCAACTGTAACAAGCGGTCATCGTCAGAGTCAAAATCAGCTGAATTTTTGACTCTGACGAAGACCACTTGTTACGGTTGAAATATCTTAGTCTTTTTTCCCTTTTCGTATTGTAGTTTGATCATTGATTGTTATTTTACGTGTTTATTATAATCTGGTTATATATATATATATATATATATATATATATATTACATGAATAATCACAGGGTAAGCTCAGTCACCTTTGCGTTTTTAATTTATGCGAGTTTTCTAGGCCTCATTTTCATTGACTTCTTGGGGTACAGGTTCATAAGCAGATTTCTGTTCCAACGCTAATATGACTTTAAGAGCTTCAGAAGAGGCACTCATTTAAATTCTAAAAGGTAGATCTGCTTAGTTTTTTTACTTTACTATAAGTAAAGTATAGTGATCGTGAAAAAATTCGATCTCGAGATTTTGACGGAATTACATGTTTTGAGGTCCCAGAAGTCGTTTTATGACGTTTTTACGATGATGTCTGTGTGTGTGTGGGTGGGTGGGTGGGTGGGTGAGTGTGTTAGCATTGCTTGTTACCACGCTACGGTCCAGAATCTTTGATGGATCAAGTTGATATTTTACACAAAAATGGGCCTCATAAAGACGAAGATCCCTATTGTTTGCGAAGAATTATGCATGATGGTAAAGTCACTTTTTTTGCCAAAAACCGTTTTTTTTAAAACATTTATTTCTCCTAAACTGATAACCCTAGAGTTTTGAAATTTTGACATTATCTTTGAAGTTACAAATCGAAAAAACGAAAAATATATTCAGAATTTTAAAACAACAGGAAATATTTTTTTTTTCAATAAAATGTAAAAATTTTGACTTATAATTCAATCTCAAACCTTGTGAGAGCGATACAAGCCATACTGTTTGACGGACAAAGATGAAACTATGCCTATAAATAGAACATTATATGGAGAATGAGTTGAGATATTTTTTTCTAAAATTACATTTGCTAAAGAGGCGTTACAGTACGATTTGTGTTTTCAAAAAATGTTTTTTTGACGCTAAACGGCTCGTTAAAAAATAATGAAAATTTGACAAAAAATGGAACAAAAAATTAGCAATTCATAAAAAAAAAATCATGAAGTTTCAATTACGGGAAAGAGCAATAACGATATAAAAACTCTTTGTTTACCCTAGACTAAGAGATCACCTGCTATACTTGTCGAATTTTTTGTATTTTTTTACATTGTTTACATTGACTTAGAAATTTTTTGAGCGAATTCACTGAGATAAAATTGATGTTTCTAATGGAAAAATTAAAATATATTATTGACTTATAAGAGATGTAAGAGGAATAATATTGTGCAGGTAAATGATAACACTCATTAAAAAAAAAATCGTATATATGTTATTTGACAAAGGGGATGGAAAATGATCTTATTAAATACTAAGAAACCATAAAATTCCCAGTATAATAATTCTGTTAAAAACCAAAAATGTAAAAGATAATTCAAAATATAAATCTTTCGTTTAAAGATTAATAACTGTAATTATCGTACATCTTTAATTAACAAATCACCTTAAAACAACATTTTCTTCGCTGTTTAAGATGTTTTTCAGAGAAAAAAAGGGTATTTTACTGTTTCAAATTTGAAAATTTTACATTAATATTCAATCTAGAAGGATGTCAAGTAAACGATGTAAGAAATCTACTGGCTATTTGAACAATAGCCATGTTCTCTTGTAGGATAATATTTCGTTTCAAGAAATGTTCACATTGGTTTTTCAAAAATGTTATTACTGCTGCAGTTATACTAATGAAATTATTTGCAAATAATAAATTATTTGTGATGTACAAAAATAAGCTTATAAATTGATATGTCCTTCAATCACTATCTGTACTACCACACGAATGCAATGCTAATAATTATATCCCATTTAGATATTTATGTTATGCTTAAATAATACGTTATGTTTTATATACTCAAGAAATTTGACATTGAGTTACTTATAGTAAAGTAGAGTGTAGGCCACTCTAGATTTTTTTTTATTAATTTTTAATACTTGCTGTATTTTTAATTTTTTCCTACAACTATTTTTAATTATTTTTTGGTATTTTTATTTTAATTTTTTGTTGTCTCCTCACCCTCAGTAAGTTGGCAACATTGACTGACTGTTTCTTCAATGAAACAGACTTCAGATATCGATCCATCCTCAAAGTGGCTGACATTTTTCTATCTGATGATGACGCAGTCAAAATGTATTACTGAGTTTTTGTGATCCATTGTATTTCTTTTCTGTCAATTTACTTTATATATATTATATATATATATATATAATATATATTATATATATACTGTATATATATTATAAAAAAATTATCATAATTTAGTTAGTTTTTCAGGTTTAAATCAAACTCTCAATGCCAACACTTTACTTTTTTTTTTAAAACTTTTTCTTAGGAAGAAGTATAACATTTTGAAATTAAATAATAATAAACTATTACATTAGAGGTTTGAAATGAATAAGTTTAAAGTTAAAGTTTCCATTCCTAAATTTGTTTTTTTATACTTTTTTAATGCAATATTCACAGCATACCATTTAAAAAATTGCATATTTTTGCTTATAAAAAAGATTTATAAACATTAAAATTTTGTTTTGAGCCTGGTTCATGTATTTGGTAAGTGAGACCTCACACACCAAGGTAGAGAGTTTGAAACAATCTTCTTAAAGGTGGTATGGAAACTATGCAAAACCACATTGGATAACTCCTTACTATCCGCAGTCTAACGAAAAGACAGAGAGGCTAAACTAGGCTTTAAATACTTTAAAACTGTGGTTCTCAAGTTTTTTTTATTTTGGCACCCCTAAAAAACTGTTTATATGACTTGGTATCCCCTACATTTTATACATTGTGAAGGATAAAAGATGTGGACTCATACTAAATTTTATCAAAAGATATATTTATTTCACTTTATCCATTTGAAAATGATTGGCTCGAATACAAATGTAATATGTATAAGGATGTCTAAACCCTTCTGGACAGAGAGTCTGCATTCTTTGTATGACGTCAAATATAGCCTGAATTCATAGTACTTAAGTATATAAATTACTAATAGATGCTCTACATAAACATTTAAATTCTCCCTTAGAATATGTGTTCTTTACAAATCTGAGCACAGTTGGAATGAACTTTTTAAACTAAATTGAACCTAGCTGTTCTTTCTATTCTTTAACTATTCCTTCTTGATTTATTTATAAGTTCCACTCCTGTGTAGTGTGAAATGAAATGCTTCAGAATGAAGATTTCGGGATGGATAAATGTTTCATTATATTATTTTTTTTTTTTTGATATTTCCTCTTCTGTTGAGGTCTTTTCATTTTCGAAAATTTGCAGATGATAGACATTTTTAATGGGAGATCAAAATTAACATTAAAATGTCTGATTAATTAAAATTTTTATTTCAACTTTAAAATTAAAATATTAATTGGGAGATATTTTCCAATCTTGAAATCTGCAGTTTAACTTTAACTGCAGATTAACTGATTGATCCAGTTATTGCTATATGGTATATACTTGTTTTTGTACATGGAAAACCAATTTTCCTATAAAATTTTGTAAAAAAACTGTCTTTTATTTGCTAATGCATATGATATAATTGTTTTTACCACATCAGTAATAATATCTTTGTAAAGCCAAAGTAAAAATTTCGTGTCAAGTTCATTTGCTACGAAATAATCTCTTTCAAAAGAGCTCTTCTCTCTTAGCCTTGGTCAGTGGACCTGTTACATGGATTTTCTTTTTAATCTTTGAAGTAAAAGATTAATATCATTGAGCATCCAAGAGTATAGCTAGACTTTGATAGTTTTAAATTAATCTATTTTCTTCTTCAGAAAGGTATAAAAACCGGACTTCTCCTTGTCTTGACATTTCTTCTTGTCTCTAACAATTTTGGAGACTGTTGTATGATTTGAATTATTCTTTACTAAACTCTTTTAGAATTACTCTTCTTCTAATAAATACCCAGGGGCAGCTGACGTGTGCAGCTGACGGGATGTAGTGAACCCCGGGTCCCCGAGCTCACCGACCACACGCATTCACACACATAAACACATGTTCACTCCTTGTGTCTCTGCTAAGTTTGTTCTTGACTTGTGTCGTTCGTCTTGAGAGGATAAGGACGAATCAAACCAGGGATGGTGCACCTCCTTCGCATCTCCTTACTAATGAGATGAGAGGCTGCCCTGTCAGCTCGATATATATATATATATTCCCGATCGATTTACTAGTGCCTAGATAGGGCACTAGTCGGTTCGGGGGGCTCCCTGAAGCTACTCGGTGCTTACCGAGCGCTGGATAGGATGGCTCAGAATGGGCTAGTGCGACGTGCAGACACTTGAGTGTTTCTACACTGACGTCACCCACAACCAATAACACGACTGTTGTTCAATTTAATTTATGATGAATAATGATGAAGTAAACATCAATCAACATTCATTGATTTGTAGGAGTCTATCATGAGTTTCTTTTATATTCAATAACGAAGTCAAAGTGATTCGTTGAAAATAACCCAAAATGTTTCCATTTTCTCAGAAAAATGTAAGAAAAAGTGTCAAACTCATCAAATCACCGAAGAAATAACTTAAAATTAGCGTTCATATTATAATAAAGAACCAAAATGTACATTTCCTTTACTTCAATATTACTTAAAGACAATGGGGTTCATTAACACACCAAGAACTGTATTTGACAATAAGTTTTGTTCAAGGGTGCACCATGAAGTTTGCTTATGAAGGGTGCTATATGATTGGTTAGGTTATTCGAACACTTCTGTCAACCATCCATCACATCATAGAAAATATATATCTGTAGAGGTTTTTTTTTACATTTGACTATTTTTTGCTTCTAACATATCATATTAAGTGACTAAAACCTATCAATATTTTTTAATAAACCTCGAAAATTTTATCTTACTCTAAAATGCCTAAGTAAATACAAACAATAAAAGAAATTGAAATAAATCCCACAATTACAATAGGTGATCCATTATTCCAAAAAGATTTTTCGGTTTTTATGGGCTCTTGCCCTTCACCGTTTGAAATTTTTTTTTTTTTTTTGTAAATTGCTAATTAAGTTTGACAAAAAGAGTATTCAGTTTCTTGGAAAATTCAGGTCTAATTGTTTGACAAAATGTCATTGTTCTGTAGTTAGTTGTTTAGCGTTAAAATCATTTTCTCAAAACTTATAATATAACGCTACTCTTGCTTAACCTGTTAACTGCTTTTGACGAGTATACACGTTATAAGTAAATGTTTATGAATCAATTAAGAGGAGACTTCAAAAAATAAATTTTACAGTTAACAGGTTAATGAAATTTAAAAAAGAATACCTAAACTCAACCCCCATGTAATCTTCTAATTTTAGGTATCATTTCAGTTTGATCCGTCAAATTGAACTTATATATTCTCAAAACATGTAAATCGTTCAAAATCTGGAGATCAAATGATCACTATACTTAACATGCAGTAAAGTAAAAAGTTACTATTAAATAATGTAGATATTTCTTTTTGATGTAAAAGTTCTGTATTTCGCTTAAAGAATTTTCATTTTATCTTTAAAGAACAAACACCAATACTATTGTTGGTTGTATTACTAGAATTCACTTGTTACTTGAGACTTCTCACGTAGTTGCCACAATAAACAACAGAAAATACAGTTCTTTTTAAAGTCAGTTTTGCCTGAGATTTTAACTTTTCTAACTCAAGATATCTGCTTCTTGACAGGTTTTTAGTCAAATTTGCGAATATAATCTGGAGTCATATTCCTCAAAACTATCTGAGGTGTTAGAAAAACTTGAGTGATAAAAGTGTATTTCATTCAAGGGGCTAGGTTAGCTCAGTGGTTAACGTACTCGACTCTGGGCTGTTAGTCCGGGGTTCGATCTTAACCTTGCTCTCGAGAGAGGACGTTACGCCGTCGGTCTCGAGCCTGTATAATGTCAGGTACTCGTTAAAGATTCCTACTCGAAATGTAATTGAGTTAGGCAAATATTTAAGACTCCCAATGTATAATCTGTAGTATCACCGATCAAACAAAAAGCCAGTAACTGGCTGACGTTATCACCCACTAGGGGATCGGTTTAAACAATACTTAAGTGTACTTCATGGACTTTATCTGCATCAGATGGAGACATGTCTTAGATATCTACAACATGTCTGCAACATATCTACAACAATAGTCGATAACATTGTTATAAAATGACTATCTTATACGGTGGTAAGATTACAGATACTCAGGGTGGTGTAATTATAGTGACTCATGAAATATATGTGAGAGATAGAGAAATGGACTGAGAGAGTTAGTGAGAGAAGGGATGTGAAGTGAGAGATGTGACAGAGGACAGGGTTGACAGAAAAAAGATGGAAGGGTGATGAAAGGAGAGAGGGAGAGAGTACAGTATTACCCAAGTCATCTATGATACCCATAGAGAAGTAATCATGGGACTTCAAGGGGGTGAAAGTCATGATGACAATAAAGTATTCAATGTGTGAAAGTCAGAAATGATATCAAACACGTATAAAGAACTGAGTGTTTTGAGAGCAAAGTGCTTGTCAGTTGAATGGAATTAAGTTGCTTTAATTATTCATTGCTACTGGTGCTCACCAGTAACTATAGTGGTTACCAAATAACGAAGGGTCTACCCTTTGCTAGTCTAGAACAGCACTGACGGTAAAAGCCTAACCGTATGGCTGTTTGAACTAAAAATAAAGATACAGAGGCAACAAAGTAATTATCCGAATAACAACTGAATAGCGACAAATGACATCAAAGTACTTATCTGAGTGTAAAGCGAGACAATATAAATAGAGTAAATCAGTTGGAAAGTGGGTTACAGGAGGGGGGGTTACTTAGCATAAACAAATATATTTATACAAGAGATTATTCCAGTCCATCTATCCATCAAAGCTAAGCCCACTCCGAAGCTCCCTAAACAAGGCAGCGATTCATTTCCTGCTCCCTTTACAAGACTTGTTCAAATACTAATCCCATCGTCTTCTCCTAAGCAATTCTGCCTGCGCTTGTTTGATTACAATCAACTAAACCTTCTCCATCAAAAGCCAAAACTTTCTTCAAGAAATTAAACAACCTGCTAACTTTTTTTCATTTATTCCTTTCAAATTTACGCTATTTCATTGATTTATAATGAATATCAACAAAAAAAAAAAAAAAAATGGTTAAAACATGTTAATTTAGTAACATGTTATTTTAAAACTTATAGAATTATAATTTAAGTCATCTTTATAATTAGGAACATATTTCTTCCATCTAAGTGACCATCTTTAGGTTGTAAGTTGTAAAGTTTACTGCTACTATTATTTTAAAAGTTCTGAGTAATATACTATATAGTATTACTCATCTTAAGAAAATAAATGAGAAAGTCTCCACAAAGAAGTTTGATCAAGCATGATGCAACAATTACGTACATAGGGGCTTCTCCAATTCCTCTAAATGCAACGTGAGGAAGAACACTACGCGGTGAAAACATCCTGGTTTTTAAAGCTTTTTTTTTTGTTTATTTTACCAATCTACTGATTCTTGCGTAACTTAAAAAATTGAATAAAATGACTATCTTATACGGTGGTAAGATTACAGATACTCAGGGTGGTATAATTATAGTGACTCATGAAATATATGTGAGAGATAGAGAAAGGGACTGAGAGAGTTAGTGAGAGAAGGGATGTGAAGTGAGAGGTGTGAGAGAGAACAGGGTTGACAGAAAAAAAGATTGAAGGGTGATCAAAGGAGAGAGGGAGAGAGTACAGTATTACCCAAAATGATTCACTTAAAAATAAATTCACTGGAACATTTCAATGGTCATTTAACATTTCAATGGTTATTAGGGTTGACTCGTTTGATTTAATTGGATTTTTCAATTAATTAACATTAATTTATTGATTAGTAGCTTGAAAGTTAAACAAGCTGATTGCCAGTAGACCTGGTAGAAATCAAAGGACTGAGATGAAGAGGGGAAAGCACTCTGTTATGATTGCCTGTCCCATAGGTAAACACAGGGAATTACAATCTCCAATAGAGATACGATGTTTACTAAAATCATCTGACCATGAATTTACTTCACTGCCTATCTGCTATTTCGCCACTGCTAACTGATTGGCTGTAACGAATCCATATCAGTTCATCTATCAATTATATATATATATATATATATATATATATATATATATATATATATAAAATATATAAATATATAAATATATGTATACATATATACATTATATATATATATATATATATATATAATATATAGTTAAATAACGCCCCATATTTGGCTTGTATCTGTTTCTTACACAATTTCTCCAGTTTCCAGAATTTCTTCCTCGTCTCTTCATTAAAACCATAAAACTTATCACCAATATTGCTGGTCGACATGTTTCGAATGTACCACATTCATTATCAGGACTGTGGTACATTCGAATATGGTACATTCGAAACATGTCGACTAGCAATGTCGACAAAGCTTTAAAGCTTTATAGTTTTAATGAAGAGACAAGGTAGGAATTCCGGAAACTGGAGAAATTGTGTAAGAAACAGATACAAGCCAAATATGGGGCGTTATTTAACAATATATGTTTAAATGAAGGACTGCTTCCAACTTTTAGAAATATATATATATATATATATATAACACTATTTTTCTTTCTTATTGAGATTTGGTATGGCTTCAATAATGCAACACTTCTAAGCCGACGTATCGTCTATATTTGTAGACATCTTCAGAGCTACATCAATACAGAGTTTAGTTACTATGATGGAGCCCTGATGTACTATTGATGTAGCCCTGAAGATGTCTACAAATATAGACGAAACGTTGGCTTAAAGGTGTTGCATTATTGATGCTAGACCAAACCCCGATAAGAAAGAAAAATAGTGTTAAATATATGTGGTCGAGATTGGAAAACATTCGATTATATTTATACAAAACTACAGTTTATCGGGACTTTAAATGAAGAACTCGGTCAGTTCTTCAGATTCAAATTGAACTCTCATTGCGAACGTTTCGGTTTTTATTTAAAACCTTTTTTATAAGCAGAAGTATAAATTTTGAAACAGAACAACTAAGTATTACAATACAAATTATTTTACAAAGTACATACAGATATGAAACAAAAACTCACTACTATATTTCTTTGGCCTCGTCATCAGGAGGACAGAAACGAGTCGCTCCACAGGTAGACCACGACTGTGAGTCCAAATATAGGAAATATACACAAGGCCATCGAAATATAGTAGTGAGTTCCTATTTCATTACTGTGTGTTCATTATGTCAATGCAGTTTATTTAGTTCGAGGAATCGTTTTATTTAATTGGTTATATATATATATATATATATATAATATATATATATATATATAATAGTTCAATATAAACAAAGAAACATAGAGAAATCAGAAGAACACACTTACAGTCTCTAATTTTCGGTTTGAACCGTCTTCAGGAGAGATAAGAGAGGGAAACCAAGCGCACTGGATCAGAGACGGTTGGAGACCGTCTCGGTTGGGTCTCCAACCGTCTCTGATCCAGTGCGCTTGGTTTCCCTCTCTTATCTCTCCTGAAGACGGTTCAAACCGAAAATTAGAGACTGTTAGTGTGTTCTTCTGATTTCTCTATGTTTCTTTGTTTATATTGAACTATATTTGTCCGTTTTGGATCGTATTTCCAACGAAAAAAAGTGTATATATATATATATATATATATAACCATATAATAAATAGGTGTGTAATAAATAAATATATATTATAATTATATATAATAAATAAAATTATGTATTTACACACACACATATATATATATATAAATAAATAAGGTGTGTCACTTTGTTTCGGTTGGTAGACACTTTCACGTCTGTGCTCTTGTGTTCCTTTTCATTTTCCTACCTCTCTTGAAGACGGCAAGATAGCCGAAATGATCGAGAATTTAACAATGCATGCTAGATGAGGACCTGCTGCCAGTTTATACAATTATATATATATATATATATAATAAGAATTCACTTTGGGAAAAAAGAAATGCATATCATGTTGTGGTAACTCATAGCATGAGGAAATCATGAGCGAGTGACTAAACAGACAGACGGCGATTTACCTCCTAATAATTCATTTTTTTATCTCTATCTGTCATATTATCCAATCATTTGTTTAATATACTTTTATAGTTATTTTTAATTGAAAGGATCAAATTACTGTTCTGGTCAATATCGCAAGTTGTTTACAAAATCTTTTTTTCAATTTTTTACAATTTGTTTTACTGTTTATTTTAGAATTTAAACAAATATGGAGAAATTTTATATATGAATTTATTCTATAATAAAAAAAAAAAATCAAATCTTTCTGACTTTTACTTTACTGACAGAAAAGTGTAGTGGTCACACAAAAGAAGGACTATTTTATATTTGTGAATCTATTTGTGATATTTTTGTGATTTTTGTCATCCGGGCTTGTAGGTGTGCTTTCAAAGTATCAACACTCAACCGACACTGTTTGACAGATCATTATGACATTTGACCTCTTTCTCTTGACAGTATGCATTATGAGAAAGGTACTATAGTACTTTCAATTATTTTATTATTTAGTACTTTTTACCTATACTACAATAATACATTCATTCAAAACAACCGGAAATTCTTTCCCGTTTTTCATGTTAACTGGTAACTTTCAATTATCTTTCATTAAATTAATTGTCTATTAACGCAGTATTGTGTTTATGGCTCACTTTGTTATAGAAATTACACGCATTCTTGGTTGTTACAAAGGGTAATATAACACTTAATAGGACCACTAATAGGTTTAAGCTGTAGTTACTTGTTGGATTCTTCACCTTATTAGAATTTCACAGTTAATATAAGTAATTTATTAGAAGAAAACTTCTGTTTATAATCAAAATTATAATTACTGTCATAAAGTAACTTAAAATTACAATTAGATCATTATAATAATTATAATTATAATTATTTCAATTTCAAATAAAATAATTCATATGTTTAGATAATAGTCATAAAAACATCACATTATTTAAAATAAAATGTACGACAAATATTAAAAGTCAAATGTAATGTTTGTTTATAATATTTGATTTTTGTTTACCAAGTGTTTATTTTTTAATAATAGCTAGAATAAGTTGACAGAACTTAAGCACCAGCACTCTACTTCAACAGTTGATAACTTATCACATTACCTGACTATTTTCTTTCATTACATTTTGAACTTTGATAAATAATACGCATCTTTCATTGACTGTTATTAATCTAGCTTAGGTTATAGTGTCAGTCCTAGGTGAGAACACAAATAGACCAAACATTGGTTTTTTTCTGGTAGCACACAATGTACATTCTATATTAGGAATCTAAATTTTACCTAACTCAAGTATATTTAGAGTAGGGATCTTTAACGAGTAGCTAACATCGCACCCTCTTCGAGAGACGTCGCGTGCAGATTTATTCACACCTTCCTCGTATATAAATCGAGGGCCAGAGTGGGTATTGAATCACCAGATCTACTTAGCCAGAGGTGATGACAATGCCACTGGGCTCACATGTGAAACTGGTAAGTTTATGTCAAAATCACAAAATATAAGACGAAAATCACAATGAAAATCTTGGATCACATTCTTTCTACTGATAATGATGATTATCAAAATATCGGATGTGTTTGAGTAGTGTTTTCTAAGTGGTATCTGTTTGTGATATGTATATAAAAGATATAAAAAGTTGTGTTTTGACTTTTTTATTGAAAAAAAATACGCAATTACTCAAAAACAATACTCAATGGTAATGTGCGTTCAGTTTTATATTTTGTGTTATTGTTAGACATATATGACATATATATACTGGAGAAAAATATTACTTATTTGATAGAATGGGATTAAAATATTTTCAAAATTGGTCATTTTATTAGATTTAAACCAAAAATCGAAATATGTCAATTTTTTTTTATTTTAAAGCTTCCTAGACTCACAAAAGAGGAGAAAAGAAGAAATAATAAAAAAATGAATAAATAGAAACATATCTAGAAGTTGATTAATGAAACTTGTAGAAGTAGAAGTATTGGGAGACATAAAATATTTTGAAATTATTGAATATAATCTTTTTTTTTTTAATTTAAAGGTAATAATAATGTGAAAGAATACAGATTTTCTTAGAAATATTCATCTTCCCAAATATATGAGTGGACGTAACATACTCAAGATACACACCTACCAATTAAAGAATATTTTCTTATAAATGCCGTTAGTTGGAACTTACAAATACAAACATTGTTTAATGAAATATTACTTTGACATCACTTATGTTTCCAACAACTTTCTAATATGAAATGTGCAGTGTAGTATGACTAATAGAGTAAAGAACGGTGATGTCACTTGGTATATACACTCTTAAAAAAATGTATATGCCACCGCTGCCTCGGCAAGATGTTTTTTGTTATAGGTGGTTAGAGGTGGTTATAGAGGGTAGATAAACCATTAATAAATTGAAATAATGAATTAATAATTAATAACAATTTATAACAAAAAACCATTTGCCGAGTCTGTTTTGGCAGACCCCACCATGACTGTTAGTGTACTTAGTGTAAAATAATGATGTAACAGTCTTTCCCGCCCAAATTCAAATATGTATTGAATTAAATATATGTTTTGAAATCATTTTTTGTTACTTATAGGGCCATGCCCTTAGAAGTACGTCTATATAATGCCGTGCATAATCTATTATGTAAAACCAGTGGAATTTGGGCGAGAAAAACTGTTTCATCATTCTTTACACGCGTGATATGGTATCTATAGTTCATGGAATGGTAACTAAAATGCATCCATGCCTAATGTGTGATGCCTGATTGGCATCTTTAAACAATGATATGATGAATAATAAGGCATATACTAAATCTTATGATACCTAAAGACATGATAGATAATATGTTACCTATACTTGGTGAAATGATAATGTGGCACATATACATAATAATGATATGCCTAATATGTAAAAATACCTAATAAGGCAAGTGCACCTAATGGTCTGATAACTTACCACCTCTTACCACCTCGTATAAGGCACACATACGTGTATTTAATAGTATATTATAGTTTATATATAGTATATTAATAGTTTAAAATAGCACACTTACCTAATGGCATGGCCTAGTATGGTATCTATACCTAATAGCGTGATGTTTTATATGACACTTGAATTCACTGTTTGCCTATTGGCTTCACTCTGGTCAGAATCAGGGAAATGGAAGCCTTAAAGGTTAGACACTAGACAGCGAGTCGAAAGTCAAGTCTTTTCCATGAACCATGTTTACTATTTATTTATATTTTGTTTTTGATATTCATATGCAAATATAAATGATGATTAACCAAATAAACATGGTTCAAATCAATCATTGCTGAAACCAATCAAATTGGCTCAAATTTATTATTTAACGTTTTCAATTCTCAAACTAGTCAGTTGCGAAGGTGCTATTAACTGTGCAAACGCCACAAACTGAAAATGAATAAAAAATTAATTAGACAGAGATATTGGGTTTTATTTACAAAAGTTACATCAATCGAGTTCTGTTCTCGAAGTATTGCCAGATAAAAATAAATTGCTGTGCTCACTAATTGGAAATATAAATAAAACATCAAAACCTTATGGCTTTCATTTTTCATTTTTCGCCGTTGTTATTAAATAGTTAAAATGCATAGTTGTCATGTTAATATGCTTTCATCTACAATGCAATTTAAAAATGAAATGACAAAAAAATCTGGAGTGGCCTACACTCAACTTTATAATATGTTAATATAATATCATACTTCGTGGGTATATAACATTAAGTTAACTTATGGGTATGTTGTTATTGGGTATGTTCCATTAAGCTCTAATATAAATGTCTCAATGGAAGATGTTCATTCCTGGAGGTAGTACAGATAGTGATTGATCCACTAATCAAATCCAAGGATATTATGATTCATAAACACAAAAAAATTTTCATCTGATATTAGGTTTTGGTCAAGGTTGCTATATATAGATTGATTAAATCACTTTGTGAGATAAATCTATCATACCATGGAAAGCAAAGTAAATTTATGTTTATTGGCGGTGATATTTTACATATACAAATATTGGTCTTCTTATATTCCATAAAAGTCATTATTATTATTGAAGATTTTCCATTATACTTCTAAACAACAATTTTATTTCAGTGGATTCACTCAAGAAGTATCTAAGTCAATCTAAGCAATATAAACAAAAATAAAAAAACAAGTATACCAGATGGTTCGTTAGTCTAGAACTAAACAAAAAAACAAAAATATAGTATAAAAAACGGGTTTTTAGCAAAAAAAGTGACTTTCCAGCAAGCATAATTGCTCCCAAACAACAGAGCTCACCTACACTATAAGGCCCATTTTGGTGTAAAATATCAACTTGACCTCCTCAAAAATCCTGGACCGTAATGTGGCCATAAACTTTGGAGACATACGAACCCACTCACCGAAGCACCCACCCATCCACACACGCACACACACACACACAGACATCATCGAAAAAACTTCATAATTTACTTCTGGGACCACAAAACATTTAGTTCCGTCAAAATCTCAAGATCGAGTTTTTTCACGATCACTATACTTTACTTATATAAAGTAAAAATAAATAGATTTTAAATATATAAGAATAAAAAAATCTGGAGTGGCCTACACTCAACGTTACTATAAGTAACTTAATATCAAATTCTTGAGTATCTAACACATAACGTCTCATTTAAGCATAACGTAAACATCTAAATGGGATATGATTATTAGTCTTTCATTCCTGAGGTAGTAAAGATAGTGATTGAAGGATATATCAATATATAAGCTTATTTTTGTACATCACACAGCTGATGCAAATTATTTCATTAGTATAACTACAGCAGTAATACCATTTTTTTCTCTGAAAAACATCATAAACAACGAATAAAATGTTGTTTTACGATGATTTATTACTAATGATGTACGATAATTACATTTATTAATCTCTAAACGAAAGATTTCAATTTTGAATTAGCTTTCACATTTTTGGTTTTTTACAGAATTATTATACTGGGAATTTTATGGCTTCTTAGTATTTAATAAGATCATTTTCCTTCTCCTTTGTCAAATAACATATATACGATGTTTTTCTGAGTGAGTGTTATAATTTTTTTGCACAATATTATTCCTCTTACATCTCATATAAGTCAATAAACATTTTAAATTGTTCCTTTATAAATATCAATTTTATCTTAGTGCATTCGCTCAAAAAATTTCTAAGTCAATGTAAACAATGTAAAAAATCTGGAGTGGCCTACACTCAACTTTACTATAAGTAACTTAATATCAAATTTCATGAGTATGTAATATATAACCTCTCTTTTGGCATAATGTAAACATCTGAATGGGATACCATTATTAGTCTTTCATTCCTGAGGTAGTAGAGATAGTGATTGAAGGACATATCAATATATAAGCTTATTATTGTATATCACACAGCTGATGCAAATAATTTCATTAGTATAACTACATCAGTAATACCATTTTTGAAAAACCAATGTGAACATTTCTTGAAACGAAATATTCTCCTACAAGAGAACATGGCTTTTGTTCAAATAGCCAGTGGATTTCTTACATCGTTTACTTGGCATCCTTCTACATTGAATATTAAAGTAAAATTTTCAAATTTAAAACAGGAAAATACCCTTATTTTCTCTGAAAAATATCAAAAATAGCGAAGATAATGTTTTTTTAAGGTGATTTATAATTAAAGATGTACGATAATTACATTTATTAATCTCTAAACGAAAGATTTCAATTTTGAATTATCTTTTACATTTTGGGTTTTTTACAGAATTATTATACTTTGAATTTTATGGCTTCTTAGTATTTAATAAGACCATTTTCCTTCCCCTTTGTCAAATAACATATATACGATTTTTTCCTGAGTGAATGTTATCATTTTCCTGCACAATATTATTCCTCTTACATCTCATATAAGTCAATAAACAATTGAAATTGTTCGTTTATAAATATCAATTTTATCTCAGTGGAATCGCTCAAAAAATTTCTAAGTCAATGTAAACAATGAAAAAAAATATAAAAAATTCGACAAGTATAGCAGGTGATCTCTTAGTCTAAGATAAACAAACAGTTTTTATAGCGTTATTGTTCTTTCCCATAATTAAAACTTCATGATTTTTTTTTAATGATCTGCTATGTTTTTGTTCTATTTTTGGTAAATTTTTCATTATTTTTTAATTATCCGTTTAGCGTCAAAAAAACATTTTCTGAAAACACAAATCGTACTGTAACGCCCCTTTAGCGAATGTAACTTTGAAAAAAAATATCTCAACTCATTCTCCACATAATGTTCTATTTTTAGGCATATTTTCATATTGATCCGTCAAACAGTATGGCTTGTATCGCTCTCACAAGGTTTGAGATTGAATTATAAGTCATAATTTATACATTTTATTGAAAAAAAAATATTTCCTGTTGTTTTAAAATTCTGAATATATTTTTCGTTTGTTTCATTTGTAACCTCAAAGATATGTCAAATTTTCCAAACTCTAGGATTATCAGTTTAGGAGAAATAAATGTTTTAAAAAAAACGGTTTTTGGCAAAAAAAGTGACTTTCCCATCATGCATAATTCTTCCCAAACAATAGGGATTTTCATCTTTATGGGGTCCATTTTTGTGTAAAAATATCAACTTGATCCATCAATGATTGTGGACCGTAGCGTGGTAACAAGCAATGCTAACACACTCACCCACCCACCAACCCAACCACCCACCCACTCACACACCCACACAACACAGAAATCATCGCAGAAACTTCATAAAACGACTTCTGGGACCTCTTGGTCTTTTCATGAACATACACGGCGATTCTAACTCCATCTCTTGGTTTTTCATGAAATTCCACGGCGATTCTAACGCCTACTCTTGATTTTTTCATGATATTACACGGCGATTCTAACGCAATCTCTTGGTCTTTTCATGAAATTACACGGTGATTCTAACGCCATCTGTTGGGGTTTTCATGAAATTACACGGCGATTCTAATACCATCTCTTGATCTTTTCATGAAATTACACGGCGATTCTAACGCCATCTCTTGCTCTTTTCAAGAAATTACACGGCAATTCTAACGCCATCTCTTGGTCTTTTCATGAAATTACACGGTGATTCTAACGCCATCTGTTGGTCTTTTCATGAAATTACACGGCGATTCTAACACCATCTCTTGATCTTTTCATGAAATTACACGGCGATTTTAACGCCATCTCTAACACACTCACCCACCCACCTACATCCACACTCAGACATCATTGAAAATCTTTATGAAACGTCTTTTGGGACCTCAAAACATATAATTCCGTCAAAATCTCGAGATTTTTTTTCACGATCACTATACTTTACTTATAGTAAAGTAAAAACTAAAATATGAATTTTCAGTTAACTAGTTGACTAAGTTTTATTTATACTTCCGACTTGATGAAAGGCCATAATGCATTGATTGATGGACGTTTGGAACGTTTGGAGTGGTGAAGTGGGCTGTACAAATTTTGACAGGTCAGCACTGATATGGTAGTATTCCTCAGAATATAGCCAATTTATCATCTGGTCCTAATTTACCCACCAACAAGTCAAACACATTTCTTTTGAAGAAAGTAAAACCTACTCACGACAATATTCGTTATCAAACTGAATCAACCACGTAAAGTTGTCTTACATCAAACAGTCAACTTAGAGCATTCTTGATTTTAATTTGTATTGTATGTCTTCTCTTCGGTGAAAGTTTAATACTAATTTTCCTTTTTTGAATATTTTTTATTTGGTAAATATGAATCGGGAAGGACGTTAAGCAGTCTGTCTCGAGCTTATATGATGCCAGGTAGTTGCTAAAGATCCCTACTCTAAATTCACTTGAGTTAGGAAGAGTGTTCATTACCATCACAAAGGAGGGTAATGTTCTGGCTATGTGAGAGTGCCATTGCAACCTGACTTAACCTAACCTATCCTTGGTGAAAAAGTGGATTAGATTCAACTATAAGAGAGAGTAGATCTTCCAATGAACTAAAGGTTGAATATCACTCCTTTAAGAAACGTCGCTTCTGAAAACACATCGACTGACCGAATGAATGCATTCAAATAAATAAACCAGAACAGATGTGGATCAAGCTGTTTCAGATACTATCAATATTACATTTTTAATACACTTGAGTTAGGTGAAATCTAGAATTACGAAATGTAGAATGTTCATTGTGTAGTATCAGAATGTGTTAATGTTCTGGCTATGTGTGTTCCCTTGTGAGACTGACACTGCAACCTAACTTAATCTAACCTAGATGTAAAACAGGATTAGATGCAGGTTCATAATTTCGTCAGAGTCCCAACTGACTAAACGTTCTAAACACAATTACAAATGAGAAAAAGCGGTCTTCGTCAGAGTCCCAACTGACTAAACGTTCTAAACGCAATAAGAAATGAGAAAAAGCGGTCTTCGTCAGAGTCCCAACTGACTCTGTCAGTGGGGATTTGACTCTTATCAAAGTGTTGTGGTTTGAACGTTGATTGTTATTTCACCTGTTTATTGTGAAATCTTTTTATATGAGAGAGTAAACCTTACATTTGAACTAATGATTAAATGTCACACCTTTATATCTAGGAAACGTAACTTTTTATTAAACATCGACTGACCAAATAAACACACTGAAATAACTAAACTAGAAAAGATTTTCTAGATTTTTATTATACTAACAAAATTAACCTGTTTTCTAAGTCAGGTTCAACAAAAGAGAGATCTATTATGTTTGCTAGGCTTTTTTTTCTATTTCTGGACAGAAAAAAAGCATGTATAATAGTGAATTGTATAAAAGCATTGATGGAATACATTGGTGACTCAGCTTTCCAACGCCTCAGCACTTGATTAAAATTTTCGAAAAAAATTTTCCTTCACTTTCGAATGAATTTCAGCTTTCAAAACACCCCGCGTCAAACCGTTTTTAAATGTATAAAGCATTAATATACATCTCAATATTTATTTATTAGCATAACGTAAACATCTAAATGGGATATGATTATTAGTCTTTCATTCTTGAGGTAGTACAGATTGAAGGACTTATCAATATATAAGCTTATTTTTGTACATCACACAGTTGATGCAAATAATTTCATTAGTATGACTACAGCAGTAATAACATTTTTGAAAAACCAAAGAGAACCCACCCACACACCCACCCACACACACACAGACATCATCGTAAAAACCTCATAAAACGACTTCTGGGACCTCAAAACATGTAATTCCGTCAAAATCTCGAGATCGAATTTTTTCACGATCACTATACTTTACTTATAGTAAAGTAAAAAAAGCTAAAACAAGATAAATTAAGGTAATATATGTGTACATGTTACCGATAAGACTGCTAGAGTGGTCGGAGAAGTGTTTCTTTAGTGGTGTGAGAGGAGAGAGGAAAGCCGAGACATCGAAGGGGAAATAAATATCACCTTCGATATTTATCGAATAATATGTATGAACATATTTGTTCATACGTACAAATATGTAACCCTACTAGGTTACGAGACAAAATACTGAAACGCCAGAGATAAGGTCTTCTAAGTTTACGTGAAAAATGCCTGCATTTGGAAATTATGAATTTATTTATTATATAAAATAAAGGTTTTGGATATAAAAATTGCTTAACTCCATTAGTTTTAAGATGTAAATAAAATTTCACAAAAACAAAATTATATATATAAACACAAAAACATTTTCTACCTAATATGCTTATTTTAAATTCGAATGTGTTACTCTCTAACTGGAAAGAACTGAGAATATTTTTTTTAACTCATTTATGTTTGTGGTAAAATGCATAACTCCAATTAAAATCTCTCTCAAATAAAGTTTTGAAAACGAAGGTAAATATTCCATACAGTAAATATACATATTTTTATTTTCAAATTTTTTGGTATACCCGTCGTCAGAAGGGTGGAGCTCAATGGAAAAAGCAAAAAAAAAAATATAAAAGAAATATGTGGAAATAGGATGAAAGGAGAAAAAAGGGTATTAAAGGAAGTAATTGAAAGTTGTAAATAAAAAAAGGGGCTTGTTCTGAAGCAAACGTTAAAAAATGATTTAAAATGGTCAAACCATTCAACTCGTTTGTTTAATATACTACCTTTTCAAGACTCTTTATCATGTAACAGTCTCTGTTGGAGTTATAAGCATGTAGAATCTAAATGTATAATTATCAATAAATTTATAAGGTTTAAGTCCAATTTCCAAAGGCATCATAATGGCCTTGATTAAATCATTTTCATACAATAGATAGAGAAAATACAAGAAATCATAAACAATATTTCAGATATTATTCGATGTTACATATTACAAACTGGCACAGACATCCAAAATGTTTAGGAAGTAAATATTTTGAAAGAATGATGATACTCGTATTTTAAAAATTAAGAACAATTTCCATTACATCATTACATTACCATTAATTTATTTACTGCTAACATTAAATGTTTAAAATTACTAATTTTAGAAATGAATATTTTAATCAAAACTGTCAAGTATTGACAAATACCAAGAAACTAATTTTTACTAAACAATAAAAATTAAAATAAAATATATGTGAAATAGAACATCTGGAGTGGTTTACACTCAACTTTACTATAAGTGAAAATGATATCAAACTTCCTACAAACATTTGATTTTTGTTTTTGTTTTAACTAACTATATATACATATTATGAAATAAAAGTTTATCAGGACTCGGTCAGTTCTTCAGGTTCAAATTAAACTCTCATTGCTAATATTTTTTATTTAAAAAAACCTTTCATAGTCGAAATTAATTTTATAAATAAAAACCGAAACTTTGGCAATGACAGTTTAATTTGAACCTGAAGAACTAACCGAGTCCTGATAAACTTTTATTTTCTTTCTACTTCACGGTCAATACTTCTATCAATATTTATATATATTATAAGCCGGTAACATTATTATTAACCGATAAGTACATTTGTTAAATAACACTGAATGACTACAAAGGTAGTCTCCTACAAAATACTCTTTTGATTAGTTAGCTATAATAAATAAACTTTAATATGGCGGAATAGTGCAATCAAGTTAAGATATTTATATAAAAAGTTCTTTTATTAAAAATAAAAAATTAAGTAACTAATTTTCGAAACGCAAATTAATTTTCTTTTAATCTTACTTACGTGTTCATAGTAATAATACATTGCATTATTTAATAAAAGACCTGAGGTTCTTAATATATAGTATTTAGAAAATTAAACAATTACGAATAATTAAATTTTTATATCCTGCAAAAAGAGGAAGTCAACTGGAAAATAATAATATTCATAGCTTATTTCTAAATTCTTTTTTTAAATAATATACTAATTATTTTATTATATATTATTATATAATCATATATAATTTCATTAAGTTTATTTGTATTAACAATGAAAGGTGAAAATATAAAAAACAAAATGGTTAACTTTTAATGTCAGAAAAAACATTACAATACACCAGTTCTGTGTACTTCAGATACGTTTTAATAATTAGTAATATTAATTAATGAACATTTAATTGGCAATTAAATAAAATTAAACAAAACAAATATAATATATATAAGAAAATTAAAGAATTAGTTTATTTATAATTATCAATAATTAAATCAAAAGCAGTAATGAGTTTAATAATTATTTTATAACTATTTGCATGATATAATAAATTTAATTTAAACTAAATTTAAAAAAAAATTTAATAGAGGTTTATTGGTCTTTCATTCCTGGAGCTGGTACATATAGTGATTGATGCACTTATGGATATATACGCTTATTCTTTTATATCACATCACTCCTGCATATTGCATTGTTATTACATTTTTGAAAATCGAAAGTGTAAATTCAGTGTTGATTTGGTACTTATAAGAATTTTATTCTTTTGCATCTTTTATTAAGTTATCAATTATTTAAAATTTTTCATTAATCATCTAAACATAACTTTTATTTCACTGGATTCACTCAAAAAATTTCCAAGTCAATGTAAACTATGTAAATAAATGTAAACAAATACGCAAGTATACCAAGTAAACCATTAGTCCAGGATCAATATTCAGTTTTTAAATCATTAGTTGTGCAATCCGTAATTGTGTGCTATTTACTCATTCTGAGGTAAAATGGATAAACAAACAATAGTCTCCACACAAATGAAGTTTTATTCAACAACAACAACGCGTTTCGAACACTTTGTGTCCATAGTCAGAAAGACAACAACCCTTCTGCACCACATCCTTGGTGTCTTCCTGATGATGAACACAAAGTGTGAAACGCGTTGTTGTTTTTCAATAAGACTTCATTTATGAGGAGACTATTGTTTGTTTATCCATTTTACCTCAGTATTCAGTTTTTATAGTGTTATTGCTCTTTATCGTAATTAAAATTTTATAAATATTTTTAATAAATTGTTAATTTTCTTTTCAATATTTTGAAAAAATTTCATGTTTTTTTAGGGTACCGTTCAGCTTAAAAAAAACATTTCTGAAAACAGAACATGTACTATAACGCCTTAAACATCTCTATTAATTTTGAAATAATTTGGGAATGTAATTTTGAAATATTTTATCTCAACTCATCCTCCCCAGAATATTCTATTTATCACAAGCTTTCTGATTGAATTATAAGTCAAAAGTTTGACTATTTCAAAAGTTATTATAAGTTAATAAAATATTTACTGTTGTTTTAAGAATTTTCGTTTATTTTTCGTTTATTGTTTTTGTAGTCTCAAAAATAATGCCAGAATTTCAAAACTGTAGAATCAGTAGCTTAGAAAAAAAATGTAGTCTAAAAACAGGTTTTTGGAAAAAAAAATGACTTTCTCATCATGCATAATTGCTCCCAAATAGTAGGGCTTATATTTGGCCTCCTACACGATGAGGCCCATTTTAGTGTAAGATATTAATTTGATCCATCAAAAATTTTGGATCGTAGCGTTGCCACTTTGGATACATACTCACCCAACCACTCAAACACACACAGATATCGTCAAAAAAACTTCATAAAACTATTCTTGGAAATTAAAACATATAGTTCTATCAAAATTTCGAGATCGAATTTTTTCTCCATCACTATACGTTATTTGTAGTAAAGTAATAAAAAGAATTAAAATGCATTCCATCATATGGAATAAAGTTAAAAGACTGAGGCAATGTTTGCTATGCAGGCACAAGCCGTTTTTTAAGAGACAGTTTTAACAAATTTCATAGACCTTAAGAACAAATGAGACTATCATCTATTGTTTATGATTTCGAAAATTTATAATTTATATTTTATTATTTAAAATTTATTAGTTCTTTTATAATAGTTGGAAATAGTATTGATTATTCCTGATTTAGTAATAATATTTTTTTTTTCGTCGTAGGATGTGGAAAAATCTGTTCAGCAGACCCCTTAGCAAAAGGTCTTGCTTAGGATATGTGGGATATTTTAATAATAATAATAATTATAATAATAATTTATTATAATAGTGAGTATTTTGATGATGTTTTGGACTAGAAGTGGTGTATTATATAGTGCTGAAATGTTTCACTCTAATATTTAATTGTTATTTCATTCAGTTTATACAACAATGTCTAGGGCAGTGTTAACGAAGTGACAAATAATGTTACGCACTAAACAAGTTTGTCACAGTCAAAGTAAGTTTGAAGAGCTCCAAACTTAGAGTGACCTTTAAGCGCCTCTTCTGCTAGAGTTATTAAGCGGCTTTGTTAACTGTGCAGGGGAATGCTCCGACTGGGGCTGCTTAATGAGCACCGCTTGCTCCCTTGCCACAACGGCCACCATTAGCCAGCCACATTTGATTGTTGGTCCAAAGCCCTTTTTTTTTTTGAATGAAATGTTCTTTATAAACACTGACATGGTTAGCAATCATAAAAGTATCTTATTTGTGTTCTGTTAATCTAAAGTAGACCATTGAGAAGTTTTGTTACGATTATGAAAGTTAACATTTTAATATTCACCTCAAGAATTCAGACGTGCTTTAAAGAAATTTTAGTTTAATCTTAGTGAAAACTTGTTTATTTTACTCATAAAATAGAATAACACTGTTTGTTAGTCGCATTACAATTAAAATCAATCATGTTTTTTTTTCCACATGCCTTTTTTTCTCTAGAAAACTGGACGTTAATCCCTTAATAATGGACCAGTTACAAAAGCAGTCAAAGATGTGCGAAAAACGTACGGACCAAGATGGTAGATATAGTTTAATCTTAGTGAAAACTGGTTTATTTTACTCATAAAATAAATTAGTTGTGCAATCCGTAATTGTGTGGTATTTACTCATTCTGAGGTAAAATGGATAAACCAACCAAAGTCTCCACACAAATGAAGTTTTATTCAACGCGTTTCGAACACTTTGTTTTCCTGATGATGAACACAAAGTGTTCGAAACGCGTTGAATAAAACTTCATTTGTGTTGAGACTTTTGTTGGTTTATCCATTTTACCTGATAAAATAAAATAACACTGTTAGTTAGTCGCATTACTATTAAATTCAACTATGTTTTTTTTCACATGTTTTTTTTTCTCTAGAATACTGAACGTTAATCTCTTAATAATGGACAAGTTACAAAAGCAGTCAAAGATATGCGAAAAGGACCAAGATGGTAGATATTCCTAATCATAGAGAAGACGTCTTAATTATAAGTACTAAACTAGAACTCAAGGGCTTTAATTAGCGTTAATAAACTACAAATACATCTAGAAGGAACAAGAGTAATAACCAAATGCACCGACTTCATAAAAATGCTTTTATGGAAGCTAAAATGTTTAAATATTTAATGCATATAACATTGATATTTCAGCCTCTATGTTGCCAGATACAATACTTCTCATGGTTTGTAGTGATTCTCAATGACCAAGTAAATTTGAAGTAAATATTTTAATAAAAGGCTTAAAGAGATAAGATTGTTGTTTGGTATTGGATGAATAAAAAAATTAAGAATATAACAAGTAAAAATAACGTAACTGTCATGTAATTCTATGTAAGATAGGCTCAGAACACCAAAGAGAACTTGTTTTCTTTAAAACTTTGATACTACATTTACTGATCAGGGACTTGCATCAAGTTCCTCATTAGTTAAACAATGTTCAGTGATGTTTTTTTCTAAGGTTAAAAACCGATTAAAACAATATTTCAACTGGTTTTGTAGTATGACTAAGTTTTATTTGGATGAAATCTTAAGTGGTTAGAATTGTACAAAAACGAAAAAAACTTTCTGGTTGACCAGAACTTTCCTGGTTTCTATAAAAGAGAGCTAACTCTTTCAAATAATCACGTTTTTTATAAATGTGAAAGATTACGAGATTATTTATAAAGTTGCATAAAGTAAAGACAGTTTCAGTAAGTATTACCCTAGTTTATAGAGCTATCAGTAAAGAGCTCTGTTTAAATAATTGTAATAATCAGTAAAATAGTTGTTAAATAATAATTCATATTTTTGTAGCCATAAAATTTTGTTGTGAAACACCACCGTAATTTCTTTTATTCAATTCAGATAAATAAACAGGTTTGTTAATAAATAACTGTCTGCTTACTTCAATACTATATCTTATTTGCTTTTGATTAACGTTACCATTTCCAAATTTGATACCAAATTATATAAAATTAAAATTATTTAATAAACTAAACATCTGTTAATGATAAATAAACAAAGTGGGGGTAGCACACAACCTCCTTTAATGTTTTCGTTATTATGCTGCCAGTGAGAATATTAATCAACTGCCATCGAGTACTAAAAAGTTCTTTTTTTACTATATTTTATGATTGTCAATTTGAATGAAATAGGTTCCAGAACAACAAACATCCAAATTCTTGAACCTTAGAAATTCATATTTTTTTAATAATATCTAAACTGCATTGTTTATAGTTAAGTAGATTAGGGTTGATAAATTAGAGTTATGCACACCTGAAATCCTTCAAAACGTCAAAATATATTTTTTCTTTACCATAATTAATATATGGTGATCATGAAAATATTGTATCTTGATATTCTGTAAGATTTGCATATTTTTTACATGTGCGCTATAGTGTAGATGTGCTTTTTTGATTTTGAGAAAAATCTCATAATAGAAAGCTCGTAATTTTTGACCAAAAAGTGATAATTTAGGATTATTATGAAACTAACAGCAGTTAACTAAAAAAATATCAGATATTTTGAATAACCAGAAGATGCTGAAAGTTTGTGGGTAGAATATAGGCCACAACGTTTGATGAAACGTAATGAAATTATACCCAAAAATAGCACTTTTACAGTAGATGAATAGAATATTTTTTAAAAACTAATTTAATTATTTCAGAAACGCTTATTTTACGCTAACCTATTTTAACGCTATTTTAGTTTATTAAACGGCTAACTATAGAATAGAAGTGAAATTTTGTGATTGAAATATATCTGAAGTTAGCATTCTATAAAAAAAATGAATGTATTTCTCATTACTGTAATAGGAAATATAGCTATAAAAACTGAATACTCAGTTTGGAATGATAAATAACTGCACTTATTGCACTTGTCGGATTTATTACATTGACTCAGAAATCGTATATCAGAAAGCATTCAAAACAATTGTTATTTTAAGATTTAATAAACGAGATTAGAAGGCATTTTGAAGAATTAGTACGATAAGTAGAGCAATGAAATTCTTAAAACTATAAAAAAAAGAAGATTGAAGAATAGGTGTATGGTGAAAGTTTTCAATTATTCTTTGCTGCCTCAATTGAATGGTTTAATTTGTTTTCCTCTAGCTGTGGTCATTTTATAATAGCTGAACAATAGCAAGTTTGAAATGGTTGATCTAGAACAGGGGTGTCAAACTCTTTTTGGTCTGGAGGCCGAATACAGCTTAGTTTGATCTCAAACGGGCCGGACCAGCAAGGTAATTACAAAATCACATAAAACTAACAATAAGTCTACCTTTTTCTTTGTATCATTTAGTAATAATAATAATTAGTGCAAAAAAAAATAAGTCAATTATAAAAATCTTTATTAAAATCCGACACTCTGTATCTACTATTATCCATTTTGACACAGATATTTCGCTGGTTAAGGTGCGAGGACAAAGGAAAAGTGGATAATACAGCGCGTACTAAAACACTCTACTCCTAGTGGATAATATAAGAACTGCAGGTTTTTATATTGATTTTTTTTATAATAATGCAGATTTATCCCCCGGGCCGGATTCGGCCCACGGGCCGTATGTTTGACACCAGAACAATCAGTCATGTTGTTTTGTAGAATTAAACTAAGCGCCTGAGACTCACTGGAGTCATGAGCAACACTATCATGTTTACACTATTCAGTTCCAATTTGTTTTTTTTTTCTAAATCAGCTTAGACTTTTCATTTTTTATTGAACTTCAAGATTATCCTTAAAAAATTACCTCTTGCTTCTATTTATATAGAGATAGTTTTTTCAAAAATCGCTATCCACTTGATGCCGACTGCCTTACATTCAAATAGAATGTGGTCAATAATTTCCATAACATACTGAAAAAGTTTGAATTATTCACATATTGCCTATTGCATTTTGCATAAGCATTAGTTAAGAAGGTCGATTTCAGTTCGATATTTTACACATATTTATAAGTTCTTCCTTTGAAGGTATAGTATTTTCTTGTAAATGCAAGTTTAGTTGGAATAAGCTTTTTAAAATTAATTAGACCTGGTTGTTGTACCCGCCTTCAATTTCCTTTCTTTTTGATTTATTCATCAATTGATCCTAACCTTTTCCAAACAGAACACTGCCTCTTTCCTCTATAATCCCTTGCTTTTAGGTAGCTACATGAGACTTATTTTTATTGACTTTAATATTAATTTTTGACTCTGGTAATTTACCAGAATAAAGTGAAATTAGGAAGTTTCTAATCCAGAAGCTTTTAACTTAATTTAATGAGGAATTAACTTAACGAGGAACTTTACATTAAAAATGACAAAAGTTCTCTCCATAGTAGTACGAGGAGTTTTATGTAAATATACATCTTCATTAGGGATAACATATTTATCACAAGGACAAAACAACATAATTTTGAAAATTTTGAAAATTTGAAAATTTTGAAAATTGTTAAAATTGTGAAAATTGATCCGCCCAAAATGTTTGTTAACAAGATAAAACATTCTTTAAGCCTTAATAGAATTACCCTGAACTTTTTGGATATATGAAGATCATCTTTCATAATACATTCTAGGGATTCATTGTTTCAGTATACATAGATTTATTAAATCAGACACTTTAGAATAGATTGGTAGAATGCTGACAAAGCATAATTAGTGTGCCTGTAGGAATGTATAGTGATCTGAAGTGATCAGGTGGAATGACAGCTTCTTGATTTCAAATAAAAAAGTCAAAAATGAATGATGGAACAAGTGAAATTAAGATAACTCTTATATGGGTACGTGGAAACAAGGAAGTACACGGGAATGAGGTAGTGAATTGTTTGAAACAGATTGGAGCAACTAAAGAATGGGTGAAAGAAAGTAGATAACAATTGGGTAAAACAGTCATATCTAATTAAATATACGAGACTCATTCCAACTGCAGTTACCTTTGAAATAAAATAATATATCTTCAATGGAAACGCTAAATAAATCAATTTAAAATAAATACACTACTACCTATGCAAGTAATTCATTGTACAAATAATGCAGACTCGGTCTGGAAGTTGTGAAATCCTTTGATTACATTCCACCTTAATGTGAGGCAATTGTCTTGAAATGGATAAAGACTTTTGGCAAACCATACCTATAAGCGTTAGAAGTGCGTCATAATTTTGAAGGACAATTTTAAAGGTCAATAAAGCAATTAAAATGCAAACCTGATATTACAAATGAACAAGGGAAGCTTTATAAAATCACTTTTAATAGGATTGCTCACGAGTTCTGTGAGTCTCAGGACGTTTAGTTTGATGGGAACAATAAAACTTGTCAAATTTTTCTAACTGGCAGAAGTTTTTAGATACAATAAAACAAATAAAATCAATAATATGATTACAAGTTTCATAATACTTTACCAGAGTGTATATTATAACTTCATAACGACAGTTTAATTAAAATAAAACTAAAGCTCAATTGATTAGTAACAATTTTGATATTATAATTACTTATAGTAAAGTTCAGTGTAGGCCACTCTGAATTTTTGCATATAATTTCATAACAATCCATGATGTAGCGTATGCTATACAGACAGTATCGTGACTGAAAGCTCTCAAATTTAATTATGAAAAGTCAAAATATTTACAATATATTCCAAAAGTATCTTTGCTGTTATTGAAAAAATGTGCATGCTTTTTCCTTATTTCAGCTATTACCTTTACAATAATACCAAAATTTTAAGACTCTACAATTCGTAGTTGAGAAGAAAACAGATTTTAAATCGTATAAAATCACATTTTTCCATAAAAGTAATTTTGAATCATGCAATATTGCCTAAAAAAAAGGGCATATTTAAACAATAGGATATATATTTTGTGGAAGTTGAATTCGATCTATCAAACAGTGTTGCTTGTATCGTTAGCATATACTTTTGGATACATACCTTCACATATGAAATCATTAAAAAAAATCTGGAGTGGCCTACACTCTACTTTACTATAAGTAACTCAATGTCAAATTTCTTGAGTATATAAAACATAACGTATTATTTAGGCATAACACAAATATCTAAATGGGATATAATTATTAGCATTGCATTCGTGAGGTAGTACAGATAGTGATTGAAGGACATATCAATTTATAAGCTTATTTTTGTACATCACAAATAATTTATTATTTGCAAATAATTTCATTAGTATAACTACAGCAGTAATAACATTTTTGAAAAACCAATGTGAACATTTCTTGAAACGAAATATTATCCTACAAGAGAACATGGCTATTGTTCAAATAGCCAGTAGATTTCTTACATCGTTTACTTGACATCCTTCTACATTGAATATTAATGTAAAATTTTCAAATTTGAAACAGTAAAATACTCTTTTTTTCTCTGAAAAACTTCTTAAACAGCGAAGAAAATGTTGTTTTAAGGTGATTTGTTAATTAAAGATGTACGATAATTACAGTTATTAATCTCTAAACGAAAGATTTCAATTTTGAATTATCTTTTACATTTTTGGTTTTTAACAGAATTATTATACTGGGAATTTTATGGCTTCTTAGTATTTAATAAGATCATTTTCCTTCCCCTTTGTCAAATAACATATATACGAATTTTTTTTTATTGAGTGTTATCATTTACCTGCACAATATTATTCCTCTTACACATCTTATAAGTCAATACTATATTTTCATTTTTCCATTAGAAACATCAATTTTATCTCAGTGGATTCGCTCAAAAAATTTCTAAGTCAATGTAAACAATGTAAGAAAATACAAAAAATTCGACAAGTATAGCAGGTGATCTCTTAGTCTAGGATAAACAAAGAGTTTTTATATCGTTATTGCTCTTTCCCGTAATTGAAACTTCATGATTTTTTTTTTATGAATTGCTAATTTTTTGTTCCATTTTTGGTCAAATTTTCATTATATTTTAACGAGCCGTTTAGCGTCAAAAAAACATTTTCTGAAAACACAAATCGTACTGTAACGCCCGTTTAGCCAATGTAATTTTAGAAAAAAATATCTCAACTCATTCTCCATATAATGTTCTATTTATAGGCATAGTTTCATTTTTGTCCGTCAAACAGTATGGCTTGTATCGCTCTCACAAGGTTTGAGATTGAATTATAAGTCAAAATTTTTACATTTTATTGAAAAAAAAATATTTCCTGTTGTTTTAAAATTCTGAATATATTTTTCGTTTGTTGCATTTGAAATCTCAAAGATAATGTCAAAATTTCAAAACTGTAGGGTTATCAGTTTAGGAGAAATAAATGTTTAAAAAAAAACGGTTTTTGGCAAAAAAAGTGACTTTCCCATCATGCATAATTCTTCCCAAACAATAGGGATCTTCGTCTTTATGAGGCCCATTTGATAAACTTGATCCATCAAAGATTGTGGACCGTAGCGTGGTAACAAGCAATGCTAACACACGCACCCACCCACCCACCCACACACACACAGACATCATCGTAAAAACGTCATAAATCGACTTCTGGGACCTCAAAACATGTAATTCCGTCAAAATATCGAGATCGAATTTTTTCACGATCACTATACTTTACTTATAGTAAAGTAAAAAAACCAGTGTCCCAAATACAACTTTAAGTAAACATAAATCACACTCGTTTGCAATTATTGCAATTTTAGTTTTATTCTATGTATTTATAGTGTAGATGTAATATCAAACTCTTTAGTAAAGTCTGATCAATTTCATAGATGATCAGTTTAATGATTTCATTTTGGGTTCTTCCTGATTCTCTTAATTCCTCTGTTTCTAGGTACTCACATATGAGTTCACCTATATTTACTTGTATTCTTAATAATTTCATGATACTGGATGAACTGTTTCTAGATATTATGAAGTACTACAGTATATAGTTTGATAGTAAAAGAGTATTCATTGTAAGAAGCTGCTGCGAGTTCGGGAGGACTAAGTCCCCTTCAGTGTATAGAAATCCAAACAATCCTGCATTTATTTTTAAGTTTTTATTATTCAACATCAATTAAAATTTATTAACTTTCTGAAACTTGGGGATGACCGGTGATTAGTCAAGAGTTATTAATTCTAAGTATACTTCAGCTACAATTTAAAGTTTTATATTAATAGATTTTCTAATTTCTTATTGTTTAAACTTTAAACTCTATGTAACAAGACAATTAAAAGTTGTTGTATTGACAGGATTTAAATGTCTATTGGACAATTATTGTTAGGATAACTATCTGAGCAAAGTAGCATAGTCAGGAGACTGCAGAAAATCAATCGCCAAGTCGTGAATGCCGAGCTACTATTCATTTTAATTGGAAATGTCTTCAGCAGTATTTGTAATCTAAATAAATACCACATCCACCCATATACTTATATATATGTATATATATATATATTACTTTTTTTTATCTTTTCCATCAACTTCTTCTAAATAGTTTATAAAATAAAATAAAATACATGAGGTTCAATTTTTAAAAGAAAACCTCCTGACACAAAGTGGTTTCAATCTACCCCTCAAGTCTTCTACTTGCTGTATTACGTACCTAAAACTTCTTACTTGTCACTAGTAATATATTTATCTTAATAAGTATTAAACTTCTTAATGAACATATAAATAAAAGAAAACTTTAAATCTGTTCACATTGTATTTATAGTCATTAGTCAATGATTCTAAAGTGTTTATACAATTCTCAAGCTGTTTCTTTTTAAAACTTATTTCTTTTAAATATTTATTAATCTATATAAATAAAAGAAAGGTTTTGTATGTACATTGTTTAGAACTGACTCATTTCAAGTTTTCTTTTCGTTTCATGCATTAGAGAAACCGAATCCACCCTTAGAAAAATTTCTGTCGGTTTGTCGGTTTGCCCGCAAAATTTTGTCACAAGTAAACTCAGCCACTATAAAACATATCAAGCTGAAACTTTGACAGTAGATTTTTGTATGTTAACTTAAAATATAAGTCTGAATTGATTGGAAATTCAACGTAGAAGTGAAGTTATGGAGATTTCAAGCAAAAAAGTTTGTCACAAATAAACTCAGCCACCATGAGACATAGCAAGCTGAAACTTTGACACTAGATTTGTATATGTCCAATTTAAAATCTAAGCTTTAAACGGATTGAAAATTGAGCACAGAAGCGAAGTTATGAACTTTTAAGCTGTATTTTGCTAACTTCACAGACATGTTTATTGTGAAAATATACAGGTGTAGCAAGTAGGTATTATTAGTTTATTTTAATTTCATTTGCGCATATGAATATATTGCGTATTTGAGATCATTGAAAAGTTGTTTCCCAGAGTTAAACATGTACTATCTATTCAGAATAAATAGTTTTGTGAACTACAAACACCATTTATCCCGAGCCACTAACCATTTCCGTTCAAACGATTGCCAAATCCCTTCAGAGTCTATTTCGCAATGACGTTGACTAAGTCGCAAGAGGAAACTTTATCTAATGCGGGAATTGACGTGAGCGAGACCAAGTTTTCCTCACATGGCCAACTGTAGTCTGCTTGCTCAAGAGTCAGAGGTTCCAACTTATTATTCTTCCATGAACCAGGACAGTCAGCTAATGTGGTATATACAGAGACATTTGCTTAACACTGTGCTAATACTATTCTACTATTCTATAATTTCTAATGATATTTTAAAATAGCAATTATAATCAAATTTTGATTGCGTCAAAGACGGGTACCTTTGCTAGTATAATATACTATTAAACATTTTAGACTGATTTGCTTCCCACTAAGAATTTCTTAACTGATAGCAAAAATAATAAATGAAAAAATTAAAAAAAATAATTAGATAATAAATGAGAGAGATTAATTTAAAAAATTGAGCTAACTTAAATTTTGCACTTGCCGAAACAAATTTACTTCATAAAAGTATAAATTTAATAGAGAACGAAAAGTTAATAATAATGACATAGATGATCTTATAATAGGTATAAAACTTCTGATAAAACTAATACCAACGACAGATGAAACCCACCTTAGACATCTAGTACCAAAGAAGTAGATAAAGCTATAAAAAACGATAAACTAACTAAAAATAAAGATAATAAGACGCTTAAAAGTATTAAAACAAAAGCCTAGGCCAGTGGTTCTCAACGTGGTCCACATGGACCCCCAGGGGTCCACAGAGGATTACTGGGGGTCCATGAGGAAAGTAGTATTCTGAAGGTCCATGACACGTGGTTAGGGCTCCATGTTAAGTTTATATAAATTTATCAGCAAACCAAAAATAAATCAAAGCGTAGTAAGCTTTGGCCGTACAATATTCAAACATAATGAAAATATAAGGCCTAATATCCTCGTCAGTTTGTTAAAATGTTCCAATGTTTTAAAATTTTCTATTGCACTTCTCTTTATGGTACATTAAAAATTTATTCGGTTACAATTTATTTCAGGGTTCTTTATAAAATGTTAATGAAGAAATATTTTTTTATTGTTTTAAAAACATTTTTGTATTTTCGCATGCGTTGTAGATGTAATGAAATTATTTCATAATTAACGATATTCATTTACCTAAAAACAAATATTTATTTATAAATTTGTATAATTATGTTTTTTAAGTATCCGGGGGAGTGGGGGTCCACAAGTAGTTTTTAGGGGGTCCACAAGTAGCTTTTAGGGGGTTCACAAGTAGCTTTTAGGAGGTCCACAAGCAAACAAAGGTTGAGAACCCCTGGCCTAGGCAATAGCTACTAAGGAAGTTAAAAGTAATTGAATTGTAAAAATTTATAAATCAGATTATATTAATAAAATGGAAAAATTTATAGAAAAATCATTTTGATGAATTAGAAATTGACTCAATTAAAAAATTTCAGATCAAAATTAGGCATATTTGGTTGTTGGTAACATAAGTCATAAATAAATGCTATAACGTAATAACCTTAAAAGAATCCTATGAATCTATAAATATGAACCCATCTACTCCCGAATCAATAGTCATACACACACACGCACCCACGCACACACACAAACACACACACACACACACACACACACACACACACACACACACACAACACACACACACACACACACACACACACACACACACACACACACACACACACACACACACACACACACACACACACACACACACACAACACACACACACACACACACACACACACACACACACACTGATTAAAATGAATGAAATTTATTACAAGATGACTGGTCTAAAGACGCCTTCGTCTGCTGCTTACTTCAGATGGGCCATCCTGTACCGTATGCTTCGAAAGTTCTTACTGAAGCAAGAAAGGTTCATCAAACTGAGAAAGAGTATATAGTATGTTAAGCATGTGGTTTGCAAAGAACAGATTCCATAAATTCATACAAAGCCAATAATTTAAATATCAACTAACCATATACTTCTAGTGAATACCAAGTACCATGAAATGCATAAAATTTGATCACCCAGGTTACAATGATTGCGCTTAAAACTGTTAAAATATAACCTAAATGTTGAATTACCGCTCGGCTTTAACACGTTTGTACCTGATGATTTACAGAGAGCATTTGTACATGAGACGGAGATGTATAGTTTCTTGAAAGCGATTAATCACGGTGTAGATACATTAAATGCTATAAAATTATATGAAGTAAGTAATTAATAAACAAGAACAAAAATCTACTGTTAATAGATTAGAATTGTTTGATAAGTAGTTCTAATTGTTCTAATAGTTCTAATCTTATAATTGTTTGACCAGTAGTCAGTGTGTTGTCATTTTCTCTATTTTACTGATATAGAAATTTGTTTTATAAGTTCTCCTATGTGTGAGATTTCTCAGTAATGTAACATTATAATTTAATAGTTCTTGACAAATTATAAATATTTTTTATGGAAAATCTTTATATTTTTAGTGAAGGCACATTTTATGAACTCTGTTCTTTCCTGGACCTTAGTTGCATTCTAAACATTCTTGTTTTAGAATGCACAGAAATTATTTGTACCCTTATTTGTAGAAATATAAATAAATATTAGAATTAAATACTTTACGAGACTTTTGGTTGAAGTGAAATGCTTTGATCTAGGTTAAGAATGTGGGGTCGTGTTTCAGGGAAATATGTAGAGGTATTCTTTTTTATTCAACGCTAGTCAGTAGCCTTTCAGCTATTCGACTCTGTGCCACTGACATGCCATTCCCGCATTGTGTCGTTACAGACATCAGCAAGGCCTCTGCAGTTAGACGTAGACATGTAGTCTATTTGGCATTACCCAGAGTACAGCCCGTGCAGGCCAACCACTTTCTACCTTCAGGCAAATGTTGAAAAAAAAAAGAATCATCTTTCGTAAGAAAGTTAGTTTGTAAGAAAGTAAACTTGGTTTAAGAAGTGTTTTGGCTTGATGTTTGAATAATCAACTATGTTGTTGATGATACGAAAATGAAGGTAAATTATATTTTTACCTTCATTTCCTCATATAATCTCTTGATTTATAGCTTGTTTTGATTGAAAGATAAGTTTTTCTTTTAAAGATTTCTGTCATGTGACAAAGCATGATTATTCAGTTATTTGCGTGTATTGTCTAAACTCTGTTAGGGTGGTTCTCAAGACTCGCTGTTCTTGTGCCAAAGACGTATGACCTCCTTTCAAGATAACTTACGATATAAACATATTGCACTGTCATTGGACACAAAGCACTCCAAATAACACAATAAAGAGCTTAGTGGTCTCTCTGAATGACATTAAAGATACCACACAGATGTTTACTGTTTATTCAAAACTGTTATTGTTGTCAGAGGTGAACTTACCTCTTATACAAAAAGCCCTACAATAAGCGCCAACATTCATGAATATATCAGTAATACGAAAAGAGAATAATAATAATAACTAAAATGTTAATAAATTACATAATGTTAATGGTATAACATTAGTGTTAATTATATGTTAAAACATTAATGCAATAACATCAATTGTAACTTTTCTATTGTGAGTCCCGTCGAACATATTGAAAATGTAAAAACTAAGTAGATTATATGTTTACCTTTTTTTTCTCATATAATCTCTTGATTTATAGCTTGTTTTGATTGAAAGACAATTTTTTGTCATTCCCCTAAAGGCTTTGTTTCCTTCATAAGGCTTATTCAGGAGCCTAGCTCAACAGGTGGTCATTTTACTTTGTGATTACACTCGTAGATAGCTTTATCAGTGTAGCTCTTGCTGTGATAAAAGCTCTGTGATAAAAATCACTTTACTATCTGTAAAGTGATGTTATTCCTTGGACAAGGATTTGTTATCGCAATCTTGCCACGATGCTTAGGAGTCATCATCTTTCATGGCTTTGAAACTGTCTCGAATTGTCAATGCCAATAATGGTCAGCTTTGAATGCCTTCTTTTCTAATACTTTTCTAATTAACTATTTCAAATCTCGATCTGCTTGTAGAATATCATCTCTGCTGGCCACCTTAGTAATGTTAGGTGTTACGATATGATATATTTATCCTTCATGTTGTTTTGATTCTGTTAAGTTTACCCTGCGTATGAATCGTCTTAACCTTTCACTGAGTTAACGCAACAACTTTATAATTCATACCAGTTTTTGATATTTTTTTTTTGTCATGGTGACATCGCTATGATATGACACTTATGACAAACGAATCATTTCACTTCTCATTTGAAGCATTTCTATCTAAAATATCAACTCAGACATTCGGTATGGCACCTATATACTCGTACCTTTGGACCAATATAGATAGGTAAGGTATTTTCTACCAGGGCATGTGTGGTACCTAGTTTTTTTTCTACCAAAAGTAAATGATTAATATGATTCATTAAAGGGCAAATAGCAATCTGTCAGTCAGTCAAGATATGACTGAAGACTGAAGACACGGTCTCTTGCCTTAATGCAAGATGAATTAATTTGATGCCTATGTTTATACATCCAGCAACAAATTAAATCATTCCATACTCCCCACACCTTTGAAACGTATCTAGCCGTTTTCTGCTGTAGGTCCTTCGTTTTTTTTCATAAATAGATCTTTTTGTTCTTAACTTAACATTCAACTCCAGGATAGTTGTCTCTTACCCAGAACATAAAATCATCAGCAAAAGCTAAACGGTTTAGAGTGAATTGATTTCGACCGTCTCACCATCATCTAATCATTTATTAAACTCCTGGGTCTCAACACGATCCTTGAGGGCGTCCTTTTGTTGCATTAGCAGTCTTCGAGCAGTTCTTAAGCTTAAAGTAGTGGACCTATTGTGAAAAGAATTTTTTGTTAAAATATATTTACTTTTTCACAAAATTAAATAATATTTGTAGGTGATTTATTCACTCTAAAGCTCATAATAGCGCGCTTACCTTCTAATTGTGATTAAGAAACATCATCTTCCATGTTGACCCCATCATCTTTATCACCTCTCAATTAGAAGGTGATAATATCTATGATATTATACTCATTAAGTGTCGCGCTCTTTGACGGGGAGATCTCTCTCACTTCGTTCTCTGTTCTAGTCTACTCCTGATGACAAACAACAGTTCGAAATATTGAGAATTCTGTAAATGTGCTTTTTATTCTTCTTTTTTCTGTGTCATACTTTGTGTAATTTAAAGTATTATACTCATTAATATCGAGTTCCAAATTTATATAATTGTAGATGCACATCTTAACTCGGCTTTCTAATATATACATTATTAGGTTTCCTTAGAGTAAATATCTACATTATAAGAGAAATATTTACATATTTCATATGTAGAATTCTAAAGATCTCTTGTTGAAGTATTATTCTAATTGTTTTTATGATAATAATTTAATAATTGTACTGATTTTATAAGTTGTAATGTATAATCTTTATTTTCTCGTTAAGAGCTTGACTATTGCGTGTCTTATAAAAGCATGCTCTTTTGTGTGCAATACATTCGGTTCTTGATTTCCGAGCTGTAGCCAAATACGAGGTGTGTAAATAAAGTAGTGAGACTGGCAACGTCGTTTTCGATCTGGCAACGCTGGAGACGCGTGGCCTTGAGTAGCGTCAGGTGCACGTGTGATGCGCCTCCAGTATGAATCTGAACTCGCCACAGTCATTTGTTTGTCCGTAGCGTTGGTTTTCGTGAAATGGTTTTTTCTTGAGCGTTTTAAAAATGAGTGACCTCAAAGTTGAGCAGCGGTGTGCAATCAAATTTTGCTTCAGACTTGGACATAATGCAACCGAAACTTTTGAAAAACTTCAGGAGGCCTATGGAGAACGTGTTTTATCAAGGGCACAGGTTTTTCGGTGGTTTAAGGAATTTTCAGAAGGAAGAGAGTCGATTGAAGATGAACCACGAAGCGGAAGGCCTTCAAGTGCAAACACCGATGGAAATGTCAACAGAGTACGGAACCTTGTGCGTTCAGATCGACGCTTGACAGTCAGAATGACAGTCAGAATGAAAGACTTCGAAAAAGAGTCCTTCGTGTGCGGCCAAACATCAAAGACAAGTGGGTGTTGCATCACGACAACGCGCCCTGTCACACTGCCATCTCAATAAACGAGTTTTTGGCCAGTAAAAACATTCCTGTTGCTCCTCAGCCTCCTTATTCACCAGACTTGAGTCCTTGTGACTTTTTCCTCTTCCCGAGATTGAAAAATCACCTCAAGGGAACTCATTTCGGGACACTACAAAACATACAAACTGCTGTAACCGACCAGCTGAAGGCCATTCCAGAATCCGAGTTCCAGCAATGCTACAATGATTGGAAGGACCGTCTCCAGCGCTGTGTGGCTTCCGAAGGGAACTATTTTGAAGGTGACAATATCACATTGAAATTATATTTGAATAGAAAATTTAAAAAAAAATCAGTCTCACTACTTTATTTACACACCTCGTATAACTGAGAGCCTTATTGAGCTAAGAAACTCTTCAAAAACTTTAATAATGAATGAAATATTATAAATAAATTTACAATTGAAGATTCATAATACCTGTGCAGCTTAATGACAAGAACTTTTAAACAAGGATTTATTTCAATCGATCAGTAAGTGCGTTTGAAATTTGTCCCCGTTTTGTAGACTTTGAATTAAATTTGTAAGAAGGATTAACAGTTTCCATTAAAAGACAGGTGAATTGAGATGAACGACAGCAAATGAGTGTACTTATGGTCTGGGTGGGTTTCCTCTGCGCAAATACTCCATTTAGATACATTAGCCATCATCAACCCAGTTACCACAAACCAGATCAATTCAACTACTGCCATTAATTGTCTTAAATGTAAATTAGCCAATATCTTCATTCAATAAATTCAGTCAACCAGTTACCCGAAACTCCTCCATCATTCCACATACCATGATTGGGTATAATGTCAGAACAACTGGTCGATGTGCAGTTGCACCGCATATCTAGTGGAGGAATATCGTAATAAACTATTAAAGTTATATAATTCATATTTGATTATATAACTTTAATTATAACTTATATAACTTACCATCAAACTGGTAAGTAAAAACTAAAAGTGAAATGTCGCACCTGGCCGTATAATATTCCCACCAAAACGAAATGAGTATTCGATAACTGAGAAATAAGATTTAGGCACATTCAAATATTGTTTTTCAACTACTCTAGTGCTTTCTTCATTCCTTTACTTCAATATTAGAATCAGTGCCAGTAATCTTACTATTTACAATTTGAGTTCCAAACAAAAATGCATCACTTACTTTTATTAACATAAGCAGAAAGTTGATAGCAGCTTTTTACAGTTTATTTGCATGTATTTGTTATTAAAACTTTATAATACTTTTCAGGCTATATTTCGCTTTCTTTCATTGAAGTGATAAAATTACCTTGAACATAGTGTTTCTAAAATACCCTTTGTGAGTAGACCACATTCATTTAGCTGAAATTAAATCTGTTTTACTTCTGACAGTTGCTACAACTAGTTTTCTTCGGTTTAGTATTACATTCCTTAACACCTTGTTACGAAAGTATACAGGGAAAGTTAGCTCATTATAACAAATAGTCAAGTAGTATTGAATTTACTTCATTTAGAAGATTGAGTTACTGAAACATGGTCCTCAACTCTGCACAAACTCTAAAACAGTTTCGTTATAGAGCTCGCTTGAAAGGAAAACTTCATCCAAGCCGAGCATCAGTTTTAAAAATAAAATTTTTATTTTTTTTCTAATTGTATTAGCCGGTATTTTATCATCATAATTAATTATCCCCATTTTGATTTCTAATGACATGTAGAATATTTGCAAGTGTTACTCTTTGGAAGCGGACAACTCTTGGTAATACTTTTAAATACCTGCTTTTATAAATAATCCTTAAGACAAATTTCAATGTGAACACAAAATTGTTGCAAAACTTTTTTGATTGATTTTTATTTTAAAATCATATAATTTTATGATGGTGGCTTCAAAATGGCTTTGAATCTAACTTTAGCTTTACAATACTCTAATTTACCATATACTAATACTAGAAGGCTAAGCACAACTAACTGCCTCAATATGGGTATAGCACACCTCTCCGAGGGCACCCTCTAGAGGTGACAATTTCAGTTGTGCTAGATACTATACCTACACTAATCATTTGGATTGTTGTAATCCATCATATAGTTTTTGAATTAAAACTTCCATGTTTGATTCCTGATTCACTAGTTTCTAAATCGTGCTAGAAAAAGCCCATAGTCAATATCAAAGTATACTGCAGAGATCCTTTAAGACTTAGGAAGTTTTCTATTTTTTTAACCGAAGTTTTTTGAACTGACTCTGTTGATTTACCCTTCTAATATGCATGCTGTGACTTATTTACATGCTTCTTTAATATAAACTTCTCTGTTACTAATATATGATCTAATACATTCATCTTCAGTGCAATATTCGTATTAAGACCTATTTTTGGTAAAATATGAATTTGATTTATATCACAGTCTGACTTACAGCGTTCTCACAAATTTTTGGATACCCAGCCAGCCAACTATACACACAGATATCAAACAAACACAGTCAAAAACAGACTTTGCAGACCTCAAGAAATGTAGATCAGTCAAAATTTTAAGATCGAATTTTCCATCATCCCTTTACTTTTAGCGAAATAATATATTGTTGGTTTCTATTTGCTTTCAAAACAAGTGGAAAACAATTTTCCTTGACTTATCCTAATAAAAATTTTTTTGTAAACAATTCCCACAAGTATAGCAGGTTATTCAATACTTTGAGCTTAGTTTCCAGTTTTTATTGTTAAATTGTTATATCCGATAATAAATGTACTCTAAATTTCAGTATAACTTTCTGTGTGAAAGTTAATTAAGCTAAATTTAATTGTTCTATACTAACCTGTTTGGCGTTGAAAAAAAAAATTGTTCTGAATCGTAAACACTATAGTAACTTACCTTTGTGTCTCTATAATTTCAACAAAAAAGTTTCATATCATGGCATCAAAAGATTCTATTTTTGACGGTATTTACACAACGGAATCATACACTGTACTAATAACAAGTTTTCTTAAAGACAGTCAATAAGTAAGGAGTAGTAAAGAAAAATATTTCATTAACCACCCAAAAAAAATATGACGACAATTATGAAAGTTTGAACTACTAAGAAAAATTAATAAAGGACATTGTATTAACCTTGTTTATATACTTTTGTGAAATAAATTTATAAGGATATGATCATTATTTCACGTGTTTATATGAAATCATATATTTATAAGGATATATGTACCTGAATATATTTTATTGAAAATAGCTATCTCACTTTTATAATTAATCTATGTTTGATAATTTTTAATATGAAGTATTGATAAATTGAAGTATTGTGGTTTCCTATTTTTCTTTACTATAAGTAAAGTACAGTACAGCTGGTGTTTCTTCTTCTATCCATCTTATTCTTTATCTATAATACTTACATAATTTTATCGCTTTGTCTGTCGCTTAACCGGTTTCATATGTTGTGCATCTTTAAAAAGGACTCATACACACAACATACGAAACCGGTTGGATGGCTAAATTTCCGATAAATGAGTTAAGACGGATTTTATGACATCATGTTTTCAAAGCATTGTGTACTAACAATTTACATGTATATAATAACTAATTTCCCAAAAATCCAAAGTATAAAGTTTGTTTAGTCGTGATATGCCAAAGCAGTTGCATTACTTTTATTTCCCTCATTAATCAACTATATTCATATTCATATAACTGTTATTTAAGAAAAGGCCTCATCTCTACATAGTGTGTTCTGTTATAAACTTTATGCTTACCATGATAAATGAAATTTACTTTGCAACTTTTCGGTACTTTTTCTTTTAAATTAAAAAATAATGATTTTACTTTTCATGTTTTATAGAACGCTAGAATTTGTTCAGGTGCATTTGTTTAATGACTTCCTTAATCAAAGCTTTTTTAAGAATCAGTTCCTTTAATATAATGCTTGTCTTCATCAGGGCTAAAAATATTTTGAAATAATAACAATTACTTCATTATCTATTACTACATAATTACTACGGATAAGATTGCTTTTACATAAACATTTCTGAATTAACTATAATATTTTAGGCTCTTTCTAATAGATTTGTATATAAATGCAGATTTTTTACTGAAAATACGTAAAAATTAATAAGTTATTTTTATATTATGCTGTAAACATCTGCATATCAAAAAAAAATTATAGCCAAAAACAAATTCTTATTTTATTACAACATTTTGAAAATCAGTGAAGCATTTATATTGTTTATCATTTTTTTGTTAATTTAGTACTATTTATGTAGTAAATATTAATAATTAAGAGTAACCTTATCTTTAATTTTATATATTGTTAAATTAGTAATACACATTGCTATAATTTTAGCCCTTATGAAGATTTAAATTATATGGAAATTTTGACAAGAAAGAATGTCATTGAAGACCTAACTTCAAGAACGCTTAGATATTATAAATTAATAGAGATGTCAAGAAAAGCATCAGCCGTTATATATATAACACTTGTGTCTCTACAATAAAGGAAAGTCACCAGTAAAAGTTGTAAAAGAAAGGGAAAATATTCTAAGCGCTTCTGTTACCTACGTGGTTTTCAAAGAATTGAAATAAAATGTTTTTACTTCTTTGAAAACGAGGTCTCGCTTGAAAGCGCTTAGAACATTTCTTCTTACTTATACAACTTTTAGTGGTACTTTTCTTTATATAAAACTTTATCTGAGTCAAAATGTCGATGATTAAACTAAAATCCTGTAAGTCTGTTAGTAAGTTTTGCTTACATTAAAATTGAGTGTAAACCCATTCTGATTTTCGTTCCGTTTCTGTAATGAGTTCGTTGATTGCATAATTAAATGTATATTACGACTTTTCTTCATGCCTACTTTCATATATGTGTGACTCTTTTCAATCAAAAGCATGTTTCTCTAAAAGTTGCAGCAGCTTCAGTATTATTTTCTCTGCTGAGTTCTCTATTCTTGTAGCGAGTTCCTGTTGTTTAGGGTAAAATAATTTTACCCTAAAATTATTTTAGGGTAAAATAATGAAGATAAAATAATTTATCTTCACAAAGTAACATTTATAATAAAGGCCCTTGTATATACAAAACACTTTACAGTCGATGCAATTAAATATAAACTAAATACATCTTTTCCACTGTCAGTCCAGCAGTAGAAAGTGTAAAAGATGATTTGATTGACATTGAATAAATTTAATGTCTTTTAAAATTTTCTAAGTTAGTGAAACAGTGGAGGATGACTTCATAGACTACTAAAATATATCGCAAAATGCATTAGTTTGTTCAGAAAGTAAAGACTATTCCTTTAAAAAATAAACGTTGTTATTTATACTGAGGTTAGTGTAAAGTGGATAAAAAATACATAAATCTGTCTTAGTTTGTTCGTTTATCAAACGATCCCAGTTTTGTTTGTTCAGTTATATTTATCTTTTCTCTTATTTATTAGGTCGAAAGAGATTAGGTATTCTATCTCTTTGGTCGATTTGTCTTATCTTTTACAATTATTGCTACTTTTTTTTATAAGAAAGCATATTTCTTTAGTTTATTATAATTTTCTTTGGGTTGCATTAATTTATGAGTTTGTATCTAAGTTCGAATGTGAAACAGATTAATAGTGTAATTGTTATTCTTTAGCTGTTACAGAATTTTTTTTAATTAACAATTACACGAATTTGTGTATTGTATATTATTTGATGTCTTTTTGATAGACTTTTCCTTTTATAATTCAATTAGGTGTTTAATGTAAAAGTTGTGTATGGTTGAGTTACCTGAACAAGCTAGAAGGAGAAGTATGATGAAAGGTAGGTTAACGAAGTAGAGAATCATGTCGAAAAGGCCAAGGGTTGAAGCGTGAAGGGATGAAGTCGGACGACGACTAAAAGCAGGGGGTGTGTTCACCCTCCTCCCACCCCTGTACCGCTCTCCCTCCAAGGGCTTCGAGCCTCTCGTCTTTGGGAAAATCACATTTAGTGACTAAGCATCTGGGCTTCCAGTAAAACCAGAATGACCCGAATCTCGGAAATTCAATAATGTTTCATTTCACAGGGCTAAGTCCATTCAAAAAAAAAGTGTATATACATACAGATAAAATTCTTTATAAAACTTCTATCCGATCAAAAAGCTAAAATCTTCTCTGGAAGGGAAAACCTTATTGTCATAATGAAATAAGAGACGACATGGAAATATTCGACCAAATACAAAATATTATAAAACACGCAAGAAATTCTAAGATGCACAATCTTTTATGGAATAGTATTTACTTATATTTTAAAGCGTAATGACCGGCCACGTAAAGGAGGTGTTATAACAATAATCATTTTTCAGGTTAAATTAAACATGGAATCTATAAGAACTAGTAATAACTGGTTATGAAAGACGTAGTTTTAATGTTTAATGTGATCGTCGGCACAAAACTCCCTCTATTCCTCCCTGTGTCCCTCATTCCCTACGACTCGATCACCACCTAATTCTCCCTCTTTTTCCTATTCCTTCTAATCTCTCACACTGAATCACTCTCTCTGCCTCTTCCTTCTCTCTCTCTCTCTCTCTCTCTCTCTCTCTCTCTCTCTCTTTTCCTTCTCTCTCTATATCTCTATCTCTGAATTTTTTGCTCTCTCTCTCTCTTTCTCTCTCTTTCTGCCCACCTTTTTATATTTATTTTTCTTCCCATTACCTCTTGCTCATTTTTCTCCCCTTCTCTCTCTCTCTCTCTTTTTTTTCTGCCCGCCTTTTTATTTATTTTTCTTCCCATTATCTCTTGCTCATTTTTCTCCCCTTCTCCCCTTCTCTCTCTCTCTCTCTTTTTTTTCTGTCCGCCTTTTCATTTATTTTTCTTCCCATTACCTCATGCTCATTTTTCTCTCCTTACCTCTCTCTCTCTCTCTCTCTCCTTACCCCTCTCTCTCTCTCTCTCTCTCTCTCTCTTCTCTCTCTCTCTCTCTCTCTTTCTCTCTCCCCCCCCCTATCTCTCTCTTTATCTCAATTATAATATACTTTCTTTTCATTCTCCTCATACGAACTGCCTCGTTACATTTCCTTTTCTTTTCTTCCGTATCAATCTATTTCCCTATTAGTCATATCTCTCATTCTTTCCTTCTCCTTCAACTTCTCTCTCACTTACTCTTACGAGTCTTCCTCTCCCTATATTCTATCTTATCCCTTTTTCTCTCCTTCTCTACACCCACATTTACTCTCCTTTTCCTCTTGAAGATCACTTCTCATTCTTCCTCTGTCTCCTATTACCTTTGAACAACCTTCTTTCCACTCTTCATCTTTTTTCTCTTGAATTCTCTTGCTATATTATTAATATCATTACTTCCTGATGTGTTTGTACACATGAAATATATAAACCCAGTGGGTGTCCGGCAATTTTATCTTTCCCCTATTCAAATTTCTTAGTACTGATTAGAACGTGTATGGAATTATTAGCCGATAGCAGGTATTTGGGACACAATATGATATGGAGCCATTTTGTCCTTACCTAATTACTGTGTAATTATTAACGTAATGGTGTTGTGTTTGAACAAAATAACTTAATACCTCACCAAAAAGCAAGAAAGATTATAATCTGGATTGTCCATATGTTCGAATATTTATATAAAGCTCGATATATGTATATATGTTTGTGTATGTTTGGTTTTATTTTTTTTTTAAACATACTTTATTGCACACGCTATACTAAAAGTATTACATGTTCTTTTAACCGTAGAATTACAATAGTATGTACAATAATTTTTCTATATACATCAAACCTAAAATATATAAATTTTATTAATTACAATGTACAAGTACCTTATGAAATTAACATCTAGTTAATTATTATCTAATATAAGGTCAAATATCCCTTTTATAAAATGGTTGGTTGTTGTACTTATGTTAATTTCAAGAAGCTTTGGTTTGTCCGGGGGTTACCTTCCTTTTCTAATTATGTTAAATAATTAGAATCTTTCTTGCTTTTTGGTTAGATATTAAGTTAGTTTTCTCAAACACAACACCATTAAATTCATATTTGCAGGTAATAAGATAAGGACAAAATAACTCCATGTCATATTGTGTCTCAAATACCTGCTTATCGGCAAATAATTTCATACATGTTCTAAGCAGTGCTAAGAAATTTGAATAGAGGATAGATAATGTTTGATATGTTTGTTTGTGTGTGTGTGTGTGTGTGTGTGTGTGTGTGTGTGTGTGTGTGTGTGTGTGTGTGTGTGTGGAGAGAGAGAGAGAGAGAGAGAGAGAGAGAGGAGAGTATATGTGTGTATGGCTGTGCATACATAGAATGTACACATATTAAATGTGTATTGCAATAAAAAAAAACTTCTGATGAGTGCAATAAAGTGCCCGGAGTTATACATCTTAAACAAAGAGTTAGAAGCATTTTTGAACAGATCATTTAAAAATGCAATCTAGATTACATTAAATATAGATAAAACATAAAGTCAAATGTGTGAATTAAATAATGGATAAATTGCGTAATAAACATATCGAGAATGACATTTGAAGTGGTAGTAATATTAAAATACACTTTGGTCAACTATGGAATCAAAACCACCTGTTATAATTTCAAGTACATTCGGTTTTGATCAAATTTAAACTATCTGTACAAACAACTAAATTATGAAAAATTTGCAAATACGCTAATGTCTAAACACCTTCTTAGGGACCTATTAAAATTAATTGAATAGCAGAATAATCTTTTATAACTCTATAAATATTAAAATTGCCATTAAATTGAAATTGCATGTACAAGAAACTAAAGATGACAAACACCAACGGAATATTATATTATTTTAAACTTCCAGCATATGGTACCTCGTAAATTGTTGATGGAGTCGTCCAATCGGTTTAGCGTAGGCTGCATCATTGAATGGGACTCGTTGATGCATCCTATGCGAAACCGATCGAACGACTTCATTAACAATTTACGAGGTATGTCGGAAGTTTATAATAATATTACGTTTACTAAACTTTGGGGTACTAACAATATGCATGTGTTGAACCAAATGTATAGTATGAGTGAGTGTGTATGTATGAGTGAGTATGAACCAATTCTCTATATACCCATGAAGAAGACCCCATTTTAAATATCTTAAATATTTGATTTTCCTTAAATTTAAATTTTATGAATAAAAAATACTAAATTATAAAAAATATAATTAGATTGAACATAATAGAACCAATGGATAATCTGTATTGCTCTTAACCAAAATAAGTGTCAATCAATAAATGAGTCACACTCTTCACCCCTAAAAAAAATTTTGAAAGAAAGTCTCTTAGTACAGGAGTTGTACTCAGTAAAGTGTAAGTCTACGTTTCCTTCAAATAAGGGAAGGAAATTTCTTTGAAGTAAGTTAAGGAAGGCTAGTGTTAATATTACGTAACATAACAAAGCGCAATGACCAGTTGTTCGTACAAAGTTGTTCACTCCTATTTGCCTTATCTGCAATAAGTTTGTTTATTGTGTTTGAACTAGTTTTAGAATCCCTAGCTCAGTTGACTAGTTCAACTACAGACTAGTTTATAGGTCAACGTCACCTGCTTCTAACTAACGCATATTTGTCTTTTCTAACTGCATTGTATAATGCACTCCTACCCATACTTGACTCTGCCCTACCTCTTCCTTTTATAATTTTTGTATCATACTTAATGACTTACGAGTATAATCAAGGTTAAACCGTATTGTTTTACCCAAACATTCTTTATACCATATAGGTGTTTTCCTCATATTTCCTTCAAGTTTATGATACTTTGTGTTTCATTACAAGCATTAGAGCAGAAAACGATCAGGTATGAAATTCTTTTCAGGTATCAGTGCCAAGAATTTCACTGATTCTTAGTGTTGTTTATTTCAATGGTTAAGAAATGAAGATTTACTTTCTCAATAACTATATATTATTAAGAAAATATGCGCCTTTATTCCGAGTGCGGCATTCCGAGGCCATTCGAAAAATAAAGAATCAATCATTATTATTACTTAGAAATTAAATACATGCATATTGTTAATACCACTGAGGTTAGTATGATTTATATTAGAAATAGGGTAAAACCGTCATACGTCGTAAGATGATCATGGAGTCGTTGGAGCGCTTTCGGACGTTGTCCATCTTCGATCGCAACAAACCTACTCAAGTAGGTTTTTATGTTACTCTAGTAGCTACTCTAGTAGGTAGACTCCATGATCATCTTACAAGGTTTGACGGTTTTACCTATTTCTAATATAAAACTTTGAAATTAGAATAACTAAAATATATTGCAATTATATCATATTCTATTTTAAAGAAACTACGTATTATACTAATTAAATAAATATAATTTAGAGAAGAAACATTGACATAATATTCAAACAATTAGGACTATAATATAAATTGGTTACCACTAAATTAGAGACATTAAATTTTATTTTATGTTATTGTTTTTTATTATTCTTTGGGTTATATGATAAAATAAAACTGTTCAAACTGATGTTTTAATGCATTTCTCTTTAGCCATATTAGAGGAGAATGAGCATCCCGATTAGATAGACATGAGAAGACAAACCACCTCGCCAGACTTAACTGAGGATAACCTCACAGAGGTGGGGTGGTACACTCAGCTTCAGAGATTTTGCCATGACCTACACAACTTTGAGATTTAACTATAAAGAGACAATAAATATATAATGTTGAAAAAGAAATGAATAGTATAATTTAATAATAATATAACATATAATTATTATTATTATTAAACTGAAGGTTAATAATAACTTCATACATTTCGTCATTAAGAAATCAGTTTTTGTTGAAGATGGGTGACACCCGAAACCGGTCCGAGACCTATAGCAGCAGTGTACGAGGTAAGACGGTATATTATATGTTTAATGTTAATAATAACCATAATAGTAATTATAGTTGATAATAGTTTCTTCATATTCCCAAATTACGATACTTAATTACTCATTTCCTAACCGTATTGAATGCTTCTCTCTAGAATGATTTATATTTATCTTCAAATACCCGTTGTTTTAGGTGCAACTATTCTCTGTCTCCTCAGAAAAGAAAAAAAAATAAAGTTCAAAGTTGTTAGTTTCTAGAGGTACTATGAGACTAAGTAAACAGAGGCTAACATTGTATGAGATATTAGACTAGGAGTTTACTTAACGTCCCCCTCCGAATACCCATTCCCGCTTGGATATATGGTGAGAAAACACTCCCTAAAGGCATATCTACACATAGCTTCAATCCATTTCCTCTGCAACCTCCCTTAATCCATCCCTGAGTCAAACCTGTCCCAGACATGGCAAATATATACGATAGAGAAACAACAACGTGCTCTCACCTACTGGATTATCTATTATATTGAATTAATAGAGGCCATGTCTGAAACTACTCTGTGACATAAAAACCTGATTAGTCAATGAGGAAATGGTTTTGCAAACTTAATATTACCTTCAAATTTTTTGGGGGAAAAAGATATTATCTAGTCTGTTTCAGTCTCACTTAGGATACTACTGTCTCAGAGTCCATTTCTTAAATTCTTATCCCCTTTTGCACTGTCAAGAGCCAGTTGTAAAACCATACCACTTCAGTAGTTTAGCTGTGTGACCGTAAAAGGCTTTCACTTGACCTGATTCTCATCAGAAACTGCCTTCATTTTTAATTATAGTAGCGGCTTATAGTTAAAAGAATTATAGACTACCATATTTTTGGGACCTATCAGAACGGTAAACATATATCACATATACACATAATATATAAATCTCACAAGTCACTTCTGTTTTATGGATTGTCTTAATTTATTTGGAAATTAATTAGCAGAGTTTGAGTTTGCAAAAGAGATTTTTTCTTGATTTTCTTTTTTAGATTATTTTATTATAATAAAAATCGAAGATTTCTAGTTATTTATTTGATGTAATATTCATGTTACTTGTTCTGGTGAAATGCATTTTTATTTTGCAAAAAAAAAAGGCAGTTAGCAAAAGAATTGAAGAAAGTAGTATCTCTTTATGTGTCTTCCAAATACAATAAGACCCTGCGAAACCTCTTGATAAAATTTATATAAAAAAAATATAGGGAAATTTCTTAAAAAGGAAATATTATCAAAATCAAGGTTATATTTTTAACGAGGTTATATACATGTAATTTGTTTTTGATTGGTGAAAAGCAGTAAGCTGTACTTAGATTTTCATTTCAGATATGATTTATAGTATGTCAAGGTAGTAATGGTAAACATAAGTATGCAGAATGTAGAAAGTTATTGATTTGAATTGTCTAAAATGCAGGTTATGTTTCTAATTAGTCTGAGCCATCAGCTGTTCATAGCCAGAGCACAGGGTTGATTAAAGAAGGCTTACAATTCTGACAATTAAGCGTGTTTGTGTAATTTGATTTGGATAAGGAACAAAATGCTTTGGTCTGTTTTAATCATAACTCTGCGAGATTTATCTGAAAGGTCTCCTAGCGAAGCTGGTGCTATTATCTGTTATGAATTGTTGCCTCTCGTGTATTTATTGCGACATTATTGTTATCAAGTAGTCAGAAGCGAGCACGAATGCCAGCAGTTAAGCACAAACAATCGTTCTCGATCTCAAAGGTGTTTGTGAAATACAAGATGAACCAGAAGAAATGGGCACTAACTTTTCATACGTTGGAGTTTTTCAATTTTGTACAAGAATTTAATCAAACTATGGTAACAACCAATACTTTAATGTCTTAAGTTCTAAAATATATTAAAAATTTGGATATGTTTTGTCATTTTCCAAGCAATTATGTTCGTTTAATACTCAAGAGTATATTTGAGCTTCCCTTTCTTCATGCGATGTTTCTCTATCCACCACCACACTTATAGACTACGCTATCAAAGCGGAGAAAGCGCCTGTCATTTACTATTCAAAAGCCATCAACTATGGGAGAACCAGGTGTGCTAACGGAATGTAGTGTACATAACTATAGCCGTTGGCTATAATACCCTATATAGTCGTGTACAATACTCTATTGCTGGAGAATTTCGGTGGATGACATCATTGTTAATGATTGCATTAATATATAAATATTTAATATTGATACATATATAGTTAAAATGTGTACATTTAGAAAGCATACCTTTATTTCTAATGTAGTGCAGTCAGTTATTATGTGGTATTTACTCATTGTAGGGTAAAAATCTAATGAAATGGTCTCAACATATAAAAATTTTAATGATATCAACAACGCGTTTCGAACACGTAGTGTTCTTCCTCAGGCATTAACTAAAAAATACAATGACACCAGAGAGTTATCTATAGTACAAAATAAATAAGTACAAAAATTAATACCTTATTTTATTTTATATTAATTTTTGTACTTATTTACTTTGTACTATAGATAACTCTCTGGTGTCATTGTATTTTTTAGTTAATGCCTGAGGAAGAACACTACGTGTTCGAAACGCGTTGTTTATATCATTAAAATTTTTATTATTGGAGACCATTTCATTAGATTTTTACCCTACATACCTTTATTATTAATATACACAATTTATTTTTGCCTATCCCTTCTTACTCTTTTCCTGTTAGCTTTTCAAGTTTTGTTATTTCATTTTTAATTCATTAAGTACCAAGAGTAACAAAGCAATAAAAGATTTATTAATGTACTTCGTTTATTCTATGAAGCCTGGTTCAAAAACAAACATAAAACTAACGTTTCGGTCGTCTTTGACCATCCTTAAGGTGTAACAAAACAAGAGAAACCTTCTTATTGAATTATAATCAACAACACTTAACATTAACAGCTAGCATCATAAATATTTACAGCCAATAAAACATTAAAAACTGGCAGGTGCAAAAGCCATGCACGCTTTTGGATATAGTAGAGGTTTCAAAAGAAAGGTGAAAACATTTTTTTGACTAGAAGAACTTAAGTCCCATTTCTGAATTTCTTATTTTTAAATATCATACATAGTGTCATGAAATGGATCCCACTAAAATTAGTAAGAAACTTTAGTTATTATTGAATGTTTTTGATCCAAGCAGTCTTCAAAAAGCTATTACACTGGAAGTTGATTAAGTTTTTAAAATCGATGGTATGTAGAAAAGATGTTACGACTGTTAATGAAATAAAGTAAGTACAGATGTTGGGGAAAAAGGATTTCTTTGCGCTACAGTTAGGCATTGCTTTCTGAACCCTAGGAAAGTGATCCGAGAAGCCATAGGATTGCAAGTCATTCTACGAAGGGACTTTGGTCCACAAATCTGCCAGGGCAGTAATGCCCCCTCCTTGGGATCGCCCCACTGCTTTTTCCTCCCTATGCCATTAGGTATACTGCATTTCCTGTCGACACAGGAACTCTCTTCTTTAATTACATGACTGTTTGTTCCGGCCTAATCAATATTTAGTGGGAGAGTTAGCTGAATGTTACTCTTGCGACAGCACACAACTGAAATGCATTCCTTTATTTTATTTCTCATTGGCATTTCAGTACCTATCTTTAAAGGTTACACAAGCACTACTAGCTTATTGGCTTTAAGTCTGCCCTGTTGGTGCAACCTTTCAGAACATCTATGCATCAAAGAGAAAGGTCCTTCTTAAAACAGTAAAATTACTTCCAATAATACTGTGGAATAATAACTGTTAACTGTCATGTCACAGTGAATTGGGAACATTGCAGAGCCAAAACATCATCATAACAACACTACGCTATCTTTCCCACAAACAAGAACTGCATCCAAATAGTGTAGAATAAATGTGCCCGCCTTATAGCTAGGGCTCCATGGTACGCCAGAAATGTGATATTCAACATGATTTGAATTTGGAATCTATCTATTCCTACATTGCTCGACTTGCCAGTAACGAAGACAAAAAACTGTCAACCCATCCAAATCTCCTTGTTCGGGAACTAAATTCTACTCCCAACCTTTCCTAATCCCATGAGCCTCAAAGTTTCCTACTTAAACTAAAAATGACGAATACAACATGACTCCAAAAGTATACAGTACCTCAGAGAATGCAAAGCCTGAAGACCAAACGACCACGAAGACGACACATTCCCTTACTGACTGACTCCCCCATTCTTGACAATGTTTACATACCCAACAAAAACAGCAGGATGAAATCTAGCAGTAGTGGGTCACTAGTCGGGAACTGCTATTTACGACATGAACTGTTGTGTATGGTAATATTCGTTGGTCGTTGCTATCTGTGGATTTATGTTATAAATATAGTTTGACGTCGCATCACTATTGAGTAGTATAGCAGTGACCCGCCATGTCGTCATCACATGTTACTCAACTGTGCTCGCATCTCAAAGCAATGTCCTCTTTATAATAATATCAGTAAATTATTTAAACTATCCCAGTTATTAAACAACTAACCAAACCACCCAAATTAATTTTTTTTTAAATAAGGTACCATATTACCTTTACAGAGTAGCCTCCAATTCCGAACTCATTTGCTAGTAATATTTTAGACCTGATTATTATATCATTACTAATGTGATTTTTTAATTAACTTGGCAGCTTGGAGAAATATACGATTTTGCTAATATGAACATGATTTGAAGATGATTCAAATCGTCATTCGTAATTTGCAAAATCTTTGTTTCACAAGTTAAACAATTACCCATAATTGGAAGAATATGTCTCGACTAATGCGTCAAAATTTCATTTTTTAGAAAAGTTTTTGAGATAAAGCCTTACACTTACAAACAAATCTCAAATAGCAGGCATAATTCTACTATTTTACCTTTTCTAGTATTTATAATAATTAAATCTTCCTATTTGTTTTAATTTAACTATTAACTATATTAATCACCTACACATTTATGATAATTTGTATTGTTTACAGTTAACTGTTGTATATAAACTTGATGACCTTTAGTCCTTTACCTTGTCTACAATGCTTGAGTCTTTTACGAATATTTTTTAACTGTTGCGTTTGGAGACAGATTTGGAGATAGAGGCTTTAGAGGAGATAGATACTTTAATAGTATAAGCTGTCTTATACTTTAAAGTCTTATACTAAGCATATTGTTATTACCACTGAGGTTAGTAAGATTAATATTAGAATTAGAAAAAACCGTCATACCTCGTAAGTTGATATCGGAGATGTTGGAGCGCTTTCGGATCTGGTCCATCTTCTGGTCCTCTGGTCCAACGAGTTGCGAATGAAGATGGACCAGATCCGAAAGCGCTCCAACATCTCCGATATCAACTTACGAGGTATGACGGTTTTTTCTAATTCTAATATTAATCTTATACTAAGCTTACTAACCTTTAAGCCTGTTACATGTTCTCTTTCTTTCTTCTCTTTCATCTTTTCTTTCTTCCAGCTACTCTTTGACAGGATCGTACTCTCAAACCTTCTGTGCAGTCTCTCCCTTCGAAATCGCGTTAACCTGTAAAATACATTGTTGAGGCCTTTCATAACAAATACTGAAGCTATCAGGCCTAAGCGAGTCTGTAAAATTCCCCGACTTATCCTGGTTGCACCATGTTAGGTAACGAATGAGTTTTTCTACAGACTGTTTATATTCTCTCAGTTTATAGGCAGGTCAGAAAATAGTTTGATTGTAAAAACTAAGAGCAGATAACAATTTTGCTAAACTTTGCTAAAAGCAAACGCATCATAAACTAATTTACAATAAAGTTATCAAGCAGTTTTATTTTAATTTAGCTACTTCAGTTTCTTTAATAATAACTGCAATCATTTAAGTATTATGCTTTACAAATGACTACTTAAAACTTAATACTAGTCCAATATTATGTATTATTTTACTATAAGATACCTATAATATAATACCAATACGATATAAAACCTACCGCAATATTTTAAATTTTGAACTTTTTTTCATTCAGTACTAACATTAAATCAATAATTAATATTAATTTTAAAGCTTCTGAAATCATTAGAACAGCAGGTTCAAATTATTACCACGTTGGACACAAAATATATTTATGTAACATTTGCATGCTTCAATATTACTCAAAAACCAATGGCATTTCTTATCACAGAAATTACTATGTTTTTCAAATGTTGTTACGATTATTTAGCGATACTGCAGATTTGTTAAAAAATGTTAACCAACACCTCAGCAGTGAGAGACAGGCATACGTAATTAAAAATGCACCAGTTGACCTCAAGATGCTTCAATTTGCAAGATTATTAACCATTATACTGAATTTTGATAACAAACATTAAAAATAATTGTAAGTAAACTCAGCAAATGCAGCAGATTACAAGTTGAGTTTTCTGTTTCTAGAGCTGTATTGCTTCTTACAAAGGTCAAAATTTTAGATTTTTTTTGTTCAAATTCAAAATTTAAGTTTTCAAGTATTAGGGTTTAGAAAAATAAATGTTTTCTGACTTTACTAAATGCATAATTAATAATAATACTAAATACTAAATAATAATCCTTCTGTTTAGAGTAATTGTAGTAAGAATCTATACAGCTCGTTCTTATTCAAGGAGCAATTTTTTTGTTGGTTTGGTTTTTCTTATTATCTATCATATTGCTTAGCCAGTATTATTATTATTATTATTCGTCAAAAAATGTAACCAGTATCTAGTCCATTATATTTCGTATTCAACCGAAAATCTGTAAATTCGTATCTCAAGATGTCTTGCAAGAGAAAGAACTACTGAAAATCAGCATTCTATTTGTAAGAACGACAGTGGCAGAAAAAACAGTGGATTCAGTCTACTTCAACCATAGAGTTGGTGAATCTAGAGAGTAGGCAAGCGGAAAGAAACAGTATCTGTGCTATGATTATCCAGTTGTGTGGTCAAAAGTGACATCTCTTGTTGAGTCAAAAAGTAGGGTATGCATATTATTTATAATATTATTAATATTGTAATTAATTTTAAGCCATATTTATCACAAAATATCATACATTTATTAACAATTATTTATGGTAGTTATATTTTTTAACAGCATGAATCTTTATTATCATACTTGCACGTTTGTTACATAAAAAAGAATTTTCACTGCAGAGAATAGCATCTTTTTTATATTAAATATATTATTTATTCGCTTGCTTGAGAAGAAACTACTGAAAATCAGCACTCCACTTGTAAGAACGACAGTAGAAGAAGAACTGTGGATATCATAAACATGAGCAGAGGGTGGTGAATACAGATAGTAGGCAACGGAAAGAAACAGTATCTGTACTATGGTTATCCAGTTGCTTGCTTGTACTTTATTTTAAGTTTTAAGTTATAAACAAAATGTAAGAGAACTTTTTGTATTATTCCACTTTCCACGATAGAGGTGTGTTACATCTTTCAGGTGTGTTACATCTTCAACAGTAACTACACCTACGCATGATGGTCCTGATGCAGGACAGGTCGAATGCTCGGAATAAGAGATACAACGAATTAAACTGTGCTTTTTTGTTTCCGATTCTCAAAATTAAATATATTCTCTTTCATAAGGTCTTATCACAAAAATATGGTTCCTTCGTTGATTGGCACCATTTCCTTTTCAAGCTGCATCTAAACACTTAATCATATTCAGATTTATTATTTTAATGATGTTTAACTTTAATTGTGACCTCTATAAATTACTTTCAGGGAGGTGTGCCATTACAGTTATTATAGTACTAGACACCTTACAGCTATAGCACCGGCAAGAGTTTCAGGTTCGTAAAAACTCGAGGCTCACCTCAACTTCGTGCAACAGTAAACATGCCATCTCTTTCACAGCTTTAGGTAAACAAACTTTATCTATATTAGACACAAACTTTTGTTTAATTTATAACTTCCTTTAGAATCTATTCTCCCATTTCTATTTCAAAACACATCTTCCCAGTTAATTCTCCAAAACCTACATTAAACATCAATAATTGAAATATTCCCCTCTAAATTTCGTCTCAGCCAATTGGATTAGATTCTATATTTCTTATTTCATATTTTCCAAAGACACAGAAGCAGTTGCGAGTTTCAAAGAAAACTTTTCAATTAAATTTGGAAATTCATTCCAGTTGCCCGAAGCAAAGTTTGTTGCACAATCCAATTCTGGTTACAATTGTTTCACCAACCCTTTTTGTTAACTGATATAAAAAAAAGACATAATCGACTATAAAACTCTTTGAGTTAAAAAAAGTCATCGAACCTTTTGATGAATAACTATTATCTTTGTATGGTAATTGAAATTAGTAATATTTACTAAATGTATTGAATTCTCGTAAAACAATCTTCTTTCTTGATTAAAAAAACATAACTATTGAAAGAAAAAAATCTGGAGTGGTCTACACTCAACTTTACTATAAGTGAACATAATTTCTTACTTCTTGGGTATATAACATATAATGTCCCATGTAGGCATAATATAAATGTCTAAATGCGAGATATTTATTAGTCTTTCATTCCTTGAAGGAGAACAGATGGTGACTGATCCACTGTTAAATATACACGCTTATTTTGTGTATACCTCACAACTAATGCATATAATATCACTAGTATAACTATAACAGTAATAACATTTTTGAAAATCGAAAGTGTAGATGTTGTGTTACCAAATAATCTGTTACAGAAAGACATGGCTCTTGTTCCAAAGACATTGGAATGATTAACCTCCTTCTATAATGAAGAATTAAGACAAAGATTTACCTTTAAAACTTATATTCTAAAGAAATATATTTTTAAAATATTTATAAAAAAATAAATAATTATGTATAATATATTTATAATAAATAAGTATTTGATTGAAATACACAGCATCCTCTGCTTTAACGACCTGACAACTTTACGGTGGGCTGGTGTTTCCATATCATTCGCCTAAGAGATATATTACTTAAGTCTGGACAGATGTACAAAAGAAAATCACTTTTACAGAGGAGTAAAATAACTTTATAACATTACGCAAAAATAAAAGTCAATAACAACAAATAGTGTGAATAACAGGAATAATTAAGTTAAGTGCAGACCAGCTTAAAGGTCGTTAACGCAGATACTACCATGTATTTCAGTGAAACATGCATATGTTACGCGAAGAATTACTGCATTTTTATTCAAATGAATAAATAATAATTCAAATTTAATATGGTAGAATAGTGATAAAGTATAATATATACATATAAAAACCAATTAAAAAAGAGAACACACAGATAGATACAGGAATAACTCACTTCTATATTTCGACCATCGTCGTCATCAGGAGGCGAAGAATCCCGCAGGAAGGCAGAGCGGCGACTCTGCCTTCCTGAGGGATTCTTCGCCTCCTGATGACTACAATGGTCGAATTATAGAAGTGAGTTATTCCTGTGTCTATCTGTGTGTTCTTATTGGTTTTATCTGTTGGTTTTTATTTAAAAGTCCGTTGGACCGTTTCATTTAATTATTATATATATATATATATATATATATATATATATATATATATATAATACACTTTTTCGATGAAAATAAGATCCGAAATGGACAAATACAGTTCAATGTACATAATAAAACATAGAGAAATTAAAAACACACACTTACAGTCTCTAAGTGGTTTGAACCATCTTTAGGAGAGATAAGAGAGAGAAACCAGGCTCACTTGTTTAAAACTTAAAGGAAACAAGTGCGCTTGGTTTCCCTCTCTTATCTGAAGACGGTTCAACCGAAAATTAGAGACTGTAAGTGTGTGTTTTTAATTTCTCTGTTTCTTTATGTACATTGAACTGTATATATATAAGTATATATATATATATATTTATATTTATATATATATATATATATTATTTATTATTTATTATTTTTTATTATTATTTTTTATTTTATTATTATTATTATTATTATTATTATTTCGTATTTTATATACTTTTTATCTTGTTTTCTAAATAAATATTGGAGGGATTTCTGTTTTTCCTCTCCTCCGCTGGGGGGCAGCATTGCGGTGGTTCCACGAGTTACTCTGGAGGCCAGTAGCAGTTTGCTTCTCAACGCGAGTACTTCGCACTTATTCCCGATGACGACGGATGTCGAAATATCGAAGTGAGTTCTGTAGTGTCTTTCTGTGTTCTTTTCTATGTGTTAAAGTATATATATATATAGGTGTGCTCTCTAATCGGGGTTCGGTCAATTTTCCAGGATAAAAAATCAAACTCTCGTTGCTAACGTTTGATTGAAATATAGTGCTGCTTAAATTAAATAACTTTTATATCCTGGGAAAAATGAAGACAATTAAAAAATAATATAACAGTAGCTTTTTTATAATTTTTTTTAATAATGTACTATTATTATATTATTACATTATAATATATTATTATTGAATCTGATATATGATATATTTGCTTTAAGTTTTATTGTATTAAGAATGAGGGTAAAAATATTAAAACTGCTCATGTAATGGTACTTAAACTGTTAATGTCAGAAAAAATATCACAATATACCAGTCATGATATAAGTTACCTATTTATAATTAATAATTTTAATTAATTAAGATGTTATTAATTGACAATTAAAAAAATTAAATAAGCAAATATAACGTATATAAGAAACCTAAGGAATTACTGCATAAAAAAGTTCTAACTTTTTAAATAATGTTTAAAAGTAATTACTTTTTATATCAATAATTAAATTAAGGCAGAACTGAGTTTAATATTTACTTTATAACTATTTGAAAGATATGATCAATTTAATTTAAGATGAATTTAAAAAAACTAGGTTTAAGCTTAGTTAGTTAGGTTTTAATGAGTTAGTTTAAAAGGTTTTTGAGAGTTTTAGTGACGTTATTTAATTAATAATTATTTTTATGCTAATTAGTAAAGATGACTTTCATGTTTTTTGCTTTACTGTAATGTATATCATTAACTATAATAATGAAATAAATATACTAAATATCAAATAATAGTAAATATGAAATAGTCAGACCTATAAATTTGGTGAGTTGTATTCAACAAAAAGTAATTTCCATATTTTGATATTAATATTAAATAGACTTTTTTAAATAGATAATTTTATAATAAAAGGCAAAAAATAAAAATAATACATATATTAGTGGGATATAGTAAATGTCTTTTCACGTCGGTCGATAATAATATGTTTTATATTATGTTTATTATGTTTTATAATATTTTAAATTATATTATTTTATGTTTTATATGTTTTATAGCTACTCCCTATGGATCCTCGTTCTTGGCTGGTGCACGCGGGGGAAAGTCCTCTCAGTCACACACTTGAGTGAGTTGGATCCAGAGCCCCTGTTTTTCTTCTTTTGACTTTCATCTGTCTTGCTCAAGACTTTTTCTGACCACTCAGTTAGATCTGGCAACTTCGGTTGCCTATGAGGTCTAAGATTTAATCTGCCATTGCTGGTTGTTGTTGGTTATGGCGGACTTTGGTTTGCCTGGTCGGTTGCAATTTAGTTAGCGTCTGGATTATTCTCCTTATAAAAGCATATAATGACATAACTTTTTTCACAATTTGATTCATTTGATATAAAACTGTTTCAGATTTACAATACGTAAAAAATAATGTAAAAAAAATGGAAGGAAGATCAGTTAAATATAATTAAAAAGCACAAACATAAATTGCATAAGAATAAAATGTATAGGATATATTTAATTTTAGTTAATGGAGGGAGTTATTTCACTTTACTCACCTCCACTACTGACATAAACCTAATGAAGAACACTACGTGTTCGAAGAGAACGTTTCATAAAGAACATTTATGTGTTGAGATATTAATGTATACCTTTCTTGAAATGAGTAAATATTACATACTGATTGCACATGTTTTGATAGTAAGGATTTATCACACAAATACTAATCTTAAAATAAATTGCACAAATTCATAAGGATAGCTATGGCGTAAATAAAGTGAAGCTGACGGAAGCAGGTATTAAATTAATACGGGATGAATGACACTGCACGCCCTTATAAACATTATCATATTCATGGCAAAGAAATAAAAGATGTAGTTTAGAAGCAAGTGGAGGCAGGTTTAATAGGAAGGACAGACGGACAGAAGGAAACCTTTGTATATCTAGTGACCCTTGTGCTAAGCAAGCTTGCAGTCGGCCAGCAGGCCTTTGAGTCAACTTCCGGAATCTCAATAAATTAGCAGTGGCTCTGAATGTTGATCCCTCCAAACACAACCAGCCGAGCAGAAAAAAAAATATTACCCAATGCAACTATTTTGCCTCATTGAAAGAAATTTCCCTTGTGGTCGATCCCTCGTGGTATTACAAGAATAAAAAATCTGGAGTGCCCTACACTCAACTTTAATATAAGTAAACTTAATAACAAACTTCTTTGGTATAAAAAATATACCATATATATATATATATATATATAATAAATATAGTTTAGGAGAAAAAAAATGTTTTCTGAAAACAGGTTTTTGGAAAAAAAAGTGATTTTACCGTCATGCATAATTCTTGCCAAACATCTACACTATGAGGCCTATTTTTGTGTAAAATATCAACTTGATCCATCAAAGATTCTGGACCGTAGCGTGGTAACTAGCAATGCTAACACACTCACCAACACACACACAGACATTATCGAAAAAACTTCATAAAACAACTTTTGGGATCTCAAAACATATAATTCAGTCAAAATCTCGAGATCAAATTTTTTCACGATCACTATACTTTACTTATAGTAAACTAAAAACAGTGTAACAACATCCTTCAAAGAAAGTATGAAATTCTTATGTTAACGATTTTATTGTTTAAATAAAAAAAGAAAAGAATCTGGGATAAAGAATGCGATTGAAGCGATCACATCTAACATATGTGTACACATTATAGAAAAACAGGCTAAAATTATCAACGTACTTTTGTAGCAAATTCGATTAGGCATTGGGATCATTTCACTGGAAGAAAATAAAATATCACCTGCTCAAGATGTTTTACTTTCAAGTAAAAAAGAAAGTGATTAATTCATAAATCTGTAGCAGATTGATATATTTAAAGAAATCAACTTGCACCTTATGTTCATTAGAAATAGTCCTCAACATATACTCACTACACAATTTATTAAAAGAAAAAATATGAAATTGAATAGATAAGAGTGAATAAAGCTTCAGCTCACTAAAATAATATAACTCTATTCTTGGACTATTGAAATAAAGAAGTATACAGTTGGGTTTTTGACTCTGACGAAGACCGCTTGTTACGGTTGAAAGATCTTAGTCTTGTTTTCCCATTTCTTATTGCGGTTTGATCATTGATTGTTATTTCACGTGTTTATGTGAAACCTTTTTATTTAAAGAAATTTACATTGAGATGAAAGCTAGTTTAAAAGTAACAAAAAGAGTGGAAGCACAACCTAACTACAATTTCCATCCTATGACTTATTTCTCGAGAAAACTTTAAAGAAAACAAATGAACCAGCATTCCTCTAGAGTGTAAGGCTATAAAAGATTTTATATTTTGAAAATTTATTTATGAAACTTATATCATTCAGTAAATAAACTCTAGGAAACTTAATAACAATGTCTAGACTCTAGACGAATGAAATACTAATTGGTGATGTCATTAATGGTTTATAAGTTTTTAATTTTCATATAATTTCTTCCCACTTACTACCCATTACTGTCTATTTCTTGCTATGTAACTATGACGAAATAACTACTGATACATGGAAGTAGCAAGTTTAATAAAATACTTAACTGTCTCCATCAAGACAACCTTATGGAACATAGTCATAAAAAGTAAACGGAAAGTCATTATGGTATTATCAAGAAATCAGAAGATAGATCTAGGGTATTTATTTCTGAAAATGAGACAGGTTCATGATTTTATTGATCAACTAGCAAATGTACCCGTCTTTGACGGAATCAAAAATTCTATTATACTTGGTATTCCAAAATATCAATTATAGTATTATACTAATACTATAATTAGAAATTATCGAATAGTAGAAAACACCATTATTAGTACAGTGTTAAACAAATGCCTCTGTATACACTACATTAGCTGCCTGTCCTTCAGGTTCATGGAAGAACAATCAGTTGAAACCTCTGACTATTGAGCAAGTAAACTACAGTTGACCATGTGAGAAAAACTTGGTTTCGCTAACTTGAATTCCTGCGTTAGATAAAGTCTCCCTTTGCGACTTAGTTAACGTCATTGCGAAATAGACTCTGAGGGGACCTTGCAATCATTTGAATGGAAACAGACAGTGGCTCGGAATCACTTAGATTTTAAGTTAGACATACACAAATCTACAATCAATGTTTCAGCTTTATATGTCTTATGGTGGCAATATTTTGTGGACAAACCGACAGACAGAAATTATTCTAAGGGTACATGTGGCTACTCTGAAGTATGAAACGTAAAGAAAACTTGAAATGAGTTAGTTCTAATTAACGTGCTCCCAGTCAAAAGCTAGCACGCAAGCCACTGGGCTACTCTGGTTCCATACCTTACTTTATTACCAGTGTTTATATTACGCAAATATTAAATTAAAAATAAATATTTGTTTGTTACATTTATTTATAATACATTTGCACTACTGTCATCGGCGATCACGCAAGCCACTGGGCTACTCTTGTCCCATACCTTACATTATTACCAGTGTATTTATTAAGCAAATATTAAATTAAAAAAAAGTTTACAGTTATATATAATACATAGCAAACGTACCCGTCTTTGACGGAATCAGAAGTTCCGTCATTTTTGGTATTCCAAAATGTCATTAGAAATTATAGAGCAGTAGAAAATACCATTATTACTACAGTGTTAAACAAATGCCTCTAAATACACTACATTAGCTGTCTGTCCTTCAGGTTCATGGTAGAAGAAAGAGTTGAAACCTCTGACCCTTGAGCAAGTAAACTACATTTGACCATGTGAGAAAAACTTGGTTTCGCTACCTTGTATTCCTGCGTTAGATGAAGTCTCCCTTTGCGACTTCTTAACTTAGTTAACGTCATTGCGAAATAGACTCTGACCGGACTTTGCAATCATTTCAACGTAAACAGACAATGGCTCGGAATCAATGGTATGTGTGGTATACACACAGACTCCCCAATACCACATCCAGTCATTGTGTACGCCTCTATGGCATATCTGTGTAGAGCACGAACTCAGAGTCGTGTCCCGTTGCACAGTTTTGGGGCACTCATGTTTCGTAACATGAAATTTGTTTCTGCTACTAAATTGCAGCATGATTGGTTCTCCTACTTTAAGTTTTTACTCATGAGCAGGCAGTCCAGGAGAAATAAATTCAGAGTCAAGAAATTCAATTAGATAATGAACTGCTTGTTCATCACTAATCCAATCTCTTTACTGACTTGTAAGGTCTTTCCTCGGTATGATATAGCGTAAGAACTTGTTTGTTGATTTTTCCTACCTGTCCGTATTAAGAGTTGAGAATTGCTCGTTTACAAAACTATTTATTCGTAATAGATAGTACAACCTCAACTCTGGGAAACACTTTTTCAAAGATGTCAAATATGCAATATATTCATATGCTCCAATGAAATTAAAATCAACAATACCTACTTGCTTCACCTGTGTATTTTCAAAACAAACTTGTCTGTGAAGTTAGGAAAATACGCTTAAAGCCCTATAACTTCGTTTCTGTACTTAATTATGAATCTATTTAGAGCCCATATTTTAAGTTAGGCATACACAAATCCAGTGCCAAAGTTTCAGCTCACCATGTCTTATGGTGGCTGAGTTTACTTGTGACAAACGTTTTTGCTTTAAACGTCCATAACTTCACTTCTACGTTGAATTTCCAAATAATTCAGAGCCTATATTTTAAGTTGGACCTACCGAAATCTACTGTAAAAGTTTCAGCTTTATATGTCTTATGGTAGCTGAGTTTACTTGTGACAAAGTTTTGCGGACAAACAGACAAACCGACAACCCGACAAACCGACAAACCGACAGAAATTTTTCTAAGGGTGGATTCGGTTTCTCCAATGTATGAAACGTAAAGAAAACTTGAATTGAGTCAGTTCTAAGCAATGTACAGACAAAATCATTATTTTATTTATATAGATAGATAGTACATCCTTATCTCTGTGAAACACCATTTCAATGATGTCAAATACGCAATATATTCATGTGCTCAATTGAAATTAAAATCAACTAACAATACCTACTTGCCACACCTGTGTATTTTCAAAACAAACTTGTCTGTGAAGTTAGGAAAATACAGCTAAAAGCCCCATAACTTCGCTTCTGTACTGAATTAATAATCTATTTAGAGCCCATATTTTAAGTTAGGCACACACAAATCCAGTGTCAATGTTTCAGCTCGCTATGTCTTATGGTGGCTGAGTTTACTTGTGACAAACATTTTTGCGTTAAACGTCCATAACTTCACTTCTACGTTGAATTTCCAATCAATTCATAGCCTATATTTTAAGTTAGACCTACACAAATCTACTGTAAAAGTTTCAGCTTTATATGTCTTATGGTAGCTGAGTTTACCTGTGACAAAGTTTTGCGGACAAACAGACAAACCGACAAACCGACAGAAATTTTTCTAAGGGTGGATTCGGTTTCTCCAATGTATGAAACGTAAAGAAAACTTGAAATGAGTCAGTTCTAAGCAATGTACAGACAAAATCATTATTTTATTTATAAAGATTATTCAAATAACGTATAAATGAATATCTTTAAGATTTCTTTGACGTATATGAAAATAAAACCCATTGTAAAAATTCAATGAGTTAATGTCAAGATCAGGATCAGATCTTATAAATATGCAGAAAACATATGGTGAGGGGCTGAAAAGACTGGGAGGGAAGAGTGGTGATTATGTGAAATCTTTTTACATTATGATAAATTTGATTGTCTTGTAATATCCAACCATAGAATTATTCGTAAGAGGATTTTAGAGATCCCTATGTATCATTTTTTTAATTATAAAATATAAACAAATATTGTAGCAAAAAAAAAGCGTGATTATTATGTTTATCTAAGTAATACCTCATATAAGAAGATAATACTGCTATACCTCTTTACAGGGGGAGGAGTTGATCCACCGGATTCGTATGTTACCCATCTTCAAGTCTCCTTGAACTATCATATAATGTTGTAATATCAACTTACTTCTCTGATATTAAAGGTATACATTGATTTAATTTAAATATGTTTAATTTTTAAATTTCAAGAAAATATTATTCTCTCAAATGGTTTTACAAAAGGAAATAAATAATTTGAACTTTGCAATAAAAACTGCAACATCATGTTGTTATAATACAAATATATTGTATCTACCGGTTTGATGACATATTTTGTTATATATTAGTGAAGATGTACGCGGTAGACTATAAAGACCAGAAGTTAAGTTATTTTATGAGAGAAATTTTTTTTATGCATTGCTTACTCATCACTAGGAGATAGTTGGCGTTTCCGGGGTTTATTGATATTTATATTAAATGGATGATGGGTGGTGGATGAAGGTTTACTTGTTTGTTTCTGTGTCTCAAGCAAGCACAGTTTCTACTTGTACTAGCAATATATATATATATATATATTGCTAGTTGGGTTTTTGACTCTGACGAAGACCGCTTGTTACGGTTGAAAGATCTTAGTCTTGTTTTCCCATTTCTTATTGTGGTTTGATCATTGATTGTTGTTTCACGTGTTATGTGAAATCTTTTATATATATATATATATATATTCATGCATTTCATCACTATGACAACTATAATCAGTTATTTCGACTATGGATTTTTTTTAATGACATATTATTATAATAATATCCTTATGTCATTAAAAAAAATCCATAGTCGAAATAACTGATTGTAGTTGTAATAGTAGTGCTAATTGTAAAACAATCATGTTGTATCCCTGAAGATGACATAAATATTATGTCGAAACGTCGGCCAAAGGACTAGTTTAAAATCATTAGACTCCAACCCTAAAAACAAAAAAATGTATTATACATATATATATATATATATATTTACCTTATTAAGTATTTACTTTATATATATATATATATATATATATATATATATATAAAAGGTAACCAGGACCCCGGGGAAACCTCATCTTGCCGATATATATATATATATATATATATATTATGCTGTGTAAACAGCAAAAAGATTATTCTAAATTATGACTAGTTTGTTTCAACTAGTAGTGGTTCTTTTCACACTCTAAAACACAATGACTTAAACGTGTCTTTAATCCTGATTAGAACTGGTTTTGGTCGAAATGATTGAGTAACTATGCCTTTTTATTGCATGCAAAACTTGCAATAGTTTTTACATATGTAGCACTTGTTACTTGGGTTTTCTATTTTCTGAAACACAGACCTTCAGTTTCAAAAGGTAATATCCCTTTTCATGTCGACTTAATGAATGTCTTGCCTGCTCTCCTACTCGGGGTGAATGCAGTCGGGTTATTTATTTCGCTTTAAGCCTCCCACTAAAGCTACCCTTCTACTTTGTCGATGAATGGTCCTATTGCAGCCCTGTCAAAGGCCTTAAGTCTCTCTAATTGGCTGGTTACAAGAGCCAATCCTCAGCCATACAAGAGCCTCAGATTGTTTTTTTGCCTACCAAGGAATATAGGTTTCGGCTTGATATATTTTAATGCGATTGAAAATGACTTAATTTTATTGAAGAAAATTTTGAATTAAATCTTGCGATTAATTAATAATTAATTTTTGAAGTAGAATAAAAAGTTCCTGATAATATTGGAATATCATCAGACTTACGCACTAACATTAAGAAAATATGTGTTTAGAAAGTGAGATTAGACATTCAGAATTGAAGTTACTTTTAAAAAAATATTATTTGATGGAATAATTGTGCAGTTTTTGATTGGATCGACTTGACTGATCTGGAACTAGATAAACGAGTATAAGTGCAGTAAGGCTATCTTGATTTATGTCTGCGCAGTCAGATCGTACAGCTACTTTTGTCTTTTATGATTACCTTTTAATAAACTCAGATAATAGCCTTTTAAAAGGTTACATCTTTTGCTGACTTTTACATGCCTTTGATAAAAGCTGGGATATTTACTCCTCAAAATAAACTAAATTAACTTCTTTTAACTGTAAATAGGTAACTGAAAAATCTGAAATTGAAATAAGAAATTTTTAAGTCACTATAAAAAAAAGTAAATAAATGAAAACATATTCGACAAATATAGCAGGTAAGCCATTAACCCAGGATAAACAACACATGATTTTTTTAACTCCAGTTATATTTTAAACTTTTTTACCCTATGAAATGTTACTTCCAAAGGTTAATTTCAGTAATTAATTTTCGAAACATTTCTGCTATACTAAGTTTAAACAATTTCAGCCAGGATGCAACAAATTACGTTTGATGTTTTATTAGTGGACAATTTCCATTGAAAATTGGAAATAACTTTCCATTAAATGAATTACCATGTCTTCTGTGCCAGCTATTTGACACAAAGTGAATTTGAGGGCGTATAAAAGTTCCAGGTATAAAAGTCTATCAATACATCATGTTATAAAGAGGATGGTTTGTTCAATTAGTAAGCAATTAAAGAACCATCTATATGACGCAAACATATATGTAGAAAATTTTACTCTCATCTTTACCATATGTAAAAAAATATCAAACTTCTTTCGTATATAATCGAAAGTTTATATGTTTTAAGTTTATATTGATTGGAAAGCATGAAACAAACTTTAATGATAATGTTCCAGCGATTTAAGAAGAGACAAAAAAAAAATAAATACAAAAAGTAGTCTTCCTGTCAAACCCTGTTCTGGCTACTGAAGCCATTTATCACCCCAACCTCAAGAACCGGTAGTACTCAATGTCAAAAGAAGGTATTAGGAACTTCAAGAATGGACAAAGGTCGCTCTGTAATGGGACTTTGTATATCGAAAAAAAAAATGATGTATTAGTCTAACAGAGCTGTTTGACAAAACTAAAAAGATTGTTTTTTTACTTGGCTCGAAGTTTTTAGTAGTTTTAATAGTTAAATAATCGGTAAAAGATTCTGGTAGTTCATGGTGACTGGAAAGCATTGGGGAGGAATGGTTTGGTTAAGAAACAACGAAATGACTTACAAAGATGTGGAATTGCTACGGGCAACTACCTGTAGTCGTACCATCGACTATGTGCAGATCAACTAGAATACCTTTTCTGCTTCAATGCAGATAGCAGAGTTAGCAGTATTAGCACCTCACGGAATGCAGTGCTTTTAGAGATGTTCAGTGCAATAACACAAGAGAAGACGCTGACGACACGTCATCTAATCGCTGAGATACCCTGAGAGGGCGTTAAATAAGATGAAAACTGATCCAGAGATTTCTAAATCTTGGCTTTGGCGTAATCCAAACTTTTTGACAACCAAATTATTTTATATTTGGTAATGAAAAAGTTAAAACTTTTCATATATAGTGACACACGAGTCACTGCAAACTTAATGGCCATCTAAAAAGAATAGGCATTATCAATTATAGTTTGTGCAGATTCTGCAAGGTGGAGGAGGAAACACCAACACCATTGCACTTGCTGACTGACTGTTAAGCCACTTTGCAGTTGCAAAGTGCTTCGGGACATTCAACAAAACCGTAGAAGAGCTTTTACCGTTGGACCAGCAAAAGTGTTGAGCTTCTTGGAGGCGTTAAACCTAACTGGGGTACTATAGTACCAAATGGGGGAAAGTACAATGGTTTTTAGGACGCAGTACTATAAACACTCTCAATAAATAAATAAATATAGTGACATATCACATTCAACGCATGAGTATGAAATGTTTGTTTAGCTTCAAGTACGGTGGTACATGAAAATAAAATGGTTGCTAATCGTGTTCTCATTGGCGGTAATTTATTTACAGCGTCAATATGAAATGCTGAGCCGACTCGTTCAAGCCGGGCCATACGTCAAAGCGAAGGCTCTGCCTAGCCTAGTCATTGCCTCGAAGCAGACTCTCAAAGGCCACTACATCATCTCCCACTCTCTCAGATGTTGCTCGTTACTCATTCACACCCCTGCTCCTCCATGCAATCTTTCATTCCTCCTTAAATTCATTCCTCTACAATATTCCACACATCTCCCTCCCACTCTCATTCATTATTAACTTAACTCTAAAATTCTAAATAATTACAGTTCATGAGAACTTCTATTTAAACTATTTGCAAAAATCTATAAATGAATAAACATATTACCATGATTAATTGTCATGATCAAACATTTATTACCTTATCTTACTGCATGGCAACTTCAGCTGAATTTATACTTTATCATCAAGTATATTGAGAAATAACTAAAGCAAAACCCATGCAGTAGGCGCTAAAATGGTATACCAGCACTACATGAGACTTTTTAGGGTTGTAATTCTTGAAGATAAACCGAGTTTCTTACTGGTTGAGAAATAACAATAACTCACTACAAAATTTACTTTATAATAATTATGTTTCATAAAATATTTTGTTTTAGTGTTAGTTAAGTATAAATTAAAAGTAGTTTTATAAAAATGTTTGATCTTTCAACACTCTAGCCTTGGCGATGAATGCTTGTGCATTACCATAGTTTTCGACTTATTCAATATATAAACTAACCTTTGGCATTTAATTAATGAAAAAAAAAGCAGAAATAATGTAGCAAATAATGTTGGCTGTTTTTTATGAGGGCTGAGTAACAAAGGAGAAGACGACTGCTGTAGAGTTGGGGCAGCTTTCTTTAAGACTGTTTTATTGCTTGGAGGGGGGGCTTGAGGCCATGGTGTCCCCGAGAGAGAGAGAGAGAGGAGACTAAATGAAATCAACTGCAAAGGCATTCAGCTTGAGTCGATTATTAGAATTCCTTCTCTGCTGCCATGCCTCTTCTTCGAACATATCGATTCCTTTTATTTCTTCTTATAATCATTTTTACCTGAATTTCACAAACTTATTTCTCATAACTACAATCTCATAATATACAGGTATATCTATCTATCTATCTGTCTATATATATATACTTGAAATAAACAGTGACACATAGACTAAAACATAACAAAAGACTCACTTTTCAATATTTCGACCGTAATGGCGGTCATGTTTCAGTTTATGCGTCACCGTTTATTTCAAGTGTTATCTGTCCTGCCAGACCGTTTTTCGTTTATCAGGTATATATATATATATATATATATATATATATATATACAATTAAAAGAAACGGTCCAACGGACTTTTTTAAATAAAATAAATTCAAAACAAAGGAAACACACAGAAAGACACAGACATAACTCATATCGATATGAGTCACCGCCCTGCCTTCCTGCGGGACTCTTCGCTCTTCACACCTCCTGATGACGACGATGGTCGAAATATCGATGTGAGTTATGTCTGTGTCTTTCTGTGTGTTTCCTTCGTTTTGAATTATTATATATATATATATATATATATATATATATATACTTTGTATATACTTTCAAGACTTTGAGAAACACGAATGAAAAAGAGAAATTAGGACTCACATTCAATATTTCGACACTTTTAACGGTCTTCCTCAGGAAAGGAAGTTGAGTGGCTAGAAGACACAAGCCAACATATATATATATATATATATATATATATATATATATATATATATAAAGATTTCCCATAAACACGTGAAATAACAATCAATGATCAAACCACAATATGAAATGGAAAAAAATACTAAGATCTTTCAACCGTAACAAGCGGTCTTTGTCAGAGTCAAAAACCCAAGTCTTTTACTCTGACGAAGACCGTAGGTATCTCTTATAAACCTACTATGGGAACTATGAACTTTGGAAGAACAAATTAAAAGGAATATGCAAAAAAAACAAAGAGAAGCTTCTAAAAAAATGTAATACAATATATCTAAGATGATTTTTTTGTCAAAGAACATACACACAGTTCAGAAATCTTACTTTGGATGGACGTTAATTTCTATTTTACTGTGAAGTAAAAACCAACTTCTAAACCACAGTAAGATAATCTTTCAACCAAAACAAGTGGTCACCGTTAGAGTCACACTGACACTGATCAGTACCAGTCAACTCTGACGAATACCACTTCTTTTGGTTGAAATATCTAAATCATTTTCCTAATATTTATGTAGATATATTCAGGTAAATCATTACTAAAGGTAGTAAGAGAAATAGAACAAATTTTAATTATAGTTTTTCAATTTTTTTTTCGACGTGGAACCCTTTTTGTTTCAGTAACTTTCCCAGGAACCCCAGATTCTAATGATTTTATACAATCATAATATAAAATTTCATATGATTTTATAAGTAGTATGTATGTTTAAAAACAATTAAAAAGTAATATTACGGTAATGCGTATTTTTTGAAGAAAAATTTAAAACTAAAATATTTTAATGTTCATATCTTTCACAAGTGCATAACACATGAAACAGTTTATTAGCAACTTTAACACAAAGTTTATTTTGTAATAATTTTTGGTTTTATAGTTGAAAGTTTGATTCTCAAGTCAGACAGAGCATTAAGTCTACTTTGGTATTTAGTTTTTTATGGCAGTATAAAAGTAAAATCCGGTTTCACTTAAGTAGGTAGTGGAAAGTGGCAGCAATGTGTGAACTGCTGTTTCCACAATAGAATGAAATTCGGGAATCAGATAGCCCCAAAAACTGACTAGTGATTAATCCTAAATATGAATAAAATGTTGACCACTTCTACTTATGTGTAAAGTATTATTCAGTTTCATGATTCGAAAGAAACACAGAATAAATCCATACCTACTAAAGAAAAAAAAAAATAGAAAATTTTTTTCTGTAAATGTTTTTCACGGAACCCAGACAGTCCGTTAAGGAACGCCTGGGTTCCGCGGAACCCACTTTGGGAATCTTTGTCCTAGATTACAGAGTGACAGTGTGTTTATTGTGACACTTTTGAAAATTGGCACACTCACCGTACACACACACAAGTATATATATATATGTATATATATATATATATCGCAGTGACTCTAATTTTCTCATCACCACTTATTTTCCTGGTGCCCATAGGCTGGGTGCAGTTGTCAGGGAGTTTTTCCCTATACTTTCTTCTTCCTCCTGTACTTCTTCAGTCTTTAGTGAGCCACCTTCCATTCCTATCGCTAACCTGCTAATCTTCAATCTATCTTCTCTCACATCTCTTCTCCTAAGCCTCCAAAAACTGCTGGTGGTATGGTTCAATGTGGAGGTCGTGGATGTCTTACTTGTCCTATCATCAATCCTGTTCCTTCCTTTACCTCTGTCCATAGTAAACGCACCTACCCTATCTCTCACAAGACCTCTTCTACCTCTGGTAACTGCGTTTACCGTTTGGATTGCACCCAGTGTGATTCTTTTTATGTGGGTTTGGCTTCCACCAAGCTAAGCCTGCGTATGAATAATCACAGGTCATCCGTTGGCAAACGCAGTGACCTTCCCGTTGCTACTCATGCCAGTTCTCATGGACTCAGTTTTAATGACTCTTTCCGTGTACAGGTCCTGAGGCAGATTGATCAGACTAATTCGAAAGTTACTCTGAGAGCTTCAGAAGAAGCACTTATTAGTCTTCTGGGAGGTAGATCGGCTCCTGGGCTTAACCTCAATCGTTGATTTTTTTTTTTTTTTTTTTAAAGTTGTTATCAGCTTTTAATTTTATTTTAGTTAAATGTTTTCTTTTTTTAATTTTTATTTGGCTTTTATTTCTTTATCTTCCCTGTTTACCTTTCCTCCGAAAGTTGGCTACACTGTTTGAGTGCTTCAGTTCGAACGCCAAGTCAGTCGTTATCAGCCTTTGGAGCGATTCACTTCTTTTCCTGAAGACGAGGACATCGAAATATAGTAGTGAGTTCAGTGGTTTCCTTTCTATGTGTTCTTTTTTAAATTCTAGTTTATATATATATATATATATATTCAGGTAACTCACCACAAATTAAAGAAGATAGGTGAGTTACCTGAATATTTATATCACGTGTTATTGTGACAATTTTCTATATATATATATATATATATATATATATATATATATTTGTATAGGTAGGCATCAAATCTTCTTTTAAGCAAGTTGAATTGAAATATGCAACAGCATCTGCATTTACGACTTTTTTACTGACTGTCTCTAATATATATATATATATATATATATATATATTATATATATATACAAACTAGAATTTTCAAAAGAACACACAGAAAGGAATCACTGAACTCACTACTATATTTTGATGTTTTCGTCATCAATATATATATATATATATATATATATATATATGTTCGTATCGGCCAGTGGACGCATTTACGTCTCGTTGCTTCATTCCTTCTCCTTTTCATTTTCTTCTTCTCTCCTGAAGACGGCAAGACGCCGAAATGATCGAGATTCGTGAGTGTTAGTCCTCTTTCTTGTGTTCTCTAGCTGTAACTTTATATATATATATATATATATATATATATATTGTGTGTGTGTGTGTGTGTGTGTGTGTGTGTGTGTGTGTATGTGTGGAGAGAGAGAGAGAGAGAGAGAGAGGCAGGGGAAAGGAGTATAACAAGCATACCAGTCTCCCTCCGACTCGAAAGGCTCCAAAAATGTTGCTGGTACTGTGGGTTCTGAAACAGAGTTGATGCGTTATCTCTGCTATAAGTGGAGGATTTCTTGTGAGTGAGGTAGTGTAATATATAACCATTGTCACCTAGCGTTCAGTTGCCTTAATAACCCGTTCTGGATGTGACCATATCAATAGAAGCTATGAACCCTTAGAAGAGGGTTGTAAATGATTTACTAGAATGGGAGGGTTGGTCTGAATGACCTTGCATGTTGTGAACAGAAGGAGGGGATGTTTAAGAGTCGAGGGGCTGAAAGATTTATAAACCTCAAGAGCAATTGAATTGTTCACAAGGAAGTTAGGGTGTTGAGTATACAAGGACTTGTTTAGCTGCAAGCAGAACACAAACAATTTCTTATTCAAATGAGTCTCCTTTCTTTTATTAAAATGCAAATTCATCTAGTGCAAAATAAATTGGTTTTTAAAAAAAAAATATTTCAAGAAACTGTTTAAATAACTGAAAATATCCTCATAAAAAAAAGTTTTTCTTGAGTTGCATAGAAAACTAGAATAATAAGTTTTATAAAAATATTTGGTTGCTAACGATATGAAAGTTAGATTTTTTACTAATGCCGGCTAAACCCACAAACCAAGTGCTTCCCTTCCACTTTCTTTGTATTTTCTTTTTTTCTTTTCAATTTCACACAATCTGTCACTCAAAACTTTTCCCTCTTCATTCCCATATTTTTAGTATTTATATAAAAACATTACATTAGAACAAAGATAAATAAACAAATGATTTAATTAAATACCATTTGAATTTGTTTTTTCACTAACTATTTTTCCATTGAATTACTTGTGATTTGTCCCAGACAGTCGACCATTATTAAGTTAATTGTCTACATTAATTAAAGTGGCACTGGATTTAGGATCACAATTACGTTATAATTGGGCCATTGTTGATAGCGCTGTCTCCACTTAATTAGGCAATTCATTTCACTTACCCATTCCGTCAAAGCTTCCTTGATCTAAACCCCACAAAATCAACTCTCAAACACTCAACCACTTTTATCCTTTATACTTAATTAACATTCTATTAATTAATTTATTAAAATATTGCTTACCTAAAAAACTTCTTATAATCAATTTGCAATGATCATTATGACACTTAATTTATATTTGTACCATAAATTATTTAAAGTAACTGTATTTGAGTATATAAAAATTGTATTATATGTAATTTTAATTCTAAAATGTTTAAAAAGAAAAATTTGAAGATTATTTAATGAGCTAATATAGATTTAATTCTCAAATCTATTAAAGCAGACAAAAATCAACCATGCACTTTATAATGTTTTCCAGAGTGATGGGTGGTTGTCCTGCGAAACTGCTCTAATCAATCTGCATGTCGTACCCTTAACTAAATCTTAAAATCAACCATTTATTTCTTGGGGTGTTTGAAAGACACATTGTTTGTGGGACGATATTAAAGCATGCATTTTTTGTTCTTTATGACCAAAGGGCTTTTTTAGTGATTCAAGAAAATATAAATTTCGCAATAGGTATTAGCTCACTGCAATTACTTTATGAACTTACAATATTGAGAGGGGTTTTTTTTTTTTTTTTTTTTTTTTTTGGGTAAGGAGGTGAAATGCATTTACGCACATAGTGCTGGGCTCCCAGATAAATCAGACTACCAACTAAAACACCCCCTTTTTCACCTAGGACCTAGCCTGGAACTGTTTTCCACATTACTTCAGGCTTGGTTGTAGCTTACCTTAGGTGAGGTATACTTGCTTTATTATTCTTCTAGATCTTCCAAGTATCGCTTTTTCGTGGTCAGTATCGTTCTGACTAGGCCATCTACCATATTCCATGCCCCAGAACTCCGGATCATTTTTTCAATGATCGTTTCTGGGGAGAATATGCCTATTTTTTGTATCAAGTCTCTCCTCTGGCTGTTCCATTTGGGACAAGAAAAGAATGTGTGTTCGACATCATCTAACGCTGGACAATACAGGCACTCGGATGTTTGGTGTTTCCCTATCTTGCACAGGTAGGCGCGGAAGTAACCATGTCCACTCAGAAATTGCGTGAGGTAATATCCCACCTCTCCATGACCTCTCTCAATCCATGATCGGACATCTCTAATTAGTTTGAAGGTCCAGCACCCTCTAGTGTCATTCTCCCACGCCTCTTGCCATCTGTCGGGTATTGAGAGGGTAATGTTGCAATAAACAATAACAATAATGTAACAATATCATGTAATGTTAATTATGTAGTGTGTAAGGTAATAATGACTTACGGTAATGTTACAATAATCATCATCCTTCTAGTCGAAATGCCTATAGTAATGTTTTACATAACGACTTATGTAAGAAAATTTTATTATCAGTTGAATAAAATATTTTAAGAAGCAGTAACTAGCATTGATGGGTTTTAAATTCTTGGTTATTACTTCAAAACTATTATGTTGGAATCGTCATTCCTATCAGTATGGCATTCAGCAGAAACAGCTTCAAAAATAGGAGTTATTATTACAATAGAAAATTTATTGTGACATAAAGAAATCACTCTAGGCAGCTTCTTTGATGTAAAAGAAGATTTTAGTTATACGTATTTGAATCTATTGATCAGCACTAATATGCAGGTGCATTAATCTAGCGACTACAGACTGAATTGCATCAATTCTTATGCAAAGAGTAATCAAGATAACTACAGAATCTGCCACAACTGAAATTGCGATCACTACAACTTGTGCGCCGTTTATATGACATTATTTGTGGATAATCTATTAGATGCTATAAATCATAAGGTTATAGTAGGATAAAAAGTTACTGAAATGGTCTCCACATATAAAAATTTAATTATATAAACTACACATTTCGAACAATAGTGTTCTTCCTCAGACATTAACTAAAAAATAAAATAACACCAGAGAGTTAACTATAGTATACATAGATCTATCAATGATCAAACCACAATATGAAAATGGGAAAACAAGACTAAGATCTTTCAACCGTAACAAGCAGTCTTCGTCAGAGTCAAAAACCCAACTGATTTCCCCACAATTAGTCTTGTTTTCCCATTTTCATATTTTGGTTTGATCATTGATTGTTATTTCACGTGTTTATGTGAAATCTTTTTACATAGATCTATATATGTATACTATACATATTATAGTTATAGTTTACAGACATAGTTAATACCTGAGGAAGAACACTACGTGTTCGAAACGCGTTGTTTATACCATAAGGTTATAGTTTCACATAGATGTAGGGGTCAGGCTAGCTCAGTAGTTACGTGCTCGCCTCTGAACTGATAGGACCGGGATTCGATCCCCACCTGGCCCTCGATTTATTCACGCGGGAGGTGAATAAATCTGAGCGCGTCGTCCCTCGGAGAAGGACGTTAAACTGTCCTTGGATTCGCTCAAAAAATTCTAAGTCAATGTAAACAATTTAACGAAATATCAAAAATTCGACAAGTATAGCAGGTGATCCCTTAGTCCAGGATAAACAAACAGTTTTTATACCTTTATTGCTATTTACCTGATTAAAATGTAATGATTTTTTACTTTACTATAAGTAGAGTATAGTGATCGTGAAAAAATTCGATCTCGAGATTTTGACGGAATTACATGTTTTGAGGTCCCAGAAGTCGTTTTATGAAGTTTTTACGATGATGTCTGTGCGTGTGTGGGTGGGTGGGTGGTTGCGTGGGTGGGTGGGTGTGTGTGTTAGCATTGCTTGTTACCACGCTACGGTCCAGAATCTTTGATGGATCAAGTTGATATTTTACACAAAAATGGGCCCCATAGAGAGGTAGATCCCTATTGTTTGGGAAGAATTATGCATGATGGAAAAGTCATTTTTTTTTGCGAAAAACCGTTTTTTAGAAAACATTTATTTCTCCTAAACTGATAACCCTAGAGTTTTGAAATTTTGACATTATCTTTCAGGTTACAAATGGAACAAACGAAAAATATATTCAGAATTTTAAAACAACAGGAAATATTTTTTTTTTCAATAAAATGTAAAAATTTTGACTTATAATTCAATCTCAAACATTGTGAAAGCGATACAAGCCATACTGTTTAACGGATCAAAATGAAACTCTGCCTAAAATAGAGCAGTATGTGGAGAATGAGTTGAGATATTTTTTTTCAAAATTACATTGGCTAAAGGGGCGTTACAGTACGATTTCTGTTTTCAGAAAATGTTTTTTTGACATTAAACGGCTCGTTAAAAAATAATGAAAATTTGACCAAAAATAGAACAAACTATTAGCAATTCATAAAAAAAAAATCGTGAAGTTTCAATTACGGGAAAGAGCAATAACGATATAAAAACTGTTTGTTTATCTTAGACTAAGAGATCACCTTTTATACTTGTCGAATTTTTTATATTTTTTTTCATTGTTTACATTGACTTAGAAATTTTTTGAGCAAATCCACTGAGATAAAATTGATTTTAAAAAGGAACAGTTTAAATTGTTTATTGACGCATATGAGATGTAAGAGGAATAATACTGTGCAGGAAAATGATAACACTCACTCAGAAAAAAATAGTATACATGTTATTTGCTAAAGGGGAAGGAAAATGATCTTTTTAAATACTTAGAAGACATAAAATTCACAGTATAATAATTCTATAAAAAAACAAAAATGTAAAAGATAATTTAAAATTGAAATCTTTCGTTTAGAGATTAATAAATGTAATTATCGTACATCTTTAACTATAAATCATCTTAAAACAACATTTTTTTCTTCGCTGTTTATGATGTTTTTCAGAGAGAAAAAGGGTATTTTCCTGTTTATATTTTAAACTTTTACTTTAATATTCAATGTAGAAGGATGTCAAGTAAAAGATGTAAGAAATCCACTGGCTATTTGAACAAACGCCATGTTTTCTTGTAGGAGAATATTTCGTATCAAGAAATGTTCACTTTGGTTTTTCAAAAATGTTATTACTGATGTAGTTATACTAAGGAAATTATTTGTATCAGCTGTGTGATGTACCAAAATAAGCTTATATATTGATATGTCCTTCAATCACTATCTCTACTACCTCAGAAATGAAAGACTAATAATCATATCCCATTTAGTTGTTTTACATTATGCTTAATTGAGACATTATATATTATATACTCAAGAAATTTGATATTAAGTTACTTATAGTTAAGTTGCGTGAAGGCCACTCCAGATTTTTTTTTTATAAATTGCGAATGTTTTGTTCCATTTTTGGTCAAATTTTCCTGATTCTTTAATGTGCCGTTTAGCGACAAAAAACATTTTCTGAAAACAGAAATAGTACTGTAACACCCCTTAAAAGAAAGTAATTTTCAAAAAATTATCTCAACTCATTCTCCACATAATGTTTTATCTCTAGGCATAGTTTCATTTTGATCCGTCAAACGGTATGGCTTGTATTGCTCTAGAGATAGCAGTTTAGGAGGAAGAAATGTTTTATAAAATCCGGTTTTTGGCAAAAAATTGACTTTCCCGCCACGCATAATTCTTCCCAAACAATAGGGATCTTCTACCCTATGAGGCACATTTTTGTGTAAAACATCAACTTGATCTATCAAAGATTCTGGACCGTAGCATGGTAACAACCAATGCTAACACACTCACCCACACACACACTCAGAGACATCATCGAAAAACCTTCATATAACGACTTTCGGGACTTCAAAACATATAATTCCGTCAAAGTCTCGAGATCAAATTTTTTCACAATCACTATACTTTACTAATAGTAAAGTAAAAAAATATGAATTAATTAAATCGACATAATGCTTGTTTTCTTTGAAAGAATTTTTACGAAAAAACTATACAGCTCATTTCTTGTAAGAAAATATGTTTGTGTTTAATTTCATTACTATAACAGCCTGATCACTATCATGTTAAGAATGGTTCATATCAGAAACAAAATGTTAACATTTTAAGTAATCAAAATACATTTTGCATTGGGATGAAAAATTAGTATTACATTCAATATAACTGGCATATATATATATATATATATATATATATATATATATATATATATATATATCAATTATATTGACTAAAAGATCACACAGAAATTAAACAGAAAATTCACTTCAATATTTTGAAAACGATCCAAAGGGACAACAAACGTTTCACGGTAAATCACAAACACAGAACAAAGGAACAAACACACTTACTGTCTCAAATTTTCGGTTGTACCGTCATAAGGAGAGTTGAGAAAGGGACACCAAGCGCACTTGTGAAGCACTTGCTCCAACTGTCGCTTCACAAGTGCGCTTGGTGTCCCTATCACAACTCTCCTGATGACGGTTCAACCAAAAATTAGAAACAGTAAGTGTGTTTGTTCCTTTTTTCTCTGTCTGTGATTTACCGTAAAGTGTATATATATATATATATATACGTTTCACGATAAATCACAAACACAGAACTAAGGAACAAACACACTTACCTCTCTAATTTTCGGTCATCAGGAGAGTTGTGATAGGGACACCAAGCGCACTTGTGAAGCGACAGTTGGAGCAAGTGCTTCACAAGTGCGCTTGGTGTCCCTTTCTCAACTCTCCTGATGACGGTACAACCGAAAATTTGAGACAGTAAGTGTGTTTGTTCCTTTGTTCTGTGTTTGTGATTTAACACAAATTAATTAAATTAATTTAAATTAATTAAATTTAACACATAGTAACATCGTTTGTAAGAGCAACAATAACAGTTCATACTTCAAATGATTCATTCTGATGTTGTAATTAACATTAGAATAATTACTATTCCTGGAAATATTTTACTAGTTGTGATGTAAATGTAATCATATTTGTCAAAAAAAGCTGTTAAAGAAATCTGGAGTAGCTATTATTAAGCAATTTTCAACACTATTAATTGTGTCAATACCTATTACAAAAATGAAATATGTTTCTCATTTTAAATTACAAACCCAGAACGAAAATCACTACTTATTAATGCTTACATTTACACCTTCTTAATATACAATGAATATTTAATTAATATTATCTCATTTATAAAACATCTTCATATATAAGATGTAATATGCTTCATATATGCAATATACAATGCTTAATAATGTATTATTTATGAAGTATAAATATGTATATCTTTACTTGATGTATATGAAAAACATTTGGTTTAATTAAAGCTACTAAGTTATTAGATGTTTAACTTAATTAATTCATTTTAATAACTTAATGATTCATTCATTTTAAATTCCAGTCATTGTTTAAAATAAAGTAAAATTATCTCAAGCATTTAAGTCAATATAACCTTATTTACAACTATTTCTAATTAAAATAGTTTTAATCTTTATATAAACCATAATAAGCATTTTAAACCTTTTAAAATATCATCAGTTTAATCCACCAGATTTTCTTTAGCAAAATATGTTAACCAAAAATAATGCTTTTAAATTTCATCCGTTACATTCATTGGAAGTAATCATTAAGCAATATTAATTATTGTCATATGATGCTAATATTAAAGTTATTATACTGCACCAATAAGTTGAGAAGAAACTTGTACTTACTTTTTGAAGAATGAACTATCAAGTTGAGTGGATAAATTATGAAATTAGCAAACTATTATTAAAAAGCACTCCCGAAAGCGTAACACTTAATTGGAAGCCATTAATGGCGTATAATATTGGAGACAGTTTTGTTTTATTTATAACTTTTTTAAATAAAAATTATTTTCATACAGAAGTTTGATTTCTTTAAAAAAAATCTCGTTTCGATCCATTTTCAACTGTATTATAATTAAATGTATTATCAAAACATAAATTTGATGAAAAATATCCTTATTTATAAAAGTAATAGCAAATGTAATTAATTTTGCTTAAAGAGTTCGTTAAGCATGTGAACAAAACGAAAAAAAAATTCCATTTATGATAACTGATATATTGCCAATGAAAATACGATAATATGATTTAAATTAAAATTTGAATGAATATAATCCAAGTAATATCAATGATACTAACACAACATTTGCTTAGAGCCAACGCAATGTGAATTCAACCATTCGAATGCTTGACAAACACTATTTAGCAAAAATAATTAATACATTTCTATTAATGATCACAAACAAATATTATTTCGAAAGGTTGATTGACTTACACATATTTATTTCCTCTGAATTCAATTCTATGACGATTTTATGATACCTAAATGTTTGTATGCAAAAGAAATTTGTTGACCACGAAATTTCTTGTGAAGTACAAAATGATTAGAATTCATTTTAAATAAAAAATTCAGTTACAGTAACAGATTAGTAGCACTTATTTGTTGATATTGTAGCTTTTATATATTAATATAATTCTGTATTACTTTTTCTCCAGTTCTTTATATTTAATGAGTTCTTGTATTATGATTTAAACTTTAATACTTATATTACTTTTCATTAACATTCTTGTTTGTTCAAGAACGTTTTCTTTATACACAGCAAATATTTATTTTATGAACACTATTCCTGTGGTGACTTCTATGGTTAACTTTCAAAATAAAATCATAATACAGATTATTTGACATTTTATCATTAAAAAATTTCCTTTATTTCGAAATTAATGATTTAGTTTTTGAGTTACACAACGAAATTATGTACTTCATTGTTTGTACTCACTGATTAAGAATATTTACACTGATTAAGAACAAAAGATAGCTACGTTTTTTTGTTCAGAAAAAGTTATCTACCCACTAAAATAATTGTTGGTATAATAGCCAACTGTAATTATCAGCAAATATATTTACTTACTTTGAAATAAAAAGGCCTTTGTTGATATCTGAGTGATTCTTCATAGAATTAGAGTACAAAGAGGTTATATTACATTATGAGAAATAATATAAAGAGTTGTAATCACAAAATAACAATTTTATCCCATTGATTATTGACAATATCCTATTGATAATTTTATACTATCCTAATGATAGTGAGAGCTATCTTTCTCTCTAATACACTTCAATTTAGAAATTATTATGTTAAAGGGAAAACTTACTAGGCCAGGAAAATAACAAATACATTTCTGTTAAAGTAAAATGTTCTCTTTTTGTATTTGCTTTAAGGCGGTGTTTCATGTATAATCTGAGTCAGTTAAAGAAAAACTGCTGTTAGTTTTTCTTAACTTTAATTACTGAAATCATATCAATCATATCAAGAAAATGAATGTAGATTTTGAATTAGGTTAACATGCTGTTAACATTCTTTTGTATTAAATCATGTGAATTGCTTAATCTAATGCCGACTGAAACCAACAAATTCTAAATTGAACTTATTCAATATTAAGACTATTTTATTAAGAGTTCTATCAAATTATATCACTTCAGAATAATTATCTTTTGATAAATGATGACCATTATATAAGTACTTCTTGACAAAGTTCTTGAGGACGGTTTACACTAACTGGGAAACTTGAAGAAGAAAAGGCGAAAATGCACCTATCTCTAATGTCTAATCAAATAATGAAAGTTAACTTATAGCTTTATATTAATCATATTAATGGAAAATTAAATAGTATTGCTTTTATGCAACAACAACAATAATGATAAGGTTTCATTAAACCAAAATCTATATAATATGAATCATAATTAAAACTAAAGTGACAGTTATTTTAGTAAAATGTTATTACAGTAATGAGGATCAAATTGAAAAGTAGAAACACCTTTCAGAAGAAAGTTCTTAATAACAGGAGCATTAAAGATTCTACAGATAAATTCCTAGAATACTATAACAGTAATTTCTCTTAAATTACTACTATACACTTAATTGTAACAGTTTGTATATAACAAGACAGTAATCATCCAGAGAATGTGTATCAATATTTCTTGCAACTTTGTATAAACCAAACAGATTTAGCATGATACTAAATCACTGATAAATAATCCTTATTTTCTTCAATTTTATAAAGATTAGCATCTTTATTTGTCACTAAGTAAATTTACATGTTCAAACCGTATAAGTCATTCGATCTCATTCAGTGAAACAACGAGATTGTGGCAAAACAAGCAATGTGAATTAAATAAATCAAATAATGAGTAAAATGACTGTTCAACTTACCTGTAGACTCTAAGTTTTTCCATTTAATTTTATTGTATTTGAATAGTAGATTTGGAATTTTAGTAGTATATCGGCATACCTTGTTTCAATTGCTTTCAATCATTTTCCATCAATACCCACTCTGAAAATAAAATTTTCTGAAGCTCTAAAACAATTTTTATGAAAAGTAAAACAAGTTGCATTATGTTTTTGTTAATTCAAGGACCTCAATACGAAAAATCGTTGAAAATCTTGAAAAATAAAAAGAAATTGTTTTGCATTATTTTAATTTTTCTACTATACTATATCTTAACATAAAGTATTCTGAAGAGTCAGTTCTTAGTTTTTGTAGTCCGGTAAACAAAGTTTTCTGTGAAAAAACTTGAAACCTGATTGACTAAGAGAAAATCAACAGTTGATTCCCATAAACACATGCTGCTACTTTAAATATGTCCAGGTATTTAAATTTAATCTCTGAAATTCAATTTAACATCTTATTTTGTAGGTTTACTTCAACGACATATTACTCATGATAGTTTTTACACTGATAGGCTACTTTAAATTAAACTATTTTTGTTCTGTTTTATAAATTTGGCAAAGTGTGTAATTCATTTTAAGCTCTATTATGTCTTGTTTTCTTAATTTGAATGATTCATTCTTATATACACTAATGACTATTCTATACTATAACTTATTGAATACAAATTTATTTGAAAATAAATGAAAGGTTGACTCCATTACTAAAAATTTATCAAAAATATGCAATACTTTATAAAAACTTAATTTTTAACAATTGATATAATGAAGTTATGGTAACTAATTACACGAATAGTATAAACTACAAATGAACAGTAGAATTAATTTAAAACTTTTTTAAACATACTGTTCTATTCAAGACTTTTTAAAATTTAAAAGATTGGAGTGAACTAATGAAGGAAGTCCACAACTTTTTCATAAAGATTAAATTAAATTAATTATATTTATGCATACTTAATTGTCCACCATGGTTTCTGTCTCATCTGAATATGAATATCTAACGTTTAATGTACCATGAAGTTGGATAATTCTGATTAATTATTATAATTAATAAACCCCTTTATATATGCATGCATGATTTTATTGTAGAAATCCTGATAACAGAACGGACTTATATGAAGTTGTTTTAAGTAGCCTAATTAAGTAGTTGTTTTGGGAGTTTAATTTGTAAACAACTTGTAAACACCTCTGAAAGCATATGATTAAAGTTGATAAGGTTAGTGTATGTTATATCAAGACATATCCAATTCATAATAAAACTTCACCTGGTGAAAATATCAAGGTGAGACAGAAACCTTCGTGGGCAATGAATTATGCATAAATGTAACTAAGAAAAGGTGGTACATTAATGAAACTAGATATATCATACATAAAAATCTGGCAACACAATTCTTTACAAATGAAATAAAGTAGAAACAATTTACTCTTTAAAAATAAACTGATCAACAGAAACAAATAATAGCTAAAGCGTTTCTTTTCCTATTGAAACTACATTCCAAAATAAATTCCGTTTATTTGATGTTTATTATAATTAGATCCTTTATGTTTTGTATTTAGTTTACAGTCAATCATTGGTAAATTGAACGTATCCTTCAAAGTAATTAATAAAAGTAACTAAACAGCTATATGTGTTTAATGATCAAACCACAATTTGAAATGGGAAAAAATCTTATATTATTTGAATAATTCACATAAACGTAAATTATGCGAAATCTTGCATGTATTGCTTCACTGTAAGTGAAGAATAGGGATCATGAGAAAATTTAAGAAGATTTAGACGGATTTACATCTTCTTCAGGTCACCGAAGTCCAATTTTGACGTTTTTTCGATGATATCTGTGTGTTTTTTTCTTTTTCCTGCCCTTAAGAAAGAAGAAAAACCACAAGAATCATCGAAATAACGTTTTTTTATTTTTTCTCAAGGACTGTACCCCTGCCATGAGAGGGTTTATTTTTTTTCAGCATGCTCCACTAGTTTGTATTACGTTCAGATAACACTAATGATAATATTAACTTAACAATTGCAGTAAATATTTTGAAACATGTTTTACGAAATAAACATGATGTTCTCTTTTGAATAGTTGATGTTATCAGTCACTATTACTCTCATCAAAGTTGTACATAGTTGTACAATAAAAACATACCTAACGACAAAGATAACTTCATATTGTTTTTTTGTTAAATGATGAATTTTGAATGAAAATCAAACAAATTAAAAAAACTCGACATTTAACCTTAAAATACTGTACTGAATACTGTTTTAACAATAACTTAGTGCAGAAACCAAGCTTTGTTGAAGGATATCCTATATTTGTGGATGTTAAAAATGTAGAATATTTTGGAAAGTACCTACGCTACTATAAGAAATAAAGTTTTTATTCCGTTAACAAAAATTGTTAGAGATGTTATCAGTTACGAAATTCAGCTCTTAATATGTGATGGTGGCTACACTGGCTTATCACACAATGAACATAGACGTCAGATTGTTAAAGAATAAAACTTAATATGCCTGCACTTTATTAGATTTTTTTTGTACTGGTCTTCCCTTTCGCCTTCTGAACTTCAAATAATTACAAAATAATAGAACTTCAGTTCATGAAGTGTTCAATATTTGTCTATATATTTTAGCCTTCTATGAGGGCTAGCATTAGATTAGATGGATGATTTGTGTGATTTATAAAAGTAAATGCGTTACTCATTAATGATTTGGCACCTATTTAAAGTTTGAGCAAGAATGTGTGAATAGAATAGGTGTGTCACCCATCCAAGTTCGAATCACGCTTAATATTGATAAATAAATAGTTATGCTTATGGTATAGATTTTGGACAAAAACAAAAATGGTAGAGGAGGTACTCTGTTGTATTTGATGGAAAAGCAGAACTGGTTCTTTCTGTCTTCTAATAATTATAACAATTAAAATTCAGAACATAATATCAGCATTAAGAAAAAAATTTGATTTTTAATGGTATATAATTTTGTACGACCTACATTAAACTTTACTTTATGTGAACCTATTATAAAAAATAATGCATATTATTTAATTACTTTACTACAGTTAAAGTACAGTAAGCATAAAAAATTTGAATCCTGAGATTTTGACGGTTTACATATTTTTAGGCCCCAAAGTCTTTTTAACGGTTTTTCGATGATGGCTTGTATATTTGGATGGGTGGGTATCCGAAAGCTTGTTGGCATATTGGAGACTATGTCGTATTTACTCTATATTGGGGTAGCCGATTGCTTTCCTAGTGATGCAATACATCAGTGATATCGTTCTGACATTTTGGTTCTTAGTTTTGAACAATAAGAGTTGATGCTGACTTGCTAGTCAATGAGTTTGTTTTATCTCCCGGATGCACACTGGCAGTGCTTAGTGATGTCTCAAGAAACCCTCAGACTGTCTCTTCTCGCGAGGCATAAAAGTTTTGTCAATGATACCTGAGGGTGTGTATCCAAAAGCTTGTGTAAAGGCTCCAGTCCACAGTCATTTATAGATCAAATGAATACTTTACACAAACATGGGCCTCATAGTATAGATGAACCCTATTGTTTGGAAAAAATTATGCATCCTGAGAAAATCACTTTGTTGGCCAAAATGTGTTTTTAGACATCTTTTATTCCCACAAACTACTAACTCTAGAGTTTTGAATTTATAGCATTACCTTCAAAGCTACAAATATAATAACTGAAAAAACCCTTAGATTATAAAAACAACAAAAAACATTTTTTTACTAATAAAAAACGATTTATTCTTCAATTTGAAAGCTTGTAAAGATAATATATGCCCTACTGTTTGACGGATCAAAACGAAATTATAGCTAAGTATTTACCATTATGTAGGGGATGAGCTGAGTTTTGCTTTTAACACACATTAACGAAATGGACATTAGGGTCAATTTTATGTTTTTATAAATATTTTTTTGACAATAAAAAGTTCATTAAAAACGAATGAATTAGCTAAAAAAAATATATCAAGAAATTAATTTGCAATATAGGAAAAAAATCCGTGGAATTTCATTTACGGCAAAGGACATTAAAAGATGCATGATTCATGATTTTTAATTGAGAGAGGCACTTTGTTTTATGAATATAAAATCTTATGAAAATTATTACATTCATCAGTAAATAAATAAGACTTAGCCTCAAGAAGGTTCCATATTCATTTTGGAACGTTACAATTCGTAGTTGTAAGAACATTACAAAAAAATCTAATCATTTATAAAATTTAAACTTATTAATATCACGTTCTTATGTGACCGTAACTACAATATCAAACAAAACAATTTCTTGTTCATTTATTTAAGTCAATATAAGTTACATTCATTAAGAAGGGGACTTAATAACAGCTAATTGAGATGATGAATTAGAAATTTTTTTATTGACATATTCATACATACAGTTAGAGTTTATGAAACTTGTTTATTTTATCCCAAACCATTACATGAGATATTAGATCAACTGGAACATAAAACAATCTACGTGATATTGTACCGATTAGATCAGTACCGATGATCAATTTTCAACCATTTCTACAGAAATGTTATTGAGTCTATCTAATTCATAACCATAATTAAATAAAAATAAAACAAAAATGAATTGGTTGATAAACATATTTGATATTATATTTAATTAATATAATGTTGAATGTAGGTCATACCAGATTTTGATTAGAAAGGTGAAGAAACAGTATGTTTCCACTTGGGAAAAAGATTTTATCAAATGACGTCCCGTTTCAAACACTTAGTGTTCATCATCAGGTCACATTGGCCTCAGTAAAATAGATATTGTCTATTTAAGGAGTTAAAGAACACTGACTCTTTGTGTAGACTTTTTGATCGTTCACCTTTCCAATCATTAGTAAATACCAATTAATAACTGCTTGCATATCTCTGAGTTAATAGAATTATTTTTTTCCAAACTTCCTGCATTAGTTAATAATTTAAAATAATTAAGTTAATTTACATATTAAGGGAATTAAGTAAAAGAAATGATACAGAATAAACACAGTGGCATAGAATAGCATGTAGTTGATAGATAGATAATTATATTTCCATAATTATTAATTATGGAAATATAATCGAGAAATGTACTATTCTCAGTAAAATTTCAAAAGAATGGTTCCATTTTATTAAATCTATTATTATTTCATTGTTTTTTACAAACTATATAAACTCTACCGTATTAATAGGAACAGACTGGAAACTAATTTTCAAGATTAAAGACGATTGGTTGGAGCAAGTGCTTCACAAGTGCGCTTGGTGTCCCTTTCTCAACTCTCCTGATGACGGTTCAACCGAAAATTAGAGACAGTAAGTGTGATTGTTCCTTAGTTCTGTGTTTGTGATTCATTGTGAAACGTTTGTTGTCCTTTTGGATCGTTTTCCCGTTTACAATATATATATATATATATATATATATATGTATCAATAAACAAAAACAATGACCTCATTTTGACTCCATTTTGACCATGAGAGAGCCACCATTGCGGTAGTTAGTGCCACTAGTGGAAAGTGCAATCTCGAACTATCCATGCCCAGTGCCACGCAGCGTGACTTGTGTTATCTAACAGGAATGATGTGTTCAGTATGGCTCGACCATTCGGATCATATATTAAATCTGTGGTGAATTTAAACACCTTCATGGGATGTATAGTGTATAGAGAATTCATTGATTTAAACTTTGATAGTACAGTCTATTATGTGTTACCATATACTACGAGTAACATGTTTATCGCGGAAGACTATTAAAAGAAATAAGCCTTTAAATTAAGCAGGTTAATATTTAATTTAGAAGTATACCTAAATGATTTCATTGGTTAAAACTTCCCGACTTCAAAGATAGGAGTTGTTGTTTGGTACAATACTGGTTTCACATTTTGAAATTGATAAAATATGTAGATTGGGGATTACAGAATCTAAATATAATATTTCCAACTTTTAATGGAGTCTAATCAATTTTCGAAGTAGAAATACCGCTAATAAAATAACATGTAGAATATAATCTGGATAAACGGTCAGAAAAGTAACCACAAAGATTGAAATCAAGTAAGTGTATTTGTTGTAAAAGCACCACAGACCTTAGACTCCACACGTTTTTCATCTAAAATGACCCGGGAATGTCAGACTTTATTAAAGACAAACGGCCGTCCTAGCGTCCCACGGCCAACAAAACATATTAATAATATCTTGAATTTCAACATCTGTATGACGAACATTTTAATAACTTTTTTATAACAATAATGTTCCTTTATTCGATTATCATTAATTTATATCGGTGTAATAATAATAATTGACGTATCAATTATATCAATCATTGTGTTTTTTTTTGTCTTATTGTCTTATGTTGGGTTTGTATAATTATATATATATATATATATATATATATATATATATAAAGATTTCACATAAACACCTGAAATTACAATCAATGAACAACCGGTCGACAACAAGCGGTCTTCATCAGTGTCAAAAAGCCAACTGAGTTTTTGACTCAGTTGGGTTTTTGACTTTGACGAAGACCCCTTGTTACGGTTGAAAGATCTTAGTCTTGTTTTCCATTTCAAATTGCCGTTTGATCATATATATATATATATATATATATATTTATGTATATACTTTTTTTGTTGAAAATACGATCCGAAACGGACAAATATAGTTCAATGCATAAAAAGAAACATAGAAAAATTAAAAGTACACACTGACAGTCTTTAATTTTTGGTTTGCACCGTCTTCAGGAGAGATAAAAGAGGAAAACCAAGAGTACTGGTTCAGAAACGGTTGGAGACCCAACGAAAATTGGAGGTCTTCAACCGTCTCTGAACCAGTACGCTTGGTTTCCCTCTTTTATCTCTCCTGAAGACTGTTCAAACCGAAAATATGACACTGTAATTGCCTGATTTCAATTTCTCTATGTTTCTTTTTGTTCATTGAACTATATATAAATATATATATAATATATATAACATATTCAATAATATATCGATAGTTAGATAGAATAGGTGTGTTCTCTTATATATATATATATTGAATGTTTTCCTTATCTCGACAATATATATTTAACACTATTTTTTTTATCGAGGTTTGGTCTAGCCAATACCTTTAAGTCGATGTTTCATCTATATTTGTAGAAATCTTCAGAGCTACATCAATACAGAATGTAATTACAATAACAGGAAAAGTAATTATTTTACTTTAATTATTTTAGTAATTATGAAATTATTTTAATTTTAATTAATTACATTAATTATTTAATTAATATACATAAAGTAATATAATTACTTTTCATGTTATTGTAATTAATTCTGTATTGATGTAGCCCTAAAGATGTCTACTAATATAGACGAAACGTCAGCTTAAAGGTGCTGACATATTTTTGAAACTAGACCAGACCTCGTTAAAAAAGAGAAATAGTGTTTATATATATATATATATATATATATAATATATATATATATATATACAACATTACCGTTTATTGTTTATTTGAGGTAAGATAAAAAAGCGATGTTATTGCAGTTTGCTCGAAAGATCATGAGTCAGAAAGACAAATACGATAATATTAGTAGAAATGTATTTTTGTTTTTTGTTAAAACATGCTCTCCTTATTCAAAAAAACGATTAATAGAAGTTATTTTAGTTTTGTGTCATAAAAATCTGCTTATATCTTATAGTTACTTATATACTTGATATTTTAATTTATCAGCTATTCTAGTATGAAGGATTGATGAAGCTTAGGTCGAATATCTGCTTTAACTCTGTCTTTTTCCACATCTCTCTCTCCCTCCACCTCTTCAGATATTTGTGTAGTCTAGTTTTGGACGTGAAGCTGGTGGTTTTAAGTCATTCCTATCTAATTTTTAGTCTACTTTCGGACTGGCATGAGACAATCAGTGCAATAAACATAGACTAATGTTAAATACAAAGAGCTTTAATTTTGTCTTTAGTAGGCTCTTTACCTTCATCACTCTATGTCTCTCTTAATTATTCTTTTTCATTATATACCTCCCTCCCTATACCTCCCAATATGTGTTTTCTCTCGTTTTGTAATTATAACTAATTTATATCTGCTTATATTTCCCTTACATGAAGTTAGTAATAATATTTTTTGGAAATAATATTACAGCCTGTCAATAAATTCATTGCCCAATAATATTTATCAATGTGTCAATGAGTTTTTTCTCTAAACAACATATGTACAAATTACTAAAGTTGATATAATTTGGCTCTTTCTTTAAAAGGCATAGCCAGTGGGCATAGTTGTAAAAAATAGCACCAGATAGCAGCTGCGTACAGGAAAACAAAATCCAATATTTTAATTACCTTTTTCTACACCAATGATTATGATTACAATAAAAAACGTTTAAATAATGTTCTTTTTACAAAGTGCTTAAGCACTTTACTGTCCTTCAAAAGATTAGTTGAACTTCCAAAAGGTTTCACAGAAATAATTAATACATATGATTTGACGAACCAGCTTTTCTAAAAATAACTAAAGAATTAATGATTCTAAATTAAAAAAATATTTCGTCTTCACTCAAAATACTACAAGTAAATATGTTTACAAAAGTACTTTAAAATACTGTACTTGGGAACCACTATGATACAATTATAATAAAAATGAAGTCAATAATTACAGCTACGTTAGCAAGCTAAAAGTTGTGGACGAACTTCTTTTGTAAATTTAACTTGTACTCACTTGCAACTTTGGCTATGTATGTATCCATATGAGAAGCAGAAAAAAAAATGATGTTGAGTTTCAAACATGATGGCAATGTAAATGTATCATTGCAATTAGTATAATGTAATGTTTTTATTTATAATGTAATAAACCAAATTTGGTTCTGGCTTGGATAAGGAGTAATAAACATATTTAAGTTTCAGAGTATTATAACATAATAATGAGCTATATATTTTATTAATAATTATGTGTGAATATTTCTATTGTGAATTTTATAATACAAATTAAGTGTAATATTTGATTGTACAAATTAGATATAGAAGTTGATAATATTAAGTTTGTTGTAATTAACCGGCATTCAGCTTGTGTGCTGCCCTAGTGACAGTTTTTCGAACCTTCTACATCAGACTTGATATGTCAAAAGAACACTAAAAACTCATTAAAACTATATCAAACAGAAAAAACGAACCAGGAAACTGCAACCATATTTATTAATTACTAAGTAATATAGTATATATTTTAATTAGGTTTTCTTTATCTGTTTTTTTATTACATGCATGAAACGTCGGCGTAAAGATGTTGAATTATTGAAGCTAGACCAAACCTCGATAAAAAAGAAAAATAGTGTTAAATATAAGTGGTCGAGATAAAGAAAACTTTCGAGTATATATATATTTTGTTGAAATGTACCACAGCTTCGGCATTAACGACTTTCAAGCTAAGCTGTTCCAGTCTCCTGACAGTCTTACGAATAGAAGGTAGTAATTCCCAAATTTTTAAGACTGTCATGAGACTGGAACAGCTTAGTTTGAAAGTCGTTAATGCCGAAGCTGCGGTACATTTCAACAAAATATGCCTCCAAATAAGATTTGGTGCCAACCTATACTAATATACATATATAATTTTATATTTTGTGGTCAAAAAAACAATGCCTTATATATATACAATATATATAATTTAATATATATATGTTTAATGTTTATATATACAAGTGTTTATATATTAATAGGACGAGAGTATAACAAGTTAAACATTTTAACAAGTTTAACATTTTGACCCTATGTTGACTTATGAGTGAGAGCTATTCTCCTCTCTAATAGTCTTTCTTAATTTGGAAATTACTATGTCAAAGGGATTACGCAAATTTACTGGGCCAAGAAAATAAAAAGAAAATCTTTATTACATTCAATGGTTTCTTTTTTTTGTATTTCTTTTACGACAATATTTCATATGCAATCTATAATGTCAGTTAAACAAATGCGAATATTTCACTTAAATTTTACTTATTCCAACTTATCTAGAAGTGATATTCATGTAAATTTTAAATAATTGTTTAAATAATTTAGTATTACAGACTTCTAAATTATTTCTTTTTTTCAACATGAGTTGATATAATGCTGAATTCATATTTAATTTAGTCAACTACTGGATTAAACCTATATTAGTATTGTTTAAAAATTAAGATTTGTAATCCTTGTTTAATTTAATTTATAAATATATTCGTGGGTGCAATAATAATTAATTTCTTTATCACATAATGAATACAATCATAATTAAGGAATGTCATTACACTATATAATTCCTTAGTTTGGTAAACTACATTTAAATGTAGTACTGGAATCACCAGAATATACTTTTCAAACTTTTGTCATGATGTCTGTATTTATGTTAGTTGAATTAAGTTAACATAGAGGATTATCCAGTCTTATTATTATTATTGCATTAAATAACGTGAGTTGCTTAAATCTATCTGCAGATTGAAATCAACAAATGATATGTTTAACTAAACCAATATTAAGCCATAACTTATATCAGTACCGGTATTGTTTTCTTTCTTCAAATGATTATAATTATACAAGTATTCTTTATGCACTATCAAGGGTTTGTTGTAAGCAAAACTAGCCACTAGAGAAAATATAGAATACCTATCTTTAAGAAAGTAATCAACATCGGTGTCTAAGCTATGTGAAGATATCCTCAAAAAGATAAAGGGAGGGGAAAATCAAAGAACTTAAATTTATGATCTACAAGATTTCATCTAACTGGTACACATTGACTTCACTCCAAAGCCTTTTTAATTATAAAAAATAAACTATAGACACTTGCTTCATTTAACACAAAGCACATTTACTTGTTTGCATTATTTTTTCATTGTCATTACTTAAGTTAAAATAGCTCCTCTAAGAGTGGATATTTCGTATTAGTCATTATTATCAGGAGAGTAGTTAGTTGTTGATTCTACCACTAGGTGACAGCATCTTTCAGACACCAACTCATAAAAATTATTGGTTCCAACACACTACAGAAATTTATTTGCTAACTTATGATGCATTACATATTGCCACATTAAAGATTTCTAAAACATTACCTTACTTCAACATGAGTAGATATAATGCTGAATTCATATGTAATTTATTCAACTACTGGAGTAAGACTATATTGTTATTAGTATTGTTAAATGATAATGTTTTTAAGCAATAAAAATATAATGCTGCGAACAATGACAATTAATTTATTTACCACATGATGAATACAAATATAATTAACTAATATCCTTACATTATATTAAGTATAGTTTGGCAGACTACATTTAAACGTTTTGGAGTCTCCAGAATATACTTTTCAGACATTTTTCACGACATCTGTAGGTATGTTACCCTCTGAGTAGAAAGGTCTGTAACCATGGTAAACGGCATAACCTTTGACAAGAAATATAAAATTAAAAAAAAAACTTTTCAACATATAAGTTGCACCTAATTTAGGGAAGAACATTAATTTTAATTTTATGTTTTAATTGTTTTTCAATATTAAATCAATGTAATATGCTTCATAGCAGATTATGTCAAAGTAATTAAAAAACAATTATATTCTGCTTTTCTCGAAATAGTAATAAAAAAGAAGAGATTTGTATACAATGTCATCACAATCTAATTGTTAAGAAAAGTGTACATTAATTTAATTGTTTTATATATATTTATAACTAGAAAAGGAAAAGTATTAACTTCCACTGGTGTTCATTCGTCAAATGTATTATATATATATATATATATATATATATATATATATATATATATATATATATATATGAACAATGAAGTCACTAATAGCGTTTAAAATTTAAGAAAATAGGTATAATAAAGAGACGCACTTCTCTAGAACAGGGGTGGGCAACCTTTTTTGGAGTCCCTGCCAAAATCAGCCAAATCTCAGACACAAAATTTTTCCACCCCCGATTACATTTTTAAATTAAATTAAACAAGGATTAAAAACGTTAATTTTTAAACAATACTAATATAGGTTTAATCCAGTAGTTGACTAAATTAAATATGAATTCAGCATTATATCAACTCATGTTGAAAAAAACAAATAATTTAGAAGTCTGTAATACTAAATTATTTAAACAATTATTTAAAATTTACATGAATAACACTTCTAGATAAGTTGGAATAAGTAAAATTTAAGTAAAATATTCGCATTTGTTTAACTGACATTATAGATTGCATATGAAATATTGTCGTAAAAGAAATACAAAAAAGAAACCATTGAATATAATAAAGATTTTCTTTTTATTTCTCTTGGCCCAGTAAATTTGCGTAATCCCTTTGACATAATAATTTCAAAATTAAGAAAGACTATTAGAGAGGAGAATAGCCCTCACTCATAAGTTAACATAGGGTCAAAATGTTAAACTTGTTAAAATGTTTAACTTGTTATACTCTCGTCCTATTAATATATAAACACTTGTATATATAAACATTATACATATATTGTATATATATATAAGGTATTGTTTTTTTTGACCACAAAATATAAAATTATATATGTATATTAGTATAGGTTGGCAGAAAATCTTCTTGGAGGCATATTTTGTTGAAATGTACCGCAGCTTCGGCATTAACGACTTTCAAACTAAGTCAAACTAAGCTGTTCCAGTCTTCTGACAGTCTTAAAAATTTGGGAATTACTACCTTCTATTCGTAAGACTGTCAAGAGACTGAAACAGCTTAGTTTGAAAGTCGTTAATGCCGAAGCTGTGGTACATTTCAACAAAATATATATACTCGAAAGTTTTCTTTATCTCGACCACTTATATTTAACACTATTTTTCTGTTTTATCGAGGTTTGGTCTAGCTTCAATAATTCAACATCTTTACGCCGACGTTTCACGCATGTAATAAAAAAACAGATACAGAAAACCTAAGTAAAATATATAGTATATTACTTAGTAATTAATAAGTATGGTTGTAGTTTCCTGGTTCGTTTTTCTGATTGATATAGTTTTAATGAGTTTTTAGTGTTCTTTTGACATATCAAGTCTGATTAGAAGGTTCGAAAACCTGTCACTAGGACAGCACACTAGCTGATTTGAATACAAACCACGTTATGTAGTTATTTCCTCACAATAGAAAAATACCAACGTAATTATGTATATTAATTATATAATGTAATATAATTATGTTTCATGTTATTGTAATTAAATTGTGTATTGATGTCCCCGAAGATGTCTACAAATATAGACGAAACGTCGGCTTAAAAGGTGTTGAATTATTGAAGCTACACGAAACCTCGGTAAAAAAGAAATAATTGTTATATATGTATATAAACACTTAAAATATAAACACTTGTATATGTCATGAATGAACAAAGGCCTGTTATCTATTTATATAATGTAAATATGCTTTCTGCTTAATTACAGTTGATTATTATATCAACACTACTTTAATAGGTTCATAAATTTTCCAGAACTTGATCTTCAGGGCAAGGAAAGATAGAAATAAGTCATAAATGTAGAGTTTATTACTAATGAACTTTTTATAAATTCATTGGCTGGGAGCCAGTGTTCAATTAAATTGATAAACAATGAAACATTTATTATTTGTGATTTAGTTAAAAAAATTAATTACAGACCAAAGAAAACTTCTTTTTTTAAAGAAAATAACTAAACCAATTTATTTTTGTATGAGAACAATTTTTACTTTAAGAAATTTTTACTATTAATAAAACAAAACTGTGGCCATTGTTCTCGGATTAAGTATTAGGCGTCAGGAGTAGCTTTAATAATTTAGAGATTTATTTATTCAACTTGATATTTTATACAATCATATCTTCAAATAGTAAGTATGATTTTCATCTCAACTTATTTCTTCGGTATAATAACTATTTCAATAGTTCATTGTTAATGCTATAATAAAATAACAAATTAATTACTTTAAATGAATAAAGCTTACAATTTAATGGCGGCTTAATATTCCTTTTGTTTAACCATTTTTATATCTTGTTGTTAAAATTAAATATTGTGGATTAAACATGTTTCAAAAAGTTAAAAATTACTATTAATAGATTATTTATGCAGTATAATTATATATTTCATTAACAGTACCTGTTTGTCTTAGAATATTATACATAAAACTTAATTGCTTTGAAATATGGTAGTTTACTTGATTTATATTTTTTATAGAATTACTGTGATTCAAGATGAATGAAGAAATAAAATTTATATTTAACTGATTGAAATGTATTATGAAAGGTTTACTTCTAATAATTAAGAAGAATTAATTAAACAAAATATCATTGATACATATCCTCTTAAAGATTTACATCTTTATACTTCATGGATAACAAAGTGTTAAGCATTGTATATTGTATAGAGAAAAGATATTATGACTATTTTATTATGATGTGATCAAAATGAGAATAATATTAATGAAAGATTTATTGTAAATTAAGGAAAGTACTTAACTAAGTTACTGATAAGTAGTAAATTTTCTACTGCAATTATAATTTAAAATAAGAAAGGCATTTTATTTTTGCAATCGCATTATTGATACGATTGATAATGGTCAAGATTGTTTTGAAAATTTAACATTAGTTAGGTTTTTACAATTTTATATCGACCATATTGATATTACTGCCAGTTATTGATTAATTTATTTACTATCTCTTACTTTTAATATAAGTAGCATGAACTTAAAGAGATAAATTGCTGTAATTCTTAGTTTAAGTCCTAATAATTCAACTAATTTATGATATATAATGTTTACTTGTATAGATAAAGTAAAGTTATTAATGTAAACTCGAGATATTTTTTTTCAGCTTTAATTATTTATTACATTTCATCACAACTAGTAAAATGCTTCCAAGCACATTAAAATCAATCAATTGATATGTAAGTTATTATTCTTGATCTTGAATGCAGGTACTTTACATTACAACTTATTTTAAGTCTAAAAGATCTTTCTAATGGTTTAAAGACTTCCAATCAAGAAAGGCAAATATCTTTCCAAAATTTATGACTATTTATTACATTTTTTACAATTTGAATAATGAGGACTACCATATTTGAATAATTGCAATTTTATTATGAATGAGTTTGATCAAATATTTACTTACAGTAATATGAGTCTAGTCTCCTCCAGTTTTTCATGTTGTATAAAAATTATACTTTGTACATTCTGTTTACAGTCAGTCTTTCATTTAGCAAGTTATATTTATAGTATAATCCATTATATTAAATAGTCATAATTACTCTTCTAAATGAGTATATTTATTGATTATATTAACTATTAAGAGAGTGGCATATTATTCCTCATGTAAGTCAGTCAAATGTATTATGCAATCATTTTATATTTTACAATTTTTATGCATATCATAAATTAAATAACACCTAACATATGTTTAATTTTGGTTCAAGCATTGACTTGATTTACTGATTATTTTTACACTAAATGAAAATACTATTATTTAATATTGTAAGAAAGTGGCTCTGACAAGTAATCACAGAAGGAACTTATTATTCCACTTTCTTTGCCTTCCTAGTATCTAAAAGATTAATTTGTTTTTTATTGAACTTAATATTGCCATGATGTTATGTACAAAATGGCATTTGTTTATTATCTCCGAAAGAATGGAAACAATAGTTACTGTTTTGGAATAAATTTCTAACAAAGACCTTTATCATGGTTCGACATTGATACAAACTAGACTGTTTTTCTACTAATAAGGATTTTATACCAAGAGATTTATCATTTTTGTGTTAACTTGTAAGAATCATTCTCATCTACATACACTCAGACATCTTCCAAGCAATTTCTCAAATGGCTTTTCAAAAAATCAGATCGTTTAAATAATCGAAATTTTAAAACTCAAATTTTTATTTAAATGCAAAATGTGATTTGAAATAATCTTTTTTAAAATTACATTCACTAAAGGGGCGTTAAAGTACGATTTCTGTTTTCAGAAAATGTTTTTTTTCGCTAAACAGCTTATTTAAAACTCATGAAAATTTGACCAAAAATTAGCAATTCATAAAAAAAATTCATGAAGTTTCAATTACGGGAAAGAGCAATAAAGCTATAAAAACTGTTTGTTTATGCTAGACCAAGGGATCACTTGCTATACTTGTCGAATTTTGATATTTTTTGCAATGTTTACATTGACTTAGAAATGTTTTGAGCAAAACCACTGAGATAAAATTAGACTATTCTAGTCTAATAGTTCTTATTTATTATTTTCAATAATTAGAAGCTGCCAACTATAAATGATTTAAATTATATTGAATTGCTGGCTTCGACTTTGAGTTGAGTATGTAAACTGGCTAATTCCTAATATATTTTTTCAACAAATACATTAATAGTAAGCTTATAACAGAGTACATGACGCTGGAAAAAAGATAACACTCACTCAGAGGAAATTGGTGTATATGAGTTTCGATAAAGGGGAAGAAAAATGATTTTAATAAATACTAAGATGCAATAATATTCCCAGTATAATAATTCTATTATAACCAAAAATGTAAAACATAATTCAAAATGGATATCTTTCATTTGAAGATTAATAAGTATAATTATTGTATATCCTTAATTATAAATTATCTTAAAACGACATTTTTTTTGGATGTTTATGATGTTTTTCAGAGAAAATAAGAGTATTTTTCTGATTTAAATTTGAAAATTTAACTTAAATATTCAATGTAGAAGGAGGTCAAGTAACTGATATAAGAAATTGACTAGCTATTTGAACAAACGCCATGTTTTCTTGTAGAATAGTATTTCGTATCAAGAAATTTTCACATTGACTTTGCAAAAAAGTTATTACTGCTGTAGTTATACCAATGAGATTATTTGAATCAGCTGTGGGATGTACAAAAATAAGCTTATATATTGATAAGTCGATCAATCACTATCTGTACTACCTCAGAAATGAAAGACCAATAAACATCTCCCATTTAAATGTTTACATCATGCTTAAATGAGACATTATATATTATATACCCAAGAACAATGTTATTAAGTTTACTTATAGTAAAGTTGAGTGCAGACCACTCCAGATTTTTTTTACTATTTCCAGAAAAGTAGAATATAATTTTTTTTACTTTGACACAATCTGCTATAAAGTATATTACCATTGGTTTAATATTGACAAACAATTAATAAATAAAATTAAATTAAAATTAATGTTCTTCCCTAAATTAAGTGCAACTTATATGTTGAAATTTGTTTTTTAATTTTATATTTTTTTTGTTAAAGGTTATGCCGTTTATCATGGTTACAGTCATTTCTATTCAGAGTTTAACATACATACAGATGTCATGAAAAATATCTGATAAGTATATTCTGGCGACTCCAAAACGTTTAAATGTAGTCTGCCAAACTATACTTAATATAATGTAAGGATATTAGTTAATTATATTTGTATTCATCATGTGGTAAATAAATTTATTATCATTGGACCCACCATTATATTTTTATGGATTGAAAACATTATTTTGTGAACCATAGTAATAACAATATAGTTTTACTCTAGTAGTTGAATAGATTGCATATGAATTCAGCATTATATCTACTCATGTTGGAGTAAGGTAATATTTTAGAAATCTTTAATGCATCAATATGTAATGCATCATAAGTTAACAAATATATTTCTATATTTTGTTGGAACCAATAATTTTTATTTTAACAAAATTCTTAGTCACTATACATGAAATTATACTGTAGCATAATCAAAATGAAATTCTACTTTTGAAATAAAGTTTGATTAATTTAGGAGTAAAATTGTATTGTATAAATATATATTTGAGAATATAGATGTTATGAAGAATATTGAAAGTATTGTTAAAAGTAAGTAAAATATTCGCATTTGTTTAACTGACATTATAGATTGCATATGAAAAATTGTCGTAAAAGAAATACAAAAAAAGAAACCATTGAATGTAATAAAGATTTTCTTTTTATTTTCTTGGCCCAGTAAATTTGCATCATCCCTTTGACATAATAATTTCCAAATTAAGAAAGACTATTAGAGAGGAGAATAGCTCTCACTCATAAGTCAACATAGGGTCAAAATGTTAAACTTGTTAAAATGTTTAACTTGTTATACTCTCGTTCTATTATTATGTTAAAACTTGTATATATGAACATTAAACATATATATATTAAATTATATATATTATATATATATAAGCCATTGTTTTTTTGACCACAAATTAAATATAAATATGTATATTACTATAGGTTGGCACCAAATCTTTTTGGAGGCATATTTTGTTGAAATGTACCGCAGATTCGGCATTAACGACTTTCGAACTAAGTCAAACTAAGCTGTTCCAGTCTCCTGACAGTCTTAAAAATTTGGGAATTACTACCTTCTATTCGTAAGAGTGTCAGCAGACTGGAGCAGCTTTGTTTGAAAGTCGTTAATGCCGAAGATGTGGTACATTTCACAATATATATATACTCGAATGTTTTCTTTATCCCGACCACATATATTTAACACTATTTTTCTTTTTTATCGAGGTTTGGTCTAGCTTCAATAATTCAACGCCTTTACGCCGACGTTTCATGCATGTAATAAATAACCAGATACAGAAAACCTTAGTAAAATATATAGTATATTACTTAGTAATTAATAAATATGGTTTTAGTTTCCTGGTTCGTTTTTCCTGTTTGATATAGTTTTAATGAGTTTTTACGGTTCTTTTGACATATCAAGTCTGATTTGAAGGTTCGAAAAACTGTCACTAGGGCAGCACACAAGCTGATTTGAACTCAAACTACATTATGTAGTTGTTTCCTCACAATAGAAAAATACCAAGGTCATTATGTATATTAGTTATATAATGTAATATAATTATGTTTCATGTTATTGTAATTAAATTGTGTATTGATGTCCCCGAAGATGTCTACAAATATAGACGAAACGTCGGCTTAAAAGGTGTTGAATTATTGAAGCTACACGAAACCTCGGTAAAAAAGAAAATAATTGTTATATATGTATATAAACACTTAAAATATAAACACTTGTATATGTCATGAATGAACAAAGGCCTGTTATCTATTTATATAATGTAAATATGCTTTCTGCTTAATTACAGTTGATTATTATATCAACACTACTTTAATAGGTTCATAAATTTTCCAGAACTTGATCTTCAGGGCAAGGAAAGATAGAAATAAGTCATAAATGTTGAGTTTATTACTAATGAACTTTTTATAAATTCATTGGCTGGGAGCCAGTGTTCAATTAAATTGATAAACAATGAAACATTTATTATTTGTGATTTAGTTAAAAAATTTAATTATAAACCAAAGAAAACTATTTTTTAAAAAAAAAATAGCTACCAATTTATTTTTGTATGAGAATAATTTTTTTATTTTTAGAAATTTTTACTATTAATAAAACAAAACTGTGGCCATTCTTCTCGGATTAAGTATTAGGCGTCAGGAGTAGCTTTAATAATTTAGAGATTTATTTATTCAACTTGATATTTTATATAATCATAGCTTCAAGTAGTAAGTACGATTTTCATCTCAACTTATTTCTTCGGTATAATAACTACTTCAATAGTTCATTATTAATGCTATAATAAAATAACAAATGAATTACTTTCAATGAATATGTCTTACAATATAATGGCGGCTTAGCATTCTTTTTGTTCTGTTTTGTTCTGTGATTCAAGATGAATGAAGAAATAAAATGTATATTTAACTGATTGAAATGTATTATGAAAGGATTACTTCTAGTAATTAAGAAGCATTAATTAAAGAAAATATCTTTGATACATATCCTCTTAAAGATTTACATATACTGATACATACTTATACTTTACATGTACATATACATATACTTCATGATTTAAGTGTTAAGCATTGTATATTGTATAGAGAAAGAATATTATGACTATTTTATTATGATGTCCTCAAAATGAGATTAATATTAATGAAAGATTTATTGTAAATTAAGGAAAGTACTTAACTAAGTTACTGATAAGTAGTACATGTTCTACTGCAATTATAATTTAAAATATGAAAGGCGTTTTATTTTTGCAATGGGTATTGATATGATAAATAATGTTCAACATTGTTTTGAAAATGTAAAGTTTTGTACAATTTTATATCGACCGCCTTGATATTACTGCCAGTTATTGATCAATTCATTTACTAATAATTAATTTTTAATAAAACTATTATGAACTTAACGAAATAAATTGCTGTAATTCTCAGTTTAAGTCCTAATAATTCAACTAATTTATGATATATAATGTTTACTTGTATAGATAAAGTAAAGTTATTAATGTAAACTCCAAATATTTTTTTTTCAGCTTTAATTATTTATTACATTTCATCACAACTAGTAAAATGCTTCCAAGCACATTAAAATAAATCAATTGAAATGTAAGTTATTATTCTTGTTCTTGTATGCAGGTACTTTACATTACAACTTATTTTAAGTCTAAAAGATCTTTCTAATGGTTTAAAGACTTCCAATCAAGAATCACAAATATCTTTCCAAAATTTATGACTATTTATTACATCTTTATAATTTGAATAATGTAGACAACCATATTTGAATAATAGTAAAGTTTATTATTAATGAGTTTGATAATATATTTACTTGCAGTAATATGATTTTAGTCTCCTCCAGTTTTTTAAGTTGTATAAAAATTATACTTTGTTCATTCTGTTTACAGTCAGTCTTTCAATTAGCAAGTTATATTTATAGTATAATCCATTATATTAAATAGTCATAATTACTCTTCTAAATGAGTATATTTATTGATTATATTAACTATTAAGAGAGTGGCATATTATTCCTCATGTAAGTCAGTCAAATGTATTATGCAATCATTTTATATTTTACAATTTTAATGCATATAATAAATTAAATAACACCTACTGTATGTTTAATTTTGGTTCAAGCGTTGACTTGATTTACTGATTATTTTTACACTAAATAAAAATACTATTATTTAATATTGTAAGAAAGTGGCTCTGACAAGTAATCACAGAAGGAACTTATTATTCCACTTTCTTTGCCTTCCTAGTATCTAAAAGATTAATTTGTTTTTTATTGAACTTAATATTGCCATGATGTTATGTACAAAATGGCATTTGTTTATTTTCTCCGAAAGAATGGAAACAATAGTTACTGTTTTGGAATAAATTTCTAACAAAGACCTTTATCGTGGTTCGACATTGATACAAACTAGACTGTTTTTCTACTAATAAGGAATTTATACCAAGATATACATCATTTTTGTGTTAACTTGTAAGAATCATTCTCATCTACATACACTCAGACATCTTCCAAGCAATTTCTCAAATGGCTTTTCAACACATCAGAAACATCGTTTAAATAATCGAAATTTCAAAATCCAATTTTTTCAACATCACTATATTTTACGTATATGAAGTAAAATTCTGTAGCTTGAACCCATTGTTAAATCAGTTATAGTAATAACTTATTTTGGGAAATATTTAAAAAAAAAATGGTACATGTATATTATTGTTGTAAACTTTAAGGCTTATACATAATACATATTATACATAATGTTGTACAATTATATCATTATTGTATCATATAATGATGCGTATTAATGGTAATAATGATATATATTACCACATACAATTATATCATAAGGAATACATACAATAATAAGGAAACATACAATTTATCACTGATTTTTAATAATATTTTCCTGTATCACTGAACAGGTAAAGAAAAGTGTTCATGGTGTGGGTGGTAACCCTTGGACGGCGTAAGTGGACTTTCAAGTTTGATGCATGTTCCTACCAGTCGTGGGAGTGCTGTTCATCAAAGAAACACGATGGAAACTGCTCTACGGTATCATACCAAGGTAATTAGCCTCTTTATTTACGGATAATATTATTTAACACTTTATCTCAACTGTATTCTTTGTTCTTACAGGTTTCAAATTTGCATTTTAATTGTCTTAAAACATTGATATTGTGATAAAATTATAAAGTTTGTATATTTTGCACTGCTATAATATGAAAAAATTATTACAGTGATTTTCTCTTCAAATCTGTTTAACTTTACGTTATTAAAACATTTTCTAGAGAACAGTGAATAGGTCGTTTTGTATTGTGGTAGAGTTTGAATATTACCTCAAGAGTTAATTTCAATTATCTCACGAGCAATAATTAATCATTTATTTGCATTATGATTTCCATAAATATTCTTCCTATTTCATAATTTAACACTTCATTCTAGTAACTATTATTAAGTTAATCAACTTAATTAAGTTAATCACTTACTTGCTTACTTCATTTAAAGTTCGTTTAAATGCACAATAATTAAACAATTACCATAGGCGTTAGATACAATTGTTATGCACTGATTGACAATTAGACAATTAGCAAGTATTGTCATAAAAAAGTAATAAATTATTTGATTATAGCTAGTCACAAACATTACTGACCAAAAGTCCACATTATTTTACTTCACCATTGTGTTATTATTAACATGTGTGTACTGTTGCAGGTACAGACGAAAGGATACCTGTACACAGATAAGTGGGCATGTTTTGTGTTTATTCCATGTAATCATTATATACTTATGTGTTTAGCATTTATGTCATACTTATTACAGTAACCAACGTTGCTCGGGTTTTCATTATGTTGTTTACTGTAAGAAATGTTTATATTGATAAGGATGAAAGCGGATTGATAATCAAGCAGACATTCTAACCTCATAAACTGTTCTAAATTCTCTTACTTCTACTGTTCTTCGCCTAGAACAGTGATTCTCAAAGGGTATCAATAAGATTTCTAGAGTATTTGAATGATTCATAATAATGTATCTAAACATAAGAAAGTAATCACCAGTTGTTGTTTGTGGTAAGTATATAACTATAACTATAACTTGTGGTAAGTATATAACTATAACTTGTGGTAAGTAACTATAAGAAAGTTATAGTTGTTCAATAAGTATATGCTTTTCTATCGTTAAGGCTATATTTAAATAAACTGCTCTAATTTTAGTCTCTTATAAAACTTATGTATTTTACGGTTAGAAAAGCTATTCAGGTGCAACATAAAGGTATGATTGCATTCTTTTTTTAATTTTACTATGTAAAGGCCATAGTTGTTCAATACGTCTGTGTTTTATGATCTTCAAATTCAGATTTACTAAATTATTTCTATTTTAGTCTCTAAAATGACTTATATATTTGGGGTATAAACCCTTCTGAGGTAAAAAAAAATGTATAACTTCTTATTCTTATTTTAATTTTATTCTAAGCTATAATTGCGGAACAAGTCTGTATTTTATTATCTTTAATTTTAGATTTACATTGCAATTTGTATTTTAGTCTCTCTTGAAACATATACTCTGGAGATTTTGGAGTAGAAACGATTTTCAGGAAAAGTAGAAGGTATGATTGTATTTTATTTTAATTTTATGATGTATATTAAGCAATAGTTGTTGAATAGGTATTTTATCAACTTTAAGTTTAGAATCACAATGTTATTTCTATTTTAGTCTCTCATATGGTATACATGTTTTGGAGGTATACATTCATATTTTAAGTATACTGTATGTACTAAGCTATTCTTGTTGAATAGATATGTGTTTCTCATCGTTAAGTCTAGGTTTGTTTACACAACTGTTTCAATTTTAGTCTCATATATAACTTATTTGTTTTTGAAGTAGAAACACTTTTCAGATGAATGCAAAATGATTGATTCGTATTTTAATTTTACTCTTTATATTATAATATAGTGTTTGAATAGGTATGTGTTTCAATATATTTATATTTAGAATTAATAACTATTTCTGTTTTAGACCCTGATATAACTTATATGTTTTGGAGTAGAAACGCTTTTCAGGTGAATGCAAAATAATTATATTCGTATTTTAATTTTACTCTTGATATTAACCTTTAGAGTTTGAATAGGTATGTATTTTAATATATTTATATTTAGAATTAATAACTATTTCTGACAAGACTCAATCGTATAATCCCACCTGGGGAGGAAATTCTACAAATGACCCAAAAATTCTTGAAATCAGAGTTTTTAAATGTTTCATGATCAAAGGACATATATTCGTCAAATAGTCTGTCTTATTCACAAGACATTTGAAACATCATATGTGGAAATTTATAGTTTTAGAAATATTTCAACATTTAAAATTTTAAAATTGCTATGTAAATAATTTACTTTTTATTCATAAAACAGATCATGCATAAATGGTTATTTTTATTTATAGTATTGATAAAAACTTTAAGTTTATGAATAAAGTAGGTAGAATATCAGAAGCCACGTGTTTTCGAGTCTTACGGAAACTTAGCTACAGTCTGAAACTGAGAAAATCAAAAGCGCTGTCTCTCCGCATAACCTTTTCTGTCTTGATATATGATATGCACGTAAATGTATACAGAGATAGCTTCTTTCGCAACAGTTTGTTTAGTTTGTTAGGGATTGAGGTATTTTTTTTAACTGATGATGAGAATATTCATGCATTTCATCATTACCACAGAGGTTAGTATTATTAATATTAGAAATATAATATACCGTCTTACCTCGTACACTGTAGCTGTAGCTCTCGTATAGAGAGGTAGACGAGAGCTACGGGTACAGAGTACGAGGTAAGACGGTATATTATATTTCTAATATTAATTATGAGAATAGTTCTGGGTCCTATAAAACATATTGTTGATTTTCGAGTGTTAGAAGAGATTTCTATTCCGGATGTAGGTTCTGAACGTCAATAGAAATTTTACTTAATTTAATAAAATGTTTACTTATATTTTGCACCACTAACCGTTGTTTTCGTTTTTTTTTAGGAATCCCTTACTCTGTTCAGCTGTGGTGTTGGCAAGATGAAAATATACAAACCAAAAATGGACCGAGCACGGCAGTTTTGGAGAACTCTTCAAGGAACTTGCATGAAACTGTAATCTGCATCTTATCCTAGCTACAATCAATGTAAGTTGTCAATTTCGTCTATTGCATTTACATTCAGATTATTCGATATTTTTATTTTCTGTTGTTTTAAAAAACAACATTAAATGAATTTTAGTTTATTTAAAAATGTGTGTTAGTTTTACTATCATCATTCCTAGACCTATGTGTTAAAACGTTGTTTTAAGTTCAGAGAGTTGTCCAAACCCTTTGAAATTGCAATTCAAATATTTTTAATCGGGTACCTACCGTTTACCCAACAAAATCATTACGAAAATACCAAAGTGCCTTTTATTTATAAATTATTTCATAGTGGGCTGCCACTCATCCATATTTATTTGACCAGTCAAAGTTCTTTAAAACCTCAAAAGGGATAAAAAACAGAATGATCACATGGGACTTTCTCTTATAATGAATTAACAATGTATGAACCATGTTATAAAGTGTTTGCAGTTGGTGACCTCTAAATGTTCTTTCGATTTGTCCCAACAAAATCTGTAAATGCCAGTTAGTAATTCTACACCAACTTTACTTACTCCGCTTTAACGTGACTAGTACAATCTTCTAGATTATATTATGAATATGTAATCCTCGTTGAAACACAATCTGATATATTTCTAAAAGTGCAACACAATTATTGCCTTATTTAATGTAATATTTCCATTTTCAAAATTCATGTATTTTTACTATGCAGATTTGACACCCCCCAGTGATTACCATCTGAACGGGAGAAAAAAAAATCAGATTTACTAACTTTTGGCTGAAGAGTGCTAAGGTTTCTTTCAGACTCCAACTAATGTTTCAACCCCATGATGTAAACTCAAGTGCAGCAATACTAGCCATTAAGATCTGAATGAAACTAAACTTCTTAATAAGCTCATTTACAATCAATATAAGTTCTTAGTTTATTTTAATGTGGACACGATGTGGTATAAAACTTAGTGGTAAACGTATTACCTGATTCAATACAACCTTTCCACTTACTTTTTTCACTTCAATTTAGCTATTACCATTTCGTTAGAGCCTGTATGATGTCAGGTACTCGTTAAAGATACCTACTCTAAATACACTTGAGTTAGGCAAAATTTAGGACTCCCACTGTAGAATCAATCTTCATTGTGTGGTATCACAAAGGGCCAATGCTCGGCCTAAGTGTGTTCCCTTGTGGAACTACCACTGCAACCTAACCTAACCTAACCTACCATTTCGTTAATTATATAAACTAAATATTATAGGATACATATAAAGTTGTTGTTTTCATGTCAATTAGAATTCATTTTCTTCTTATTCTCCTGCTGACGATGAAGACGAAATATAGAAACCCACCGAGTCACTCGCATATATACACAAAAGTTTACAATAGACTTTCTTAATGAATAATTCTATAAAAATCAATTTTTGTTATGGTTACTTCAATACATAATAACCAATAAAAGGTTGATCATGTATCAATTTAAGAAGGAAAAATGTTACCAGTCGGTCTTAAAATATATACTATTATTATATACATCTTATAATTATTTTAGAACTTCTGACTAACTGTATGGTACACACACACTTACATTTATTATAACGTTCATTAAGCAAATTAATATGATAAAGCATAAAAAGGATGTAATGTCATTGTCAAAAACACCTGAAACGACATTTTCGAATTGCAGTTTATCCGAAAGTTACATGCTGGCTTTAGAAGTTTCAAAATGGCCTACCTTTTTTATTTAAAATTTCATTAAAAACACTTCGAGATTTTTTAAAAAAAATGTTTTATAGTGTGATAAATCTCTGTGGAAATATTTCGTAAGTTAATGCAACAATTATATTAGGTAGGGATTGTTTTATGTTGAGTTTCTCGTATATAAGTTTATATTCTTCTCATTGTAGGGTAAACAGCTAATGAAATGGTCTCCACATCTAAAAATTTAATGGTATAAACACCGCGTTTCGAACACGTAGTGATCTTGCTTAGGCATTAACTAAGAGTGAGTGTCCGTGGTACAACTCAAGTACTACTCAGTTGTACTACAGACACTCACCCTTTAGTTAAAACCTGAGGAAGAACACTAGGTGTTCGAAACGCGGTGTTTATACCATTAAATTTTTATATGTGGAGACCATTTATTAGCTTTTTACTCTACAATGAGTAAATACCACATAAGTGATTGCTCTACCTTAGAACTATATTCTTCTTAAAACAGTCAACATTTTTGGATTTTGATCGCAATAAATATCTTCTAAATTCACAGTATGCACCACAATACGTATCTTTGTTGGTAGAAAATTTCTACAGTTCATCTTTCTGCAATATGATATTGTTGTGTTTAATTTATTTATTTATTTAATTTTTAGCTTTCAGATTAAATAATAAGGCAATATTTGTGCATTTTTATTCAAAACTGACATTTGTTTTATCGAAAAATTTGATTTTTGTTTGCCATTATTAAGCTGACAAATTTCAGTTGAATAATAACTCTCTAAGAGAAAACAGTGTTGAGAATAAATATAAAGTTGACTTTCGAAGAGGCAATGTTGTCAAAAAATTACCATATAACTACATCTATGTTATAGTGACTATTTCTTGTTACTGTATTGAAATGGTGCGATCTGTTGAGTGTTACAGACTTGCGAATATCATGATGATACAGGCACCATCGAAAAACTTCAAAAATGTTCTTAAAGGACCTTGAAAAGTGAAAATCGGTCCGAATCTCGATTTTTTTTTATAATTATATCTTAGATACAAAAAAGTAATAACTTATCTATTTTCATGATATAATTGTCGATAAAATGCAATTTGCATGCAGTTGCTCGTGTGGGTGTAATGGTTTACTCGAAAGGTCAAGGCACATTGAAACAAATCAAAGAACTTTGTATGAAAGCAGATGTTATCGCTTGCAATAATAAAGTTGTTATTGTGCAAGTCTATGTATACATATAATGCATCACAGCATAATCAAGTTGTTTTCCTTCTTGACATGAACCATGTCCATTAATGAGCAATTCCTTACTCAACGTAATCATAATTACTCCACAATGAAATATGTCAAAGTAATTACACATTCAGTTTTAAACTTACTGATTTGAAAAAAAAAAATCAAATAATCAGTGCTACCAGATATATTCAATTATTTGTAGACTGTTTTTATTAATTCCGCATTCCTTCCGTCACTCAATTTAAAGTAATAAAAGTTGTATTGTTTATTTTCATCAAAGTCAAATGTAATTTTGAATACACGTCTATTATTCATGGCAATAATATATTAAAGAATGATTGGAATGTTCAAATATAGAAGTCAATTTACAATTAATGAAATCACTGCAAAGTTAAAACACAAATGAAAAAGCCATAGGGTTTTTTATTAATTGACATTTTACCAACTATTTGACTCAAAACACAAACTGACCGTTTAAATGGAGTATACAGGAAATGTCAAACCAACAAAACTCACAATTAAATGTATGGACAATTATTTTACATGACTGAGCACTGGTTGAACAAAACTAATAACAATATATTTACTACTACCAATTCAATTAATTACCACTACATTTAATAATAAGAAAAACATGTGTAAAACAAAACCAATACAACGTAAGTAGACAAGAAAAAAGTAGCGCCTTATTCTTGCATATAAACAATGAAAATCATCATATTGATTGGACAGGAGCTAAATTTAATACCTATGAAAAATCGATGTTGTTAAGAAATATTGAATCGTCTCTAATTAAATTTAATAGACCAAATATTATAAACATTTGTAACGGTCTCTTCAAACTTGATGCTTTCGTTACGAGGGCAATAGCCTCTTCTAAGAGGGTTGACAGCTAGCGGATAGTTTTTTACTCTTTCTTACTGTACTCCTTTGTTTCCCCAAATATTCTTGCCTGGACTTTTGTCTCTTCCTGCGCTTTTACCATTTTAAAAACCGCTCCTCTCAAACCCTCACCATGATGTTTCTGCATCTAGTGTTCAGTTGGGTTTTGACTCTGAAGAAGACCACCTGTTACGGTTGAAAGTTTTAGTATTTTAAACCTGTTGATAGTAAGTCTTACGCCTGTTGATCTTAGTCTTTTTTCCCCATTTCATATTGTGGTTTGATCATTAGTACTAAGATATTCATAAATGTAATTAGATCTTTCGACTAAAATAACTGGTCCTCATCAGAGTCACATGTGAACTGTCTAGTGAAGGCGGATATGTAGGCACTGTTGAGAAGGAAGGATGCAAGAGAGGTATTTTGAAAACCGGAAAAAGCAAGGAAAGGGAACAAAGACCAGGCAAGCCACGGTGAACAGACGAGTGCAGTAAGAAATACATACAGACTCTGCTAGTTGTTAACCCGGGTGAACAAGGCTATAACTCTCGTTAATACTGAGTCCAATTAAATAAAGTTTTACTAATGTTTATGGTATTTGATCTGTTATATGAAGTTCATGAAGACACAATGATGTCAACATCCATATTTCAGTCTTAAAAATTCAAATTCTGTTTAATTTATGTATATATATATATAATATATATACAAAATTATAGTTTCTCGGGACTCAGTCAGTTCTTCAGGTTCAAATTCAACTCTCATTGCCAACGTTTTGGTCTTTATTTAAAACCTTTTTCATAGGCAGAAGTTGTATATTATGGCAGAAGTACTATATATATATATATATATATATAGTTCAATGTAGAAAGAGAAACATAGAGAAATCAAAAGTACACACTTACAGTCTCTAATTTTCGGTTTGAACCGTCTTCAGGAGAGATAGGAAAAGGAAACCAAGAGCACTGGTTCAGAGACTATATTTGTCCGTTTCGGATCGTATTTTCAACGAAAAAGTGTATATATATATATATATATATATATATAAATAATTATTTATTTATTATTAAATTATGTATATAATTTATATATACATATTTATATATAAATTCTGTCTAATTTAATTTAGTGAATATTCATAAATAATATACCACTATAAATATATACGACACAATAAAAGAATTAAGCTTATGGCTGCTGTGAAAAAAAATATTCCTGTTTTTATTTTTACATTTTAGTGTAAACTAAAATCATGTTCGTTTTATAATTTTGCATTTCTGTTATGTTTCTGAAGACTTTGTTTTGATTTTTCATTGAAAGAATTCTTTATTTTAAGGTTTAATTAATGAGTGAATAGTTCGTACATACAGGTGCAATAATAAATACACTTCGGACAAAGATGTGGCCATTGTCAGGCTACAATCGTAAATAATTTGCATATAGTTTATATTTACTGTGATTTTGTGAACGGCTATGGTCTCTATGATCATACGATAAATAATAACACTGGTTATTAGCATTAACCCAGTTCACTGTCAACCATTAGTTATACAAACAATAAGTAACCAACGTTCATCATACAGAAAAGGCGTTACAGGAAAGAAGAAAGAAGTGGCAGCGCGATGATATGATTATGAACCTTTAGAGATGCACCTCGAATGTGTAATCGGATCACATAGTAAGAAACTTGTTAGATTTCCTTATTTGTTAGAAATTAATGTACTGTACATAACCATCAATTCAATCGTGTTTAATATTCAAGTTCGTCTCTTCTTCTGAATTTTTAAATCATATTAATATGCTAGTCTGTTAAATGGAAGGATTTTCCTCCTAATAAAGACATAGGTCAAATAAAGTCGTTAGCTCTTGCCAGTGTTTTTATGTAATTCTGTACAGTATATTTACTGTATAGTTTAACAATATTACCAGTAGTTCTGATAGAATAAATAGAATATTCTTATATATAAAATAGAATATTCTTTTGGTTGTTTCGCTATTCTTTCAGTGGAAATAAGAGAAAATTTTCCTAGTGGACACTTCATACTGAACGTTTAATAGTGTTAAATTTATGCATATTGTTAATACCACTGAGTTTAGTATGATTAATAAACCGTCATACCTGGAATACTGCTGCTGGATTTTTCAATAATAACAAAATAAATTTGGACAACAATGGGGAGTAGATTACATAAACGTCGACATCGACTACGTGGATCAGTTCCTTTCGAAGATGAGTAACGCTCGAAGCCGGTCGGAACACTCCAGCAGCAGTATACGACGGATTAATATTGTGTTTGAAATAGATGTCAATACATTAGTCTAATGAAGTATATTACTATTTTATACTAGTATTATTTCAACTTTGCAAAGTTTCGTAGACGCACACAACTGGTTGTTTCCGAACCATACAATTGTAGTTTCAATTTCTAATAAATAAATCGAATCCTGTTTCTAGCCGTATTTTTAATAATATATTTCGATAATGTTAATACAAAATACCTTTTTTGTATATAACATTATTATTATTAATATTAATTATTATGTATTTCTGTACATTATATATACTGTACAGTTGAACAATATTACCAGTAGTTCTGATAGAATAAAAAACTATTCTATTTGTTAGAGTAGTTTTTTATTTTATCAGAATTTCATATTTTCAGTCAAAAAAACTTTAAAAATTAGCTGAGAACGTAATTAAATTTGTTGGAAGAAAAGTGTAAGAATATGGTTCATGTAGATTGAAGATCAGTTTGGGAATTGGTTGTTATCTCTGGAAAACTAAATTCACTCTTGTGTCGAGAGCTTTGGAAGGAGATGCAGCTGATCTTATTTGTGACTCCCTTATGAAACATTTTTCTCAAACCTGAAAGATTTAAGGTGCATTTTAAAGAACCTAAATTACCTAATATCGACAGATTTCAGTTGGTAAAGAACAGTTTGAACTATAGCTGGGTGACATAAACCCAATTCAACTTGTGTAAGTGTTTTAAGTTCAAAAAGATTTTGGCACACATTTCTGATACCACTAATGTGCTTGGCTATTAGTGATAAGTATGAATTGATATTGAGGTGCTTTTATTTTTACTTTTGTGACTATGGAAATAAATATCACTGAAATTAAGTTTTCTTATAAGATCATTATATACTTATAAAGATTTCACATAAACACGTGAAATAACAATCAATGATCAAACCACAATAAGAAATGGGAAAACAAGACTAAGATCTTTCAACCGTAACAAGCGGTCTTCGTCAGAGTCAAAAACTCAAAAACTAGTTGGGTTTTTGACTCTGATGAAGACCGCTTGTTACGGTTGAAAGTCTTGTTTTCCTATTTCGTATTGTGGTTTGATCATTGTTTTTTCACGTGTTTATATGAAATCTTTTTATCATATATGTATATGTATAACACGATTCCACAATAAGCACGTGAAATATCAATCAATGTTCATATCACAATACGAAATGCGAAAAAAGACTAAGATCTTTCTGACAAAAGACTTCATATACAGAGAAGTCACAAGTAAACAGGTGATTCCAATATTAAAGAAATAATCACAAATTCAATACAGAAATGAAAAAAGCTCAAAGCCCATTGAAGGAAGCTCTCTTCAAGGTCTCTTTATAATATATAAAGTATATTTATGTGAATATATATAAACTGTACTGCTGTGTGGGTATTTACACTCATAATTTCAATGTTTGTTGGTAACCTACATTGATATTTCATCTAGAGCTTTTAAAACCTAATTTGCCTGCATGATTCTGCATCATCTGAGGAAACCAATCTTATTCTCACCGTATTTTCTTATTTATTTAGTAAGTGTTTTTTTCTTAAGATTTTCCTCATTTATTGTTATATTTTTCTCCTTTATGCCCACTAAAATTTATGCATTTTATCCAGTGTTTTACCTTATTTAGTTGTCACGTGGTAACAGAATAAATTGAGGAAATATATTTTCAGTTGTCTTGCAACTTTACAGGTTACATCTCCACATAACTACAAGTGTAGAAATATCGCATTGTTTTCTGTGTTTGTATTTGTACTTATTTTTAATTTAACATATAATATTACACATTGTAACTGAAATATGTTATTGTAACTTGTAATTATAAGTTACATAGTTACATTGTAACTATAGTAATATTATTGATATAGCTTCTCGACAACTGATATTTCAAATTCACACAAGGGGTTCTTGAGGATTTTGGTCATAAACATACAACTCCTGATTATAAGCCTACGTTTCGCCAAAAGTTGTTTGGAATTTTCAAGGCTAAAAAAAATTTATTAACGACATAAGTAAAGCAAGATAAATACATTCACGGATACCAACCAACAGAAAACAAACCAAACAAACAAAAAAATCAGTAACAAGAGAACCACGAAAGGATCATAAAATACCTAGTGTTATTATTCATTATTTAAAAACAGACATTTGTTGTTTAAACCTAATTACTTATTATTAATTATTCAGAACATCAAAACCCATTATTTAAAATGTGTGTTTTTAAATAATGAATAATAACACTAGGTATTTTATGATCCTTTCGTGGTTCTCTTGTTACTGATTTTTTTTGTTTGTTTGGTTTGTTTTCTGTTGGTTGGTATCCATGGATGTATTTATCTTGCTTTACTTATGGTATGTCGTTGATAAATTGTTTTTTAGCCTTGAAAATGCCAAAAAACTTTTGGCGAAACGTAGGCTTATAATCAGGAGTTGTATGTTTATGATCAAAATCCTCAAGAACCCTTTGTGTGAATTTATTGTCATTACTATCAGTAGCTGGAATAAAGTAGCCGATAAATAACTTCGTAGAATCATCTAGTATAGTAGGTCCAGTATTCGTAACTGTTAACTGTGTTTGTAGTAATTATCATTTTGTTGATAAGAAAATTATTATAACTTACGAAAAGTTGTTAAAAAAAGTTGATAACTTACGAGAACGTAAGTCGTAATTGGAGTAAGAGAAACTTTGTGACTCCCTATGTAGAGTCGATACATTTAAGATTTCAGTAAGAGCATATGCTGCTGTTTCAGCGGGCTTGTCAAGGGATTTGACACGTTCTCAGTGTACCCGATAACTCTTTTCTACTGCGTACTCATATATGAAGAATGACACTAAGCAGCCTTAGCCCTCGGACTCACTTTAAACAATCTTTTGCTATACAAATACAGTTTTGTCTTCCAGTGGAATGAATGTGCATTTGGTACTTTACCAACTTTACTTTAAATAGTATTTAGGAACATGCTTTTTAAATATTGAGTAGTAATGCATTTCTTTTCTAAGTACTTCCAGAATACTTATTCCATGTATACCGTGTAATAATCTAATGAAATCGAAAAGATTTTTATAGACATTGCTATTCAGTTTGGAGTATCAAGTGAGCCACGTGCAGCAAATAAAATGATGTTGCATATATTCATCATCTGTATTACAATGCAAAAAAATGAATGCTTCATATAAATGAAAGCAATGCACACCAAAAAGCATATTCAAATAGCATTTGACCACAATCTGGACTCATACAATAGACTTTACTATAAATAAACTTATTAGACTCATTGATAAGCAATTAAAATTAATTGATTATGTTTATATAAGTATCTTCATTTTTTCAATTCTAAAGAAAACGAAATCCATACTTAAAGTACTAAAAATAAGTAAGGATAATAAGTATATAAAATTGTAAACACCCTTAGATATAAAATTAATTGCATCATTAAATGAACTGAAAGATATACGCGATCTAGTCTGATGCGGCATCAATTAAATACAAATACTACAGAAAATATCAGTTAAATATCAACTTAGTCAAGTTTAGTTGTTTAAAAAAAGAGTTTATCTTCCATGACCTGCACTTAAAATTACTACGAGAAAATCAATTATCTCATTAGAAGGAGCAATCAGTACAATTAATGCTTAATGAGGCTACTAAATGTTATCAGTTATAATCAAAATCTGAATGGTATGTTTACTTAGAGTAATTGCGAACGTTTGGAAAATATATTTCTTTTGAATGATTATATTTCTTTAATGAAGAGCAGCAGACATAATTTAATCCTTTGATTCAGTAAATAAAATTAAAATTATAAAATGATACCAATTATGCATGTGATTATTGTAAAATGCAGCCCAATATTTAGTAATTAAATCATTAAATAAGTTAGGGTTACAAAGAATATTATCTGATGCTTACAATAAGGGGAAAAACAGTATGTCTCCAGACAAAAGAGTTTGCAACATCAGCTCATTTTGAACACTTAATAATCATCGTCAGGTAACACATTACCGAGACAGATGTAATGTGACGATGAACACGAACTGTCGAAACGCGGTGACTTTGGATAAAATGGTTTGTGTTGAGACTTGGAGACACAGTGGCTGAACATTAGTGGATTTGTTTTGTATCGGGAGTCTTAGATTTTATCTTTCTTTAGTGTAAGAAGGTTTTTACGAGTATCTGACGCTGTGCAAGCTTTGTCGAGTGGACTGCTTTAGTCTGATTTAGTGGACGGCGGGTTAAACATGCAGTACTAGCCCTAATCTCCATCATTAACGGAAGCACACTGTAGTTCTCTGTAAAAGTCGTGCATCAAGTAAAACCATTTACTTCTTACGAGAAAAAGTAATTAAGTTGTAAAAATTGATGTTTTAAATAAAATTGTACTCGATACAGAATGTCAAAGTTTGTGTCCTCAAGACAGTATGAAGATGATTTATTGAGGAAGTAAAGAGTGGTTTAGGTTTAGTATGGCGAATAGATTGCGCGGTGGGGGAGGGTGGCTGTGTGTGAGAGAGAGAGAGGGGGGTGTGAAGCGCGATTGAAATTTAGTCACAAGTGTAGCGCGAAGTGACGCCGCGAATGAGTGTGCGAGTTATGGCACATCGCTGAAGCCTGCCACCCCGGCATCGACTTCAGGTAACACACGCTCTTGTCTTCACGAGGCTTCAGTCTGCGTACTCAGTCCTCCCAAACCTCATATCATTAGTCACGCACTTCACCATTCTGAAACAATATAAATTATTTTCAATTAATATTATTCAATAAAAAAATTTAAATATTATATATATGCATATTACTACAGTATATATATATATATATATATATATATATATATATATATATATATATATTATATAAAACTAAAGTTTATCGGGACTCGGTCAGTTCTTCAGGTTCAAATTAAACTCTCATTGCCAACGTTTCGGTCTTTATTTAAAACCTTTTTCATAGGCAGAAGCATAAATATTGAAACAGAAAAACTAAGTATTACATTACAAATTAATGTGTATATACATATATATATATATATATATATATAGTTAACTTCAGCTACTCAAAGGGACTACTTCTGCCCTATGACGACGACTGTCGAAATGTTGTTGTGAGTCTTTTTTGTGTGTGTCATTATTTGTTTTGCTCTTTCCTGTGTGAACTATATATATATATATATATATATATATATATATATATATATATATATATAATATATATATATGATCAAACCACAATAAGAAATGGGAAAACAAGACTAAGATCTTTCAACCGTAACAAGCGGTCTTCGTCAGAGTCCGCTGATGGTCAATGATCAATGGTTTGATCATTGATTGTCATTCACGTGTTTATGTGAAATTGTTTATATATATGTACATATATATAGTTGCGTTTCCGAGCAGAACAGAACTTCACTTCTTCTTTTTCTCCCTCCCCTGATGACGATGAGGTCGAAATATTGAAGTGAAACAAGCGGTCTTCGTTAGACTCAAAACCCCAACTGACGATACGTTGGGTTTCTATATATATATATATATATATATATATATATATATATATATATTCGACAGTCAAACTTTAGTTGTGTATTTCATTAATTGCTAATAACAGAATAAATCAATAAATTATTAATAAATGCTGAAGGGAGACGAAAAAAAATACAAATTCGTTTTCACGAGTGTTAACATATTCTTATAGTAAACAAATTTGTAAAAAATAAAGAAATCCATAAAATTTATCTAGCTACTCAGTTTACAAAAGATTTGATCGAACATGGGTAAAGAGTTTCCTGAAGTTTCATTTTATAGTTTCATTTATATTTCACCTCCTTCCTGATTTATCTATTTCTTTACCATCACATATTATTTTTTTTTCACAGTTTTGAATATCTTATATTTTATTATTTATAAAAGATCCTTAGGTACAAAACTTTTTTGTATTCCATAATTATTATTTTATTGATAACTTTATTCTTGTATTTAATTTTTTTATTCTACTCTTAGTGTTATCTCTTGATTTACAGTCCTCTCAAGGACTGCGAAAAAAATTTCTGATTTTCTCTATGTAAAATACTCTACTTGCAGAGTTCCATTCGAAGTCATAGAATTTTTCATTAAAAATAGATTGTACACTAAATTGAGGCTAATCTGAAATAGCCAACAACCATTGGGGGAATTTTTTTCAGTATAGTCTCGAGAGAAGTAAGTATAAAAAGGTTTAAAGATCTAAGGATTAGAGATTAAAAATGTAGAGAAATACGGATCAAGGGTCTAAAGCTTTAGCTTACTTATATCAAGAACTAAACTTAATTTAGTTCTCATATATGACAAAACTACCTAGAAAGTTCCCATGCTTGTTTCGGTATGCCTCTTGTAATATATATTAAGTTAGTCAGTCTTCGTGATTTATACAAATGATGTTAGTTTTGATAAACTAACCCAGTTGGCTTTCGACAGGACTGTCGTCCCTCCGTCAATTTACTTCTTCTCCTGAGGACGACCGCCATTACGGTCGAAATATTGAAAAGTGAATCTATGTGTCACAGTTTATTTTAAGTATATATAATATATATATATATATATATATTTATATATTTATAACAGATTCCATAATATATCGACCGTTTGCTAGAATAGGTGTGTTATCTAATCGGGATTCGGTCAAATTTTCTAGGTTCAAAAATCAAACCCTCATTTAAATGAGAGTATTAGATAACGTATATATATATATATATATATAAAACTAAAGTTTATTGGGACTCGGTCAGTTCTTCAGATTCAAATTCAACTCTCATTGCCAACGTTTCGGCCTTTATTTAAAACCTTTTTCATAGGCAGAAGTATAAATTTTGAAACAGAAACACTAAGAATTACATTACAAATTATTTTAAAAAGAAAAATAGTATGTGGATTTTAACAACAACTGCAGTCTGAATGAACCTTTTACGAATAAAACCAGTTTTTTTTTTGTTTCAAAATTTATGCTTCTGCCTATGAAAAAGGTTTTAAATATAGACCGAAACGTTGGCAATGAGAGTTTAATTTGAACCTGAAAAACTGACCGTGTCCCGATAAACTGTAGTTTTGTTTCTATTCCACGGTCGATACTTTAATTAATATATATATAGTATATAACAGAATGGGATAAAAATTGATCGTTTAATAAAACTAAATTTGAAACAGAAGGGCAAACAAATGCAATAAATATGAATAAAACTAATAAAATATAAAAAAAGTAGAAAATATAATAACCAAAAGTATTAATATTAACTAATAGTAACTGTTAGACATAATTATTTTCAAAATTTATTCTTTTAAAAATAAATACGTACGTAACGATTTATCTATTATATTTTTAACAGGAAAAAAAGAACTTAAAGAGTAGGTAAGCAAAGAGAGGGGAAACAGACAGAGGGCATAATAGGCGACAACAAAATAACAAGTGCGGTGAGAATTTAACACATCAGCAATACAGGAAACGATTCAACCAACTAAGGAAAATATAACCTGAGAAATAAATCACACGGAAGAAAACACTGCTGGCTACGATATTCGAAATCCCTCGCCACAGCTAGAAGGAAATGTTCGTTTTTCTTTCATTTATCATTTGATCAATAAGCAAGTATACTTTCTAAACCTTCATCACCTGTATTCATTTAGATCCGCTAATTCAGGTTGTATCTGTAAAATCCATCTTGTCTTATTGAAATATACATTTTCAAAGAAGGTTGTACCTCTAATTTAATCGACATTACTGTTGTGCTGGCCAAAGAATACCGAAGAATAATGTGCTATATTCTGACATACAACCTCTAACAATAATTTTTCATTTAACTATAAATAGGAGCCCTCCTCATCTCTAACGGATGAATAATTAATAATAATAATTCATTTGGCAGTATTTCTTATTTAAAATGCTAATATACGTGTTATGTCATTTCTTTATTGTCAATATGCGTGTTGTATTTTAAGTTTGTAGAAATTCTTTACAATTATTGTGCCGATACAAATCAGTAGAATTCATGATAATAGATAAATCGTTACGTACGTATTTATTTTTAAAAGAATAAATTTTGAAAATAATTATGTCTAACAGTTACTATTAGTTAATTTATTCTACTTCTTAAATTCACCAATAGAATGAAGTACAGACAAATAAAACATTATCAGATCTTAAACAATGAAAAATTTATATAAAATGCTGGATTATAATACCTAAATTTTTAACAAGTGAATGTCAAAATTTAAACAAATGGCAAACGTTAATTTTACATATGAGTAGATTTTAGAAGACTTAAACGATGTTCCATTTATAAACTGTTCGAGAAAAAAATTTTATGGATGATAACATTTGGAATGATTACTTTCTGTGTATTTTCTCTTAAGAAAATTCTTCCAAATAGAGATCGTTTATACGTGATTTACGATAACTGGTTAATTTATTAGTTCCTTACTAAGTCGTCAGCCCTCTGTCTTTAATGTGGAGACTCTTCTAGAGGCTGTTTTCTTTGTGGTTCCAAGCAGATAGATAATGTTTAGTATGAGGAGGTAAACCCACGAAAATATAAAAAGCCTATGTGTCCTTGGCCACCGAGAAATTCGTCTTCTACTTATAGCCTTATAGGATTAGTTGAGTGTGGTATCTGATACAACACCGTACGTCTCGAACACGTCTAAATGACCATTTGATGAGACTTTAGGCTCTCTTGTTTCAGACCAATCATTTGGTTGTGGGTCTCCAGTATGGTGATCACAACATTCTCTATAGTTGATAATGCCAGTATTAACTAGCTTAATACAATTTATAAATAACCTTTTAGGTCCCGCTTGTGTTAGTTTATTAATCTCAGTGCTTTGCGGACACTAGGTTTAAGGATACTTAGCTTAAACACATATCGTTATATGATGACCTCAAAAATACGATTGCTTTCAAATTAAAAGTTGCCCACTGAAGCAATGATTACACAAACATCCTTCCAAGCAAATTACTTGTTTAATAAAAAATAATTTCCATCGTTGCTTATAAATATATATGGGAGATTTCAATTTTTTTTTTTTTTAATTTATACATTAATATTCCTTGTGACCGTGAGAAGCAGTGGAGCTAATTGAAGAGTTACGGATAATTTAGTTGCGTCATTGGTTTTTGAAGTAAATCAAATATTTTAAGACTGTTTCAAGGGGAATGACGACTCTGTGGCTTACTGAGTTCTGAAACATCGACAGCACTCTGAGTAGTCTACTACTACTACTACTACTACTAACGTCTGTCTATAAGTATAGCTCTCATAGCAATCAATATCATCAGACCAGTAAAGAAGATCATAGGTCTTTTGATTGTTTGTTTTAAAATAAGATTTCACATCTTAAAATAATTAAGTGTTTTGTGCAATCAAAAGCTCTAATCGTTTTCATTTTACTTATTGCGACATTTCTGCATATGTTTATTTATTAACGAACATAAAGTCCTTGAACAGAATGAACGCAGTTATATTAAATCAATTGCAATGGCTTATATATATCCAATTTAACACAAACGTATACAACAAAAATACTATACCAAACAATAATACCAAAATACAAAACAACAATTTTTTTTTGTACACCAAGGAACGGAAAAAACAATTTGCAGCTCATTCTAATTGACACTTTTTTCGTCATTTGTTAGTAAAAACGTTACTTGAATCTGTTTTATTTACTGAGTCAGTTGGGTTTTTTACTCTGACGAAGACCGCTTGTTACGGTTGAAAGATCTTAGGCTTGTTTTCCCATTTTCGTATTTTGGTTTGATCATTGATTGTTATTTCACGTGTTTATGTGAAATCTTTATATATATAACAGATTCAATAATTTATCGACCGTTTGATAGAATAGGTGTGTTCTCTAATCGGGGTTCGGTCAATTTTGACCGAAAATTGACCGAACCCCGATTAGAGAACACACCTATATATATATATATATATTATATTATATATATATATATATATATATATATGAGTCGTTATCAGCCTTTGGAGCGATTCACTTCTTTTCCTGAAGACGAGGACATCGAAATATAGTAGTGAGTTCAGTGATTTCCTTTCTATGTGTTCTTTTTAAATTCTAGTTTATATATATATATATATAAATTACATCATATAAATATTGGGTCAAGAAAACAAATCATGTATATATATATATATATATGTTCCCGGTTATAAGTTCCCAAATTGTATGTAGTGAGGAGACTCGATTCTACAAATGTGGAGCTGTAGATCATAGCAAAAAATAAGAAACAACAAAAGATGTCAACTCTATAAAAATATCAATAATTATGTATCTGGTTGATGTGAATATATATTTCCTATGGAGAGTTATTCTCTGTTAACGCCAAAAATGCTATTTCTTAAAAGACTTCCTGGACTTATTCAAATATTTATTTTATTCTGTTATTTCGATATTAATATGTCGAAGTGGATAGTAACTGCTCACATATACTAATATATGTATTTTCTACATTTTAAATGTTTAATACATTTATAGACGAGTTCTAAAATATTTAGAAGTAAACATTTCTACAAGCTAGTAGCTAAGTAGAAATGTCTTCCTTTTTTCCCAATGTGCCTAGTGAAAGAACTATTGTGGCGTCATTTACAATACATTTAGGAGTAAGTTACTTCCACAATCAGAATTCCTATCTCATACAAATTCATCCAGAAATATTACTAAAAGCCACTACATAGTAAATATCCAGTATCTTATATGTTAAAATCATCTGTTCCAAATTGATTGAATATCTATGGGTTGTACTCTGGGAACTCTATTTGAGAACTTTTACATAAGTAACTTGACTTTTGTGTTCAGAAGGAATTCGAAAAAACTTCGCGATTATTTCATTATGTTGACAACTGCTTTTTAATCATACAGAATGAGCAACATCATTGAGACTGTAGCAGTGGACGTGTTGTTTTTTTTTAATTTTCAAGAAAATTAATATTTACCACATAATATATAATATATTGTTAAGGGTAACAACTAAAATTTACTATTTTTAAAAAAATAAAAAAAATACATATAACTATAAACATAGAAAAAGGAAAATTTATAAAGTCAACCTCTTTAACAAATTTTGACATTGAGTTTGAATAAATGAGAAAAAAAAAATACTTTGTAAGGACAGTATGATTAAAACACTTGTGGGTACACTTATAGAATGTCACCTTTTTGAATAGATTCAATGCAAGAATTGCAGCAACATAAATAATACTTATCGGTAATAGTTATTCAAAACACGTTTCTATTGAATACTTGAATTAGCTATTTAAAAAATAGACATAAAGATAAAACAGAGTCCAAGTGCAGAGTGATGTAGGAATATTTTATAAGGTATTCTATAGAAATGAAAAGTAATAAAATTGTAAAATAGATTGAACAATAGGATCAATATTATTATTTAAATAACGTCAGCTCCACGGGTTCACCAAAAGAACGCAATATCTCTCTCTCTCTCTCTCTCTCTCTCTCTCTTATATATATATATATATATATATATATATATTTCCAACAGCCCCTGTGCTAGCAGAGGGATGAAGCGATGTGAACGCCGTAACTGCCAAACCTGTCCCCTAATTAACTCCAGTCCTTACTTTACTTCCCCTCTCAGTAACAACTCCTATCCTGTTCCTTCTGATACATCTTGCACTTCCTGTAACTGCGTTTACCGTTTGGAGTGTACTCGATGTGATGCTTTTTACTTTGGCTTGGCTTCAACCAAGCTGAGCCTGCGTATGAACAATCACAGGGCGTCCGGTGGTCAGCGCAGAGACCTACCCATAGCTATCCATGCTAATTCCCATGACCTCCCTTTCAATGATTGTTTCAGGGTACAAATCCTCAAACAAATCCCCGAGTCTAATTCCCATGTCACCCTTAGAGCTTCCGAAGAGGCATTCATATGCCTCCTTGGGGCTCGTTCTCCTCCCGGTCTCAACCTGTACCGTTAATTATTTTTTATTTTATTATTATTATTATTATTTTATTATTATTATTATTATTATTATTATTATTATTATTTTATTATTATTATTTATTTTTTATTATTATTATTATTTCGTATTTTATATATATGTATATATTTTTTTTTATATATTTTTTATCTTGTTTTCTAAATAAATATTGGAGGGATTTCTATTTTTCCTCTCCTCCGCTGGGGAGCAGCATTGCGGTGGTTCCACGAGTTACTCTGGTGGCCAGTAGCAGTTTGCTTCTCAACGCGAGTACTTCGCACTTCTTCCCGATGACGACGGATGTCGAAATATCGAAGTGAGTTCTGTAGTGTCTTTCTGTGTTCTTTTCTATGTGTTAAAGTGTATATATATATATATATATATATATATATATATATACTTTAACACATAGAAAATAACACAGAAAGACACTACAGAACTCACTTCGATATTTCGACATCCGTCGTCATCGGGAAGAAGTGCGAAGTACTCGCGTTGAGAAGCAAACTGCTACTCAACTATATATATATATATATATAAAGTTCGTATATAGAACTCTATATATGTATAAAGTTTGTGAGTTTGTTTGTTTGTTCACCGTGTTTGTTCATTTTCCGTGGAGATAGAGACCTGAAATTAAATATATATTATTTATTACCTGAATAATGTTAAGTAAAAGAAAATTATCACTATATTCCCAAAATTGGAGCCAGGGTAGCAAGTGTCTTGTGTGCTCACCAATGACAGTAGTGCAAATGTAGTATATATATTAGTTAATATTTGCGTAATATAAATACTGGTAATAAACTAAAATGTTTGGGGCACGCTTACTGGCTTGCGTGCTCCCCGATGACATTAGAACAAAAATATTAAAAATAAATGTAACCAAAAAAATTTTGAATTTAAAATGTGAATAATATAAACATAGTAATAAAGTAAAGGCATGGATCCAGGGTAGCCAATCGCTTGCGTGCTCGCCGATGACAGTAGTGAAAATGTATTATATATAAATGTAACAAATATATAATAAACTACTACATTAGAGGTTAAAAATGAATAATTTTAGAAACAGACTTGAACACAACTGTCAGATAAAATACGAATGTTCTATGGTAATATTATAAAGACACATTTCTTTCATTAATGTTATTTTATGTTGGGTAAAAAAATTGAATATTTCAATTTATAAGTTTTATTTGTTTTAAATATATTTGATTGTGTATGTAACTTGCATTGTTGTTTATTTACTTATGCCATAATATAAATGATTTTTATTTTGCTTAACATGACATGATAAGCTATATCAAAGCCATATATGAATCTGTTTCCGTGCTATAATAACAAGAAACAACAATTAAAATTATCCCTGTCAATCATGTTCAGTGAACTAATTTCAATACCGATTGTTATAATTTCTGAGTGACGCAAAGGGTCACGGGTAATCTAGTGATAATATATTACAAAAGCCAAGCAACTACCTCCATCATAATGAAATAGACCGACTACACAAAATAATCTTATCTATGAATAGACAAGTAAAAATAGAAACGGCGAATTCCAAAACTACTCAAGCGTCGCAAAAACGGCACTATGCTATCTGTCTGTCTGTATGTATGTCTCATAAAGCATCTTTAAACTTTGAAAATATAATGCAAAACTAACTCCAGAAATGAAAAGTAAACATGTAATAATATTAAGACAATATCAGGACCAAAAAATGTTAAACGTCATGTAAAGGTTATTAATAATAAAAAAAAACAACTAAAATTAAATATCAAACACACATAATACTTAATTAAAATTTGAAGTGAGCTATCCCGAGAATAGTCAAGAAAATTCATTAAACACATAAAGCACTGCGTAAACAATTATAGCTATCATACACTCAGAAATCTTATAAATCCTTTTTGAGGTTTAAAATAATATGAAAAGGTTCTCTAAATAGATTGTAAAAACTAATAGATTTTGGCAAAGATCATTGTGCATCAGTGAATAAAGTGATTTTTTGTAGTGTACATAAAATGTATGACTTTATCTCGTTGTAACCGGCTGTTAATGCTTTGAATAGAATATAGGTTGTAAATTCTCTTTCGTTATGATGTTGCTTTTCCTTCATAAGACCTTCAATGTAGCCCCTTTTTGCATCAGCCTAACAATGTTTAAAGAAGAGCGTATGGGCACATTTATTTTCGCCTTTTTCTCTATGCTTGACGGTTTTCCCTTCTTCTTATTCTGTACCATCATAGATTGTAATTCACTATATTTCTGTCTTCGCTATACTTCTGACCAATTATTCTAACTGAAAGTAAAGCCAAAAGAAAGAGCTTTATTTTTTAAGAATTTACTCAAAACAATGTTTAGAAGTAAGTTTAAATTAAGGACTAAATTTGTAAAGTATAAAATTTGTTGGGAAATAACTTATGAGATCGAACCAATAGTCTTGTTCATTTGTCTACCTCCTAACGGAACATTTTATTTATAACATGGCATAAATTAATCTAAGTAAAGTATACTAACACAAATAGCCTTATATTTAACGATTTTTCCTAGACCATATTATATTTGCATGTATCCAATCATACTTCGCATAGTGCTTTTGATTATAAAGTTTTATTTTGCAGATTATTCTGACATTGCTTCTCTTCATGTAATCACTGTTATTTTTGATATTTTTGACTCTATAGTTTACAATTTTTAAAAATTCTTAATACAGTGGAACCTCTACATATGAGATTAATTCGTTCCCGGATCGTGCTCGTATCTAGAATTTCTCGTATCTAGAGTGAATTTTTCCTATAAGAAATAACTGAAAACCAATTAATTTGTTCCCGGCCTCCAAAAATCATTCAAGTTAACCCTAAATAACTATGAACACATCTTCCTGATTACTAAAAACACATACAAATAGTGACTGAACATAAAAATACAGTAATAAAATAAATAAGATGATATTAACGAAATAAAATGCGAGTTTATTTATGCGGGAGTATCTGGAAATTCTCGTAACTTGGCCATCTAGCGGGAGCATCTGGAAATTCTCGTAACTTGGATTTTCTCTCGTATGTAGAGCAAGATTTTTGCTCGAAAGACCTCTCGTATCTCGAGTTTCTCGTAAGTAGAGTAGCTCGTATGTAGAGGTTCCACTGTATAAACATAAGTGCACTCAATAAACAAGGCTTATTAGCAGTTAACAGTTACTTCCTCTTAAAGTTATTGGTATATGAACAAATATGATCTCCAAGGGCTAACCAATTGTGGTTCAATTACTTCATATGGATAATATATTTCAAGTTAATGATATATTAACATAATTTAAGCCAAATTCTTAACAACACTTCAGCATTATTTGTTAGCGTAGTGTAATAGAAAAGACTATTACATTGCTTGCACGAACAGGACAGGTAAAGAAGGTGGTCTTAAATATACCATTCATTGTAATAAACTACATATGTTTATGAATTAGATGTGATTGGTATAAATTAAGATGCACTCATTCAATCGATTTAGTCATTCAGTCCCTCATTAAGTCATAGAAAAAACGAACATAGAAAAGTTCTCCGGGAAATTATAAAGTTAATTAACGAACTTAAAATTTAGAGTTGAATTTAGGAACTTCCATGAAATTCACAATACGAAAAATTTGGCAGAGTTGCACACGAGTCCAATAAGATTCAGGCCCAGAGATTAATAATAATAATGATAGTCATGGTATATCAGATTATTCAATGATTGCAAGTTTCTTATAAGTGATAAAATGATTATTGCACATGTAAATAAATGATATCATTATTGGTTATCTATGAGATTTAGTACCATACATCTACACGACTGCCATATTAAAATAAAACCAAAAGTCAACTGATCATTAACGAATTTATTATATTTGCTTATAGTAAAGTAGAGTGTAAGCCACTCCAGAATGTTGAACTAGCAAATTGTATTGTTTCAGAAAATAAGGAAATTAATACAATATTGTGAGGCAGGATAGTTTTTTCGGTTGGTTGACATCAAGATTGTTAAAAATGTGCAGAAATCAGCAAAAACAAAAAAGCTGCAGCACATTTTAACAAAATTTACACATTTTAGTAAATATATAGTATATATGCACAAATATAACAAATGCACTATTCACATTTATAGTGTGTATATAACACTTTATAATCATTAATATTATATTTATATGTATTACAGTGTGTGTGTGTATTGTTCCAATAAATTAGAAGATACTGTATTGCTCTAAAAAAATCAATAATTTACTACATAAAACAGAAAAAATATAAATTTAACATAATATAAAACACTTAAAAACCAAAAATTAACTATAAAAAATCTGAAAGTGGAGAAAATGCAATAAGTAATCCTCATATTTAATTATTTCTTCCACTTTTTATCATTTTTTCGTCTTTTTTAAAGAAAAGTAAGAATATAATTAAATCCAAGTAGAAGAGAAAATTGGATTAGAAAATTCAAAGCTGAAATGAAACTTGATCAAATTAGAGTTGATTATTTCAAAGAAGAATTTCATATTAAATTATAGTAAACTGAGCCGTACTCGATTAGATTTTTATAAGCAGTGGAATTAACTGTGATTAGGGTGATGCTTCAAATTCATTGTTTTAATTAATGTTTTGATTCAATTAAAACTGCATAGCCAGAACTGGGATCTTAGGAATTGGTGAAGAAAAAGAGGTATGTAATAAATAGGGACCGGACCGTCAGTGATACTTGCCGTGGTCGTGGATACAGAGCCCTGTGTTTGGACCTCTGCAGCCACGAGGCCACCAAGGCCGTGCGTTACAAGGGCGACCAACTATGGTGCATGAGCTTTTCATATATCATGACGGTACTATGTGCTGAGGGACACGTCTGTTAGGTACCAAAATAGTTCAAAATCGCAAAAGAGTAACAGACAGAATAAACAAACACACCTACTAACACCAATTTTCGGAAAATCCATCTTCAGGTGAATAAAGAGGGAAATTTTCCAAACATTTGAGTTCCTTTACTTTGTGTGTTACTCTTCTTCGATCTTGAAGTTGTATACGTCTTTCCGATTATATATATATAAACTAGAATTTTCAAAAGAACACACAGAAAAGAAATCACTGAACTCACTACTATATTTCGATGTCCTCGTCGTCAGATGTATATATATATATATATATTGCTTTAAGGTATTTTTCACGGTATTCCTTTTTATACTTTATTTATCTTCCTGCTGTTTATTTTACCTTCAATCAACCAGAACTGCTTTTCTTAATTCTTAATTTTAATTTTAATATTAATTTTCTTCTGATCGTCTCTACTTCATTACTTCCTGAACCGGGCGCGCGTGGCAGCACGCTCGGTTGCCGGGACGGTTTCCTGCCGTTGTGTTTCCGGCGTGCTTGGTCGCCCATTCTCTCTTTTCTCCTGAAGACGGATCATCCGAAAATTTGAGTTTGTAAGTGTGTCTCTTTCTCTGTGTGTTGCTTTTCTTCGTTTGTGAACTGATATATATATATATTGGTAAACTTTGAGAGCAGACATTCTTTTGAACATAGATCATTAAATAACTTGCCAACTTTAAGTTTAGTTTATATATATATATATATATATATATATATATATATATATACTAAACTTAAAGTTGGTAAAGTTGATGCCTCCTTGGGGCTCGTTCTCCTCCTGGTCTCAACCTGTACCGTTAATTATTTTTTATTTTATTATTATTATTTTATTATTATTATTATTATTTATTTTTTATTATTATTTCGTTTTTTTTATATATTTTTTATCCATAAATATTGGAGGGATTTCTATTTTTCCTCTCCTCCGCTGGGGAGCAGCATTGCGGTGGTTCCACGAGTTACTCTGGAGGCCAGTAGCAGTTTGCTTCTCAACGCGAGTACTTCGCACTTCTTCCAGATGACGACGGATGTCGAAATATCGAAGTGAGTTCTGTAGTGTCTTTCTGTGTTCTTTTCTATGTGTTAAAGTGTATATACATATATATATGTATTTATATTACATTGTAATGTTATATTATTAGTCTAGTCGAAGGTTTTGTCCGGTTAAGATTGTTATTCCTTTAAATAATGTAAAATTCATTTTTTTAGTTTAAAAAAATTTTTACTTCTGCCTATGAAAAAGGTTTTAAAATAAAACCGAAACGTCGGCAATGAGAGTTTGATTTTTGAACCTAGAAAATTTGACCTAATCCCGATTAGATAAGACACCTATTCTATCAAACGGTCGATATATTATTGAATCGTTTGTATATATATATATAGATTTGTTTTCTTGACACAATATTTATATGATGTAATTTTTTTGAGGGTTGAGGTCCAATGATTTTAAACTAGTACTTTTGCCGGCGTTTCGACATATATTTATGTCATCTTCAGGGCTACAACATGATTGTTTTACAATTAGCACTACTATTATTACTATTTGGTAATTTATTACATTTTAATATGTACAGTAACAAAGAAGAATTTATTGATAAATCAGTTATTTCGACTATGGATTTTTTTATACATTGACATAAGGATATTGTTATAATTATTCTATTGCTTTAGAATTATTTCATAAGTATAGAGATCACTATTTGATTACCTCACTATAGATATGATCTCTATACTTATTAAATAATTCTAAAGCAATAGAATAATTATAACAATATCCTTATGTCAGTGTATAAAAAAATCCATACTCGAAATAACTGATTTATCAATAAATTCCTCTTTGTTACTGTACATATTAAAATGTAATAAATTACCAAATAGTAGTAATAGTAGTGCTAATTGTAAAACAGTCATGTTGTAGCCCTGAAGATGACATAAATATATGTCGAAACGTCGGCAAAAGGACTAGTTTAAAATCATTGGACCTCAACCCTCAAAAAACGACCAACGACCAACGACCAACGAGAGTTTCCGTGCAATGCTGCACGTTGGAGTCAGGCAGTTCCAAGCCAGAGGCTTTCACCTGCTTGTCTATTAGTACTGCTTTAACTGTGCAGGTCTGTCAGGTAAGTCGGTATGTTAGTTTCTGTCCGGTCTAGGGTGAGTATGTTTCGTGGTCGGATGGTCTTTACAGTACTAGAGTCTGTTGTGAGTTTGGTGATCCAATTATTCAGAGGAGAATGGGTTCAAGGAATTTGAGGTAAAAGTGCTCTTACTAGCAGGTTTGGGTGTACGGGAAGTTTTCTGTCTTCATTGATAGTCAGACGCCTAATGTAATCTTGTATTGGTTCCATCCTTAGATCACGCTGAATATCGACATTTCTCGCATAAAAAGGAGCATTGGCTATAAGGCGAGCACACTTGTTCTGGACAATCTGGAGTCGTTTTTTATTCGTTATCGCAGAGTTGTACCAGACAGAACACCCATAGGTCATGGTAGTTCTTATAACCGCCTTATAGACGACCTCCTTTACCGCATGAGGAGTATCCCTTGATTTAAGGATGGGATACAGATGACACAACAACGCTGTGCCCAGCTTGTGTTTGGCTGTTAGATGAGATTTGAAAGTTAGTCCGCTGTCCAGAATAACTCCCAGATAGCGGACTTCCCTTGTAAATGGAATGCTGATTCCATCAATGAAGACAGGGGCAGGATGACGGGTCAAACCTTTACTGAATCGGATATATCGGCTTTTACCCGGGTTGATCCGCAGTCGCCAGTCAGAATACCACTCAGACAGCCCATCTATGTAACTTTGCAGCTTCACGATAGTGTGACCGAGGCATGCCGACTTAAAGGCAACCGCAGTATCAACCCTCAAAAAAAACACATCATATATATATATACTAAAGACGAGGGTAGTCGTTGTCTGCCTGCGGAGGGACTCGTTTCTATCTTCCTGATGACGAGGACATCGAAATATAGTAGTGAGTTTCTGTTTCATTTCTGAGTGTTCTTTGTGTCAATATAGTTTATTTAGTTCGTGGAATCGTTTCATTTAATTGGTTTCTTATGAACTGTTCACCGCCTTTGAAGTTTTGTTGTTGCGGCCTAAGCCACTTGCGTTTCCTGTGCTTATCTCTCCTTCCTTACCTGTCTGTTGTACCTGCCTATTTTGTCCTTTCTCTCTTATTTTTACTCCATAATTTCCCTCTGTCTAATATATTTTTCTCTTTCATTCTTATATTTATGTTTTATTGTTAATTGTTTTCTTATTGTTTTTATTTGTTTACTTTTTGTTTTGCTGTTTTATTTGTAGTATAATTTTTTAATTGCCTATTTGTATTTTTATTTGTTATTGTTTTATTATGAATAATCCGATTGGGTTTTGGTTAGATGAAGTTGACTACCTATCTCATAAAATTGTAAAATGTACTGTTCATATTGAGTATAAATCATATTGTTTGAATCTGAACATACCGCCTAAAGGTCTTGCTTCGATGCTTCCGCTTTCAGCCTTCCCTATCCTATTTCCATATCAACTTGCTTATTCTGGTTTCCAATATTCTCTTGATCTGTCTCGACTAACTTTACACAATTATATTAGTTTAAAGAATTCTTATCTCTCTAAACTGTCTTCGGTTATTAGAATTAGATATAAACAATGAATTGAAATGATATTGAAGCTTGATCTATTATTTTTAACTTCTGGTTTATTTATGAAATTGTACAGTATTTTTCCTTAAAGTTTTTAATGATAATCGAAGGGAGATTAGAAAAAATTAACTCAAACAAAAAGTAATAACTGTTTGAAGAATAATAAAGTTTATATTAAATAATCAAATGGCCTCGTAAGTTACTTATTATATTATTTCATGAAATTATTCCCAAGACTGTGGTACTAACAATATGCATATTTCTGTACATCATTGTAACTTTGAAATGTGTGTTAAGTGTATTTACAAGTTTATAACTGGAGGCAATATATAGTAAAGGAGCTGAACTACGGAGTTCTTTTCGATGTAGCTCATTTGAATGAAACTTTAGTAATAACTAGAACTCATGAAAGGGGAGAGAGGAGGCAGTAGGTGTGCCTATTATTTCAGGGGTCCGAAAGCTATGGAGGGTCCAGAAGGAATTTACGATAACAGCTGCCCTTTTCCTAAGGGAACTACTTCCCTCAGGCACATGCATTCACACATCGCACTCTCCACTCTTCACGAACACCTAGCTTTGTTCACAGCGTATTATTAACTAATACATTGTATCATAAACACAAACCAGTCATAACATTTGAATGGCTCAACAAGTACTGTACTAGATTGCCAGTTGAATGTAATTAATTTGCGATTTCGTATCTCCTAACCTTTGATGCTTTTGTCTTAAAGGTAAAACCATTAATTGAGAATTATTTAAATGATAAATGAATGAATGCACTAATAATAATTTTTATTAATCATTACGTGAATGCTTTTAATATAGTGTTTCATATTAAGGCATTTATTGAGTCTACTGAATTACTAGGTTTTCTTCTTTATATAATACCTTCCAACATTAACAGTTTTTAATAAATCATTAGTTTTGCAATCCGTAATTGTGTGGTATTTACTCATTCTGAGGTAAAATGGATAAACAAACAAAAGTCTCCACACAAATGAAGTTCATCATCAGGAAGACACCAAGGATGTGGTGCTGACGGGTTGGTCCAGTGAAAACAACTGGTTGTTTTCCTGATCCACATCCTTGGTGTCTTCCTGATGATGAACACAAAGTGTTCGAAACGCGTTCAATAAAACTTCATTTGTGTGGAGACTTTTGTTTGTTTATCCATTTTACCTCAGAATGAGTTTTTAATAAGCTGTGAGTAGTCAAAAAAGATTCCTTCAGGATAGAAAGGGATTTCTATAATCTATCAGGGCATTTTTTTGGTACTACTATAGTGTTTTCCAAAGTACGAGAGTTTTATTTAAATCTTTAAATTTTAAAGTTCATGAAGTTTTGAAAACTTGAGAGGTAAAACCTTTCATTGGAACTTCCTTAGAGGGTAAATTAAATAATGCATACATTATTTTCATCTGCTTCATTTTGATCATAACATGATGCTTTATATAATCATTAAGAAAAGCTTTTATTGGAGTTTAGCGCACACTAATTATGAACATGTTTTTGTTTCAAAATAACTTTGATGACTTAAGCACTCAAATGGGACGGATGGTGCATTTTTAAGGTTTTGACTAGTTAACCGTGTTTAAAAAGATCATAGATCTTTCTTCTAGGCCTTGTGATGTCCTGTCTAACAGCTTCCTCGAGTTTGGTTACAGTGGTGTATCTTGAAGATACTAGAGGTGGTTATTGAATTAACCATCAAGGATAGACAGAATGAATATCAAAGACTTAATAAATGAAAACGTTATAATATATACGAGAGCACCGGTAGTGACTATAGTAAATATCACAGAGTGTTGAATCAGTTTAGATTTCATATATCAGTTTTACCTCTTTCATTTTGTTTAAAGTGGTTTTGGTTAGTGTTTCTTTATCTTCCAGATATCAGTGCGTCCTTGTCGACAGTATTTGCTAAACTTGTCAGTTAAAGCCAAATAATAACAAAGTTAAAAATACAATCAGTTTTTTGGGATAATAAAAAAGAAAAACTTGAAATGATTTAGCAAGCTTCCAGCCTTGGAATACCTATGACAGAAATAACGCAATGTTTTTGCTAAAAATACATTTCTCGCGTTTGTTCATTTCTCTTAAACGATATAACACAATCACCAACAAAATGGCAACACTTCACTGGTGTTTAATTTACAAACTGTAACCACTTGTGTGCTTGGTTCTTTATATTGATGGTTCATTCGTCTGAAAACGGGCTGAAGTATCTAAAGTAGTTATAGTAAAGTAAATGATTGTCCATGAACTATTATTCCTTATGGTATACCATGTGTTTATATGGCAAGCCCGGTTCATTTCATGAGATGGAGGAAAAAACTCGTGCCTGTCATATTTATAAACCGACTCTGATCTCTTTTTTGCCGACTTTCTGAAGTACGTAAATGTCCTGGGCTTCTGTTTGTACTGTCTATCTTTACGTAGCTTTAGCGAAAGAAATCTGATGTAATAAAGCTACCACGCCATGCCAAGGTCTTTATTCGATTGCACGGATTCTAAAGGTTTCTTGTAGTAAGAGGTTTAATAATGAAGCCTCATCCAAATGTGTGTGACAGCCGAACATGGCCATAAGCAACGAGAGGAGAGCTTGCAGCTCACTTTTTTCTCAGGACTAAAACACATGTACCTACTAAAAGTTGAAGCAAGACTTTTTTCGGAGTTGTCTTGTTCTGTAAAGCAGATTATGTTCTGTTAATTGTAACAAACTGTTTAATTGTTACCTCTTATTCCAAACAGTCCAATTCTATATGTAATGTCTTATGAAAACATAAATCTGTTTTACTTCCTAGACTACATGGCTCCATTTGTTTGTCCTTCTCATCTAATTTGTTGTGTTCATATTTATATGACCCTCGGGTCACAATAGGCACAAACAAGATATATTGGGCAGTAACTTTTAATGATAGATATAACCAATATAGCACGCTATATCCAGGAATAAAACCTATGTTTGCATTTACAATTGACTTTGCACTAACCACCGTGAAAATAACAAGCTTGCAGACCGTTAACTATTCGTTATGTATTTCTTTAGACAGAGTACACAGGTGATTTGTGTCGTCATACCCGTGTCAAGGTCATCCCAGATATAATGAGAATGAGAGTTCATTCTTTTTTAGCCTCTTCGGCCCACAGTTCATTCTCAGTTTTATGGGTTAGTGAGAACTTCTAGCCTACGCAGGCCGGTTCGTTACTAATTAGTCGTTTGCCATTATTTGGTTGATTTATTGATGTTTGTGCTGTGTCAGTTAAAACAATGTGTTTGTCTTTGTTTGACTGGTTTATATTCCAATCACGAATAACATTTAACATAGTGACAGCATTGTCAGTCAGTCCCAGAATGTCTTATTTATTGAAAAAAAAAACCACTTCTTGATTGATAAAGAACATATATCAAACCGATTATAACAAAAATATATTGTGTAATAATAAATATGGACTTTGTCTGGTTGTTGCATATGTGTTGTTCAGACGTTTGTTTCTAATGTTTCATAGCAGACAGATGTCATCTAATATTGAATGGTAACTGGCAGTGCTGCCAGTGTGATCTTCTTTTCAGTCTAGTAGTATGTTCATGAAGTATGGTTTAGTATCAGGCTCAGTTTACTTCAGTGGAGTCGTTATAGTTTGGTGTTCCGGAATGGTGTAGTGGTCAGGTGTCTTGTAGTGGTCAGATGTAGTTTAGAGGTCAAACCCATCGGGTGAATTGATTTCAAGTTACATTAGTGTCCATGTATCGTCCGGATATTGATAAAACACTAATAGGTAAAGTGTCGTCTAGTTGTTAGTTTACTATACTCACTGGTCAAATGATGTTTAACTATTAGTTGACTACACTAATAGGTAAGCAGTCATATGGTTTTTTAAACCAAATGTTTTAAGCGCCTCAATGTTTAAAAGTTGTAATACCGCTCTAAATCGAGTTAATACTTGTACAAAATACACATTTTTATACATCACTAATAATATTTGATACACTAAGAATGTCAAATGAGTGCAAAGTGAAAGTGTCAGAGAGACACATTAGTTGGGTTATAACTGCAAAATGACCTTAATGGAAGGATCAGATCACTGGATAGGTTGACCAATACATCTGTGGGACTCTTCTATTACATGTCTCACCTCAATGACCTCTTGGCGAAATGTAAACCTGTTGGAGTTGAGTCGAGAGTCTACTCAGAGACATGGTCAGACTGAGAAAGACGTACAGAGACGAACATTCTGCATTGTATTCGTAAAGTTACTGATTTAAATTTAACAAAGACTGCTTTGAAGCTCATTAAATTATATTATTTAGTATATTTAAATTTGTATGCACACCTATTACATCAGTTTCGTTCTGTATTAGATTCAAATTGCAATATCAATAACGAAGCTTATAACACTATTCTATATTAATAAATTGCATCCTTATGATTAATCTCAACTTCCTTCAAGATATCTTGAACGTTTATTGTATATTTTGTTCTTCAAGATATTCTTAAATAGTTTCCTATTTCTTTATTTTTAAATATTCTCTACCTTATATTTACTATTACAGATTTAATTTGTTTGTATTTCATTTATTACTTTAGTATAAGTACTATTTCAGTACTACTTTTAGTATAAGTGATCACGAGATCGTGAAAGAGTTCTATTTCGAAATTTTTGACGGAATTATATGTTTTGAGGTCTCAGAAGTCGTTTTATGAAGTGTTTTCGATCATGTCGAAATGATGTGGGTATGGGGGTCTGCGTGGTGAGTGGGTGAGTGTGAATCCATGCTAGGGTCCAGAATCCTTGATGGATCAAGTTGATATTTTACACAAAAATGGGTCTCATAGTGTAGATGATACCTATTGTTTAGGAGCAAATATGGATTATGAGAACGTCAGTTATATGACAAAAACCTGTTTTTAGACTGCATTTTTTTCTCCTAAACTACTAATTCTAGATTTTGACATTTTTGCGTTATCTTTGAGGTTACAAATGCAATAAAGAAAAAATATATTCAGCTTTTTAAAACAAAATAAAATGTAAATATTTGTATTTATAATTTAATCTGATAGCTTGTGAGAGCTTTACAAGCCCACACTTAAAGCCAAAATGAAACTATACCTAAAAATAGAACATTTTAAACAGGATGAGTTGAGATATTTTTTTTGAAAATTACATTCACCAGAAAAGTGTTACAGTACATTTTCTGTTTTTTGAAAAATATTTTTTGACTCTAATTGGATCATTAAAAAACCATGAAAATTTAAGAAAAAATTAACTATTTATAAAAAAAAAAAACTGTAATTTCAATTGTGGCAAAGAGCAATAAAGCTATAAAAACTGATTGTTTATCCTAGACTGACTGATTACAAGCTATACTTGTCGAATTTATGGATATTTATTTGCAATGTTTACATGGAATTACACATTTTTTGGTTGAATCTACTGAAATAAATTTCATATTCAGAAGTATAATGGAAAAATTTATATAATTTATTGACTTATATGAGATATAGGGGTAACAATATTTTTATATGTAAAAAATCACTGCCAATGAATATAAATTTCTGTTGCTTTCCATGGTATGATGGATTTGTATATATTGTATTTATGAACAAAACTGAATATCAGTTGTAAATTATTTTGTGTTTATGAATCATAGTACCTTTGGGTAATATTGAAGTGTGAGGAATGGACTCTTTTCTCAAGAAAGATGATTTATGTTGACAAATATCCAGTTTTTTATTGTTCTAGTCTAATAGTTCATATCTCTTATTTTTAAAAATTTCAAGCTTCCAGCTATAAAAATTTTAAATTACACTGAATTCCCGGCTTTTACTTTGATTTGAGTATGTAAAACTGACTAATTACTAATATATTTTTTCTGAATATACACTCACAGCAACCTTATAACAGAGTAGAGTATGTAGCAAAAAGATGACACTCGTTCAGAGTGAATTTTGGGATATGTGATTTTTGACAAAGGGAAAGAAAAGTGGTTTTCTTAAATAATAGGTAGCCATGAAATTAAAGACCAAAAATGTAAAACATAACTCAAAATCGAAAACAATCTTTGAAGTAAAATAATGCAATTGTTCTACATCTTAAATTAAAAATTATCTTAAAATAAGATTTTTTTCTTAGATGTTTCTGACATTTTTCGGACAAAATAGGAATATCTTCAACTTTTCAATGGGAAAATATGTCTTAAATATTCAATGTAGGAGGAGGTCAGGCAATAACATGAAAAAATGTTTATATTTGTTTATAATTAAATAATGTAATTTATAAACATTTTTCATATGTTATTGTAATTATATTATGTATTGATGTAGCCTGAAGATATTTAGAAATATAGACGAAACGTCGGTTTAAACGTGTTGTATAGTTTGAAGCTAGACCAAACCTCCACAAGAAATAAAATAAGCGTTCTTTATATTTATACAAAGAAGTGTGTGAAAATAGTCACACATGACTCTATAGTTAAAACAAAAATTACAAACTAAAAAAGAAACGAAAAGTTTGTAAGCGCTTCTAAGTATTACGTTTTGGTATCAATAGAAAAATGAAAACAAGAGAAGAAAGAAGGTGTAGGAAGGCAAAAGTGTTGGATTTTGATAGTGTAAATGGAGGAATATTTTGAGGACAATAAAAGACGGAATCAAACATCTGATGAGAAAAAAAGTGGGCGGCATTTGGGAAAGAAGGCTGCCCAACAAGTTGTCACCAAACTGTGTCCCTTTTTTTCTCACAAGATGTTGGGTTGATTGGCACGGTTATGGTCCTCAACAGATTCTTTCATTTACACGCCCATCTCCGAATCCTCTGTACCACCCTTCCCTTCTTGCTCCTTTTGTTTTCATTCTTTTTTTGATAATATATATATATATATATATATATATATATATATATACCACAATTAAAAGAAACGGTCCAGCGGACTTTTTTAAAATAAAATAAATTCGCGGTACCGCCCTGTCTTCCTGCGGGACTCTTCGCTCTTCGCACCTCCTGATGACGACGATGGTCGAAATATCGATGTGAGTTATGTCTGAGTCTTTCTGTGTGTTTCCTTCGTTTTGAATTTATTTTATATATATATATATATATATATATATATAACAAATTAAAAAGAAGATAGCACACAGATAGACACAGGAATGACTTCTATTATGATATTATTGACTGACTTCTTTATTTCCACCATCGTTGTCATCAGGGGGCGAAGAGTTCAGCAGGAAGGCAGAGCGGTGACTCTCTCTCTCTCTCTCTCTCTCTCTCTCTCTCTCTCTCTCTCTCTCTCTCTCTCTCTCTCTCTCTCACTCTCTCACTCTCTCACTCTCTCTCTCTCTCTCTCTCTCTCTCTTCTCTCTATATATATATATATATATATATGTTGAATGCCAGATTAGATATTGTAAAAGCCGAGCCAATCCCTGTTACGTATTACTTTGGGCACTTCTTATTGGTTGTGGGTGTTTATTCGTTGAACACGTTTCTCCTTAGCACACTCCGTCTGCTCGGCCGCCTCAGCCTTCACTCCGGGAGAGGGCTCGCAGTCCCTACTTAATTTTCCAATAGAGTTGGATGAAGGTCTTGGCGTCCTGGCTATATATATATATATATATATATATTGATAAAAGTATCGACCGTGGAATAGAAACAAAACTAAAGTTTATTACAGCACTCGGTCAGTTCTTCAAGTTCAAATTAAACTCTCATTGCCAACGTTTCGGTCTTTATTTAAAACCTTTTTCATTGGCCAACAGAAACAGAGGAAATATAAGAAATAATACAATCATTCAAAAATCAAACATACATAAAAGTGCAATTCTATTGTAATTTCTTAATTGTAACTAATTGCATTTTAATGTATGTTTGATTTTTGAATGATTGTTTATTTCATATATTTCCATCTGTTTTTGTAGACTATGGAAAAGGTTTTGTAATAATGACCGAAGTTGCAAGATTTTCATTTACACCGCCCATCTCGAATCCTCTGTACCACCTTCCCGTTACTTGCTCCTTTTGTTTTCATTCTTTTATATATATATATATATATATATATATATATATATATATATACCAAAAATTACACATAGAAAACGGTAACCAGCGGACTCTTTTAAAATAAAATAAATTCGCGGTACCGCACCTGTCTTCCTGCGGGACTCATTCGCTCTTCGCACCTCCTGATGACGACGATGGTCGAAATATCGATAAGTGAGTTATGTCTTGTAGTTTTCTGTAGATGGTTAATCGCTTCGACCTTTTGAATTTATTTATATATATTATATATATATATATATATATATATATATAATTATTCAATGTAATAAAGAAGAAGACATAGAAGAACATTGAATAACTTCATATTACTGATACTTAGTTGACTGACTTCTTTATGTTGACACTCGTTTTCAGGAGACGATAGAGAGCGGAAAGCAGCGCTGACTGCTTCTTCTCTCCTCTCTCTCTCTCTCTCTCTCTCACTCTCTCACTCTCTCACTCTCTCTCTCTCCAAAGTATATTTATATATATACTTAAAATAAACTGTCTGCCTCCAGTTAGCGTAGTACTTTACGCTGGGTTGACTGTAATATCCATAGCTGGCCAAAGACATTCTCAATTTATAATCACAGCAGATTATACTGTAATACAAAGGTGGGTGCCGATTATACTACATAGAACTATCTAATAGACTATTATTAACAACTGTAGCTAAATTTTAAATTTTAAAACTATTTTTTTTAATTACTGTAACTAGCTTAATCCAGGCTTTTGGCCTATCCATAGTTCATCATCAGATTTTAATTTAATAAATTATATAAACCTAAATTAACGAAAAATGTGGAATGTTAGTAGAAGGGTTACTAAATAAAATAGAAATAGGAAGGTTGATGTAGGGTGGAAGGGGGTGCAATGAACTATGACCTCTTCCGGTTATTCACTTCTCCCAGAAAGCCATTATTATTCTAATTATTTAACTAAGTACAAGCCACTGGTAAAACTTTATAACTAGACACTATATTAAACATCACTGTTTCGAGTATTGAGACTTCAGTTTTTGTCTTTTATATAAAGTTGAGAGTCACTACTAAAATTGAGAGTCAGTTGGGTTCAGTGCAATATTGTAGCAATGTGGTTCCTTCCGTTAGCATAAGTCGTGTGATTTTGATTCCAATGGCACTCTTCAGTCTGTTTTCTAGGATCACCCGCAGTAAAATCGGGAGTTAAAAGACATGAAAGCTTCCTTCTAGTCAGTCTAATATACCTCGACTGTTGGGCTGTACAGTTTTGCATGTGTATTGGTGGGAGGAGCCGTTCAAAAGAGTGACATAATTTGTCACTCTTAAAATAGTGATTAAAACAGTGACAAATCAAACGAGTGACAATTCAAACTAGTGCTTCAGATAAGGCAACATTTTATTTATTGAACATGACATAAAAAAAAATTCAGTGACTGTAATAACATTAGAAAAAACTATTTTTAAACCAGTAGAAGCACATTTATCAATTGAATATTAAAATTAAACTCACAATAAAAAAAACCAGTAAATGCAATAACTTTAAAATAAAATATTTTTAAAGACTTAAAAATTGTATTAATTGAACCGTAGTAATTAATTTAAAAACGTAAAATAATGATTAATCTTTAATTTTCACCAATAGTAACATCGCCATAACTAATATTAGGCTCAATGACGTTGGCTGCACTGAAATGAAGGTTGTATGCAGTGCCCGTAAGCTAAGCATCAAGAGAGGTAATGTTCCCTTTCGATTTTTCTTTTTTCTTTTTTGTTGATTACTTCCAGCAATTATTCGAAATATCTATTTATTATTCTAGTGCAATATTGTTAAGTCTGATTTAGGTTTTGGAAGACGTAGTAAAATCTCAGAGTGCAATAATTTTATTTTTATGAAAAGAAGGAGTGAAAACATTAGATATTATTCAGGGTCTGCAAAGAGTATTTGGTGAGTCTGCAGAATCCAAAAGAGTACTGTTTATCGTTAGATCGATCGTTTTAAAACAGGTAAAACATTACTACAAGACGATCCATGTAGTGGGTGCCCAAGCACATCGGTGAATGAAAGGAACATTACTGTCGTGGAAGGCCTGCTCCACTTCTTGTTGTGTTCCGTAAAATATGACTTGTAAAAATTTCCGTATTTTTGTCACACTTTTGATTTGTCACCTTTTGATAATAACTCGTATTGGTGTATCTTATGATTTTTTTGAAGTTCCTAGGTGTCAGCTCTTGGTTTATTGGATATTAGTTACACCCCAGCAGTATTTTGTCTTCTTCATTACTATTGATCACCTGTTGAATACTATTTTTCTGAAGATGTTGCTCATGTTGTTTGTATGTACTGTTCATGAATGCACGATATAGAGAGAATAGGCTTGACCAGATGGCTAGTCCCACTGCACTGCTATAGCATCTTCGAGGGGTGTTTTATCGCTTCGGAGACTTCTTTGATGACAAAATAATTCTAACTTAGTGTAATCAGTTATTATGTGGTATTTACTCATTGTAGGGTACAAAGCTAATGAAATGGTCCCTACATATACAAATTTAATAGTATAAACAACGCGTTTCGAACACGTAGTGTTCTTCCTCAGGCATTAACTAAGGGTTGTACCACAGACACTCACCCTTAGTTAATGCCTGAAAAAGAACACTACGTGTTTGAAACGCGTTTGTACCATTAAGTTTTTATATGTAGAGACCATTTCATTAGCTTTTTACCCTACAATGACAAAATAACTTTATGTGGACAGTTGTTCTAGAATTTACAATAATGAGAAAGTGCCACATAGTGTCCTTTCACTATTGCGCTTGCGATTTGCCTATATAGTCCAATTAACTATCAGCGACTGCATATATGAAATATTGCATAAATGTTAACATGTTTTTAGTCTCGAATATAAGCGCTTACTGTGCCTCAGATGTTCAACGAGTTTCAAATAATTTCACAGGTTTACCGTCTTAACTCGATTGAAAATATTTAGCATATATTAATTTGACCAACAACTATTATATTCATGCTTTGCAATCATACATTCATAAATAATGGTCAACCAGCTGATTCTAGGATCCAATTTGTCTTTGTCTATTAAAACTAACTTTATCAATATGTGTACTTTGAGCATACAAAGTCCATTAAACCTATTGCTTCTACTGAACAAGGAATTCCCAGGAGCAAATAAAGATGAAAGGCAGACAGTCACTTGTGTGGTTAGATCAGTGAAAATTAGAACTGTATAGGGTTCTACACCTGACCAAAGAAAGTTAAATAACAAACATTGCTTGAATAAAACAGACACCCAAACGCCAAGCAGTTCAGTTTACGAGCGATGTTTCCAAAGTTTTAGGAATTGTGCTATAATTAAGTTACGCAGTACTTCTTGGCAATGTACATACACGTCATACAAGTGTTGACATGTTTATCCAACTATATAATGCAATATTATTTAGTCTGATTTAGGTGTTCGATTGATATTCACACAATTTCGTAGCACTGTTTTGTAACCATAATGTTGTGGCTGGTATCACAACCGGGGATGCTTGAGAGTAGTTGCTGCTTGGTTGGAGAGTTGGCCTGTGATGACTGAGATGCTTGACTGATGGTGGAGAGAGTGGGCGCTTGGAGGTTGGAAAGTGAGTGCTTGATGTCTTGCTTGCTTGGGGGTAGAGAATAGAATGCTTGAGGTGTTGACTGCTTGCTGGTTGGAATGGGAGTGGATGCTTGAGGTGGTGTTTGCTTGCTGGTTGAGAAGGGAATGAATGCTTGAGGTGGTGTTTGCTTGCTGGTTGAGAAGGGAGTGAATAGGTGAAGGGTCCGAGACTAACCAGGTAACATTGGGCAAAGCTTGGAGGGCAGGTACTGCTAAGCCGCCCTAAGCCGGCAAGTACCGCTAGGCAGCCCTAAGAGGGCAGGTGTGCTAAGTTACAATCTGAACAAAAGAAGGTGTGAAAACATCAGAAAATATTCAGGGTCTGCAAGAAGTATTTGGTGAGTCTGCAGAATCCAAAAGTACTGTTTATCGTTGGATCGATTGTTTTAAAACAGGTAAAACGAAGGCCTCCTGGTTGAGGACAGGCGAATGCCTATAAGTCAAATTAGTGTGAAGCTAGGGATAGGAGCTGACAAGTTCATTACATCGCGCATGACTATTTCTCCGTTAGCAAGGTATCTGCGCGCTGGGTCCTAAGGCTCTTAGGACCAGCACTGAAAATCCATAGGTCTGACTCCTGCCGTCAACTTTAAGAGCTATTAGCCTGTTTCGGTGATGAATTTTGGCAACGAATAATAACTGCTATTGAAACATATTTTCCTTCTTTTAATCCTGATACCTGAAGTCAATCCAAAGTTTGTCGCAAACCTGAAGAAGGGCCTCCACTGAAGGCGCTGGCAGTTCCGTCTGCTGGAAAGGTAATGATTACTGTATTCTGGTATTAAAGGATTATTTTTATAAATTATCTGGTGAAAGGTATTACAATCAAGGGAGAATATTATTCGAATTTATTATTTCGATCACTGCGATGGATACTTGTCAAAAATCGGCCTGGAAAGATGCATACGCGTACGTTATTGCAACAGGATAATGCAAGACCACACAACACAAGAAAAACTAAAGATGTTTTGAACGATTTACGATGTGCATTACTTCCGCACCCAGCGTATTCCCCTGATCTTGCACCCAGCGATTATCATTTGTTCCCAAATTTGAAAAAAAACTCTTACAGGGTGATCGATTTGAAAGTTTGACTGACCTAAAACATGCCATAAATGGGTGCATTGAGGATAGACCGAAAAAGTTCTTTTGGGATGGCTTAAGAAATTAGTTTATCGTTTGGATAAATGTATTTAGTTAAATAGATATTATGTTGACAAGAATAAACAAATAAAAAAAATTATAGTCAAATTCCCAGGACTTTGGAAACATCCCTCGTATACCGAAGGATTTTAATTAGTATATTTTAAATAGTTTAATAAATGTGCTTAATATACTTTTAGGTCAGCTATATTTACTTGTACGCACTTTTAATTTATTCAGTGTACGGAATTACAAAGTTTTGTTAAAGTAGTTATGTTAACAAATACGCATCAGTTTCGCATTTCGACATGCACTGGCTGCAATTATACATTTCCTGCAATTATGCATTGGTTGCATTATACATTTCCTGCAATTATGCATTGTTTGCAATTATACATTGGCTGTATTGATGTATTTAAGTTTTAACCTGTTTTACTCGGTATCTTTTCACTCTTTTGCTGAAATAACGCAATTGTAATTAAGTGTTTTATTTGATTTAGAAGTTTAAAAAGTTCGAGGGAGTTTATGTGAGATATTTTAAGACAATTGAAGAACTAAAATAAATGTTTAGATTTTAGTACATTTACAAGGTCAACTTAAAATGGGCATTGTATAAAGTATTTATAGAAAGTATAAAATGACTTTCTATAGAACTGTAGAATAGATTATCAATCAGTCAAATTTATTATGATGCAAAACCAAAAAAGTTGTACGTGTAGAACGATAGTCTACTACAGTGTTTCCCAAACTTTTTCGAGTGACCGCCCCCTTGGGTCCATAAACCTATAACTCACCATCCTTGAATAATAATCAGATTCCTAGACTGAATGAGTAACATTTTAATAATTCAGTTAAAATAATTACTAATGGAATATTTATTTAGAATCCAATGGATGTATTGTTTCATAGCATTTTTATGCAAAAGAATTAATATACAATAAAAGAAACTTAGATGAGAATATACTTTTAACATAAAAATGAATTATCAAAAGAAATAATTTTAAGAAAATGTTTCCTAGAAGTTTACATGTCGTGTTTACATTTAAATTTAGAAATTATATTGCATGAACATTTTCAATTTATGGAAATAGAATCCCCGCTCCTTTTTGCATTACCGGTACCGGTACCGCCCACTTTGGGAAACACTGGTCTACTAGATCCACTTGGTTCATGTTGAATTATGTGACTTAAACGAATTTAGGTCACAGTCAAAGAAAGACCAAGTCAAGGGGTACTGATACAGGATAAATAATCATTTTAGTAATACGAAAACACAGTGTTTAAAAAATGGCTTTAGTTTATAAGCAGAGACATGTGTTGTTTTGTATGAAAGTGTGACTGGACGAAGCGCGATAGGAGATGAAAGCAGAAGGGTTTTCTACGCGGCTTGGAGGCTGTCATATCTGTTGGCTTTGAATCCTACCACACCCTGATAACTACAAACATCCATGACACCCAAAGAGATAACGAAAACCTAAGCAGTGCTGGGTATGATAGCTTGGATAAGATAAACCAACATATAACTTGTGTCTTCACTTCTGTGAACTGCATTGCTAACATTAAAACGGAACCACTCTGAAAAGAAAATTAACTAAATTCATTCAAATTTCGTTTTTTTTTTTACCAAGCGGCTTTCATATTTTTTCAATAATTATAATATGATTACTCAGTAAAGGTAACTAAATTGTTAATATCTTTAAATACTACAAAGGGTTGCATACTATTTTAAGTACTATACTTTTTACTATTTATATAATTTATATATTATAAACATGTCTCTATGTTTATTCATTGTAGGGTAAAAAGTTAATGAAATGGTCTCCACATATAAAAACTTAATTTTTTTTTTATATGTGGAAATCATTTAATTAGCTTTTTCCCTACACTGAGTAAATACCACATAATAAGTGATTGCACTGCATTAGAATTTATATTCATTGTTTATAATTTAATTGTTTAATTAAATTTAGAAACTTAAATAAAAATTATAATTAAAATTTTATTTAATTAATTTAATTAAAATTCAGTTTTAATCCTTAAACCTATTTACTATTTAGTAAATTCAACTCTGTATTCATGTAGTCCTGAAGATGTCTACAAATATAGACGAAACGTCGGATAAAGGTATTGCCTTATTGAAGCTAGACCAAACCTCTATAAGAAAGAAAAATAGTGTTAAATATATGTGGTCGAGATTGGAAAACATTCGTTTATATATATATATATATATAAACAAATGTTGTTGAAGGCCACAGCGGCTTCAGTATTTACGATCTTTCTCAGTAATTGTTCCTTTTTTCTGAACACTTTCCGGTGTTGAACATTTAATTGTTCCTTTTTTCTGAACACTTTCCGGTGTTGAACATTTATATCATGATTTGTTTTCTTGACCCAATATTTATATCATGTAATTTTTTTGATCTCCCAGATAAAATAGTTTGATACAATTGTTTTGATGTAATTGTTTGATCTCCCAGCAAATAAATAGTAGCCATCATGAACCAGTAGTAAATACGTATGCTGCAACATAAACAGATTTCCAAGCTAATCAAATAGTGATTTCTATACTTATGAAATCATTCTAAAACAATAGATTAATTATAACAATATCCTTATGTCAATATATGAAAAAAAATCCATAGTCGAAATAACTGATTTATCAATAAATTCCTCTTTGTTACTGTACATATTAAAATGTAATAAATTACCAAATAGTAGTAATAGTAGTGCTAATTGTAAAACAATCATGTTGTAGCCCTGAAGAAGACATAAATATATGTCGAAACGTCGTCAAAAAGACTAGTTTAAAATCATTGAACCTCAACCCTCAAAAAAATTACATCATATATATATTCGTAAAATTTGGGAACAGTACTTCATTCAAACAGAAAAGAAGAAGGTATTCAAAAACCTAAAAAAAAACTCATGAAGAAAATTACATCAGTAAAATACGGTCAGTTATTCAACTATACATATACATTTTAGTGAAGGTTGTAGCAATCCTTCTTGCAAACATGTTTCTAAAAATTTTATGCCAACTTCAAAAAGGTAACCAAGCTTAAAATTGAAATAAAATTTTTAGAAACATATATATATATATATATATATATATATATATATATATATATATATATTGTGTGTGTGTGTGTGTGTGTGTGAACTGATTAATCAGACTAATGAAAGAGAGAGAGTTGTCATTTTCTTATAACAGTAGAGTTGCATAAGTTGAATGTTATATAACTGTACTATTGTATTTTTGGTTATATGTTTCCCTCTGAAATTAGACGGTGGTTTGCTTAGGTCTTGTGTTGGCTATTAATGCAACTGCAGTATAGGTTGCTTTAATAATAGTAGAGAAGTAAGGTTTTTCCAAGGCTCCTCTTGCGGTTCTACCAATGAGATGAAGAGCTCGCTGTCCCTACTGGTTTTCAATAGTTTTGATTGAAAGCCTGAATGCCCTGATTGCTGACTCACTTTCCCTCTTGCTCATTTAAATAAGGTTGACTATTTGACACAAATAATGGTGTATTCAGCCAACAGAACAGAAAATAACTCAAATGATCGTGAAGAGTAGTAATAAGATATCAAAGCATATGCTGCTCGAGTATTAAAACAAATTGTTTAAACATATTTTGTTAAAAGAAAGTCCTCTTTTATATTTTAAATGTTCATATTACTCTCAAAAAGATAGTTGATCACTAGCATTTATTAAATTTTTGTAGAATGTTTTACAGTTATTTATAACGTCTTCAGAAATCAATTTTTTATTGAAACATACGAGAAAATCTTAATAGACATTTTTTTATGGTTTTTACTTTTCGTAGTGGAAAACTGAAAGGCTGTTTTTTGAAGATGCACAGAATATTAACCGGTGCGTGAGACGACATTCGAGCAACGCTAATTATAATAGTGTTAGGTAGTTTGTACCTCAGTTATTTCGTATAACTTTTTGATAGCTTAAGAAATATAATATGTAAGTAGAAGTCAGGCATCAATATTCAGACTTAGAATATTGAGGAATACATAGATGAATCCTAAATATTCATTTAATAAAAGATTGTAGTGAATTTCTTATAAAGAGGAGGTTTGTTTTATTAAATTGAAAGGTTTATTAGTGCATTAGAGGGTTTGGGGTTTGAAGACGTGGAGGCAAAGCCGAGACTGACTTAAGGGATGACAGGTCTACTCTTGTGGGATGGGCTTTGACAGCAGCTAACCCCGCCGTGTCTGCACACGTCCTGTGCCATTACTGCCGCCTCCCGCCTCCATCCATCCTGTCAAACAACACCGGCCCGCACTGCAAACAGCCATCCTGTCAATGTATCAACTCCTGTCGTAAAACACACAACCTCTTTCAACTATCTAGCCAGCCAACATTCATCTTTTATATTAACATATATCATTTATCAAATTTATCTCCTTTCTCCATGCCACAGTCAAATCAAATTTCTGTTATACTTATGTAATTAATAACAAAGCAATAATTAACTACTACCCTTACCATACAGAACTCAATATATTCCTAAATCAGTCCAAAAGGACAATAATTGTTTAATAACTAGTTATTAATAATTATTTCAGCTGTTTATTGTGAAATTAATATATATGTGTATATATTTGAGTTGGTGTTTGCCAGTATAGCAAAACTCATCTTCTCCTCCTTCTCTTGATGACGACAAGGTCGAAATATTGGAGAGAGTTGTGCATTTTTTCTACGTGTTCTTTCCAAAAATAAATCTGAATTTCGTCAGTTTTCTAAATCTAATTGGTTCAAAGTCGGTAAGGTCCAAAACAATTAACATTTGAACCAAGTTGAAGTCAAAAAAAGACATATTTTACCAGTAAAAATTATTAAATCAACCTACTATATCAAATGGAATTCTATCAATATTTTGTAGTTGTATATGAACGTAGTCAATTGATACTAATGACGATGGGTGGTGAAATTATGAACATAGGGGGTACTATCCCAAAAAAAAATTCATATTCCTAAAATCAAAGAAATTAACTCAACAGTAACAAAGAAAAGATAAAATTCTAAAGATCTTCAAAAAACATTGTCTTCAATGTTTTTATTGCACCATCAACGATTGAAAGGCTTGGTTTTGAATGAGTTAGGTCACATGCATCTACTACCGGAGCGTGGCCATTAGTCCCTCTAGTTAGTCACTACATGAACGATTGAAAGGCTTGGTTTTGAATGAGTTAGGTCACTTGCATCTACTACCGGAGCGTGGCCATTAGTCCCTCTAGTTAGTCACTGCATCAACGATTGAAAGGCTTGGTTTTGAATGAGTTAGGTCACTTGCATCTACTACCGGAGCGTAGCCATTAGTCCCTCTAGTTAGTCACTACATCAACGATTGAAAGGCTTGGTTTTGAATGAGTTAGGTCACTTGCATCTACTACCGGAGCGTGACCATTAGTCCCTCTAGTTAGTCACTACATCAACGATTGAAAGGCTTGGTTTTGAATGAGTTAGGTCACTTGCATCTACTACCGGAGCGTGGCCATTAGTCCCTCTAGTTAGTCACTACATCAACGATTGCGAGGCTAGGTTCTAAATGAGTTAGGTCACTTGCATCTACTACCGGAGCGTGGCCATTAGTCCCTCTAGTTAGTCACTACATCAAAGATGCAAGGCTAGGTTCTAAATGAGTCAGGTCACTTCTTTTGCCTTCGGGGCAGAATGAGTCCATGAGTCCCACTACTGTTCGTGAATGCGAGGTGTATATTTCGTATGACTGACTTGAAATAGACTCAATACCCATAGTACTGGTATGTAAATAACGACATAGAAGTATGGATTCATACAGTCACTGAAGCTAGTTTTAATCGTATCAATATAATCTGAACCGTTTTACCAGATATATTGGTTTTCTATTCGATGGTTCAAGAATCAATGAGCTCTAATTGTCTATTTTGTGTTTATACACCCACCTTACGTGTGGCAACTATATCATATAGCATTTCTTCTTATTATATATCCTTATAAAATATTTTAATAACTAATTTTATTACCACTTCTATTTAGGCTATCATCTTTGTTTAATTCTTCTAATTCTATTTTGCTGTTGACATTGTATGCCTTAGACCTAAATGGTCTATGTCATTGGTTGGTATATCTAATATATTCTAAATTGTTTAGGCTCCAACTGCTATCACTTGTTTAAATCATGAGCAGATTTTCATATATTATAGTGTAATTTCTTTCCTTTCCTCTATGATTATGTGACTTTTATGTTATAGACGGATGTCTTTAATACGGGAGCTTACATTGACATTTATGTTCAATTGTTTCTATTGCTTAGATTTGTTAAGTTTTCTTTATGATAATTGTGTTTTAGGATTTTTGAATTGATTGATTAAAATTATAGGAATGACATTAAGTAAAGTCATTAAACACCTACTGGAGGCAAGTAGGTTATTTTCTCTTGATGAAAGACTGTCTTAAAAATGTTGGGGCAAACCAGATAACTTACGAGGTAGTCAGTTCAATGTAATTACGATTTCATTTATCATTAAGTGACTTGCAGTTTGGAGTGGGTTGTGATAAAAGGTGAAAGTATACAATTACTTCTTTTCAGATTGCCTAAGCAGGATTTTTATTACAGAGAGGAAATCTATTTGCAAGAGAAGGATAGTGATATGTAAAAGTCATAAGGTTAGACATTAGTATGCCATGACTTTGCGCTATTAGCATAATCTTAATTTGGGGGGGTGTCGCGATGTCTGGGGAAGTGAAGAGATATTGTAAATCAAAAGCGGAGTTTTGAATTGAATAAAAAGCAGGGCTCTTGTGCAAGCTGACAATGGGGCAGTAGCCGAATGAATACTGACGGCTTTATAGCCTGACTCTCGTCTTTGCCTGCTTACGGCGTCCTGCACGAATCCACGCTTTGACAAATGTCTTTTGACAAATCACCTCTCTCCAGGACCAAGTGATATTTCAAAATATAGCCCACCATTGTTACAAAAGAGAATGGAACAATTCAAACTTGACCTCAAATAACAATCTAAGCTGTCACTGGCAATTGCTTAGGATAGGTTACAGCACCTGCTTCTAAGGATACGCACCTACGCTATAAGCAGGGTCAGTTTTATGCTCATTTTGTCTTGTATTTCCCCCTTTTCTCCTCGTTCACGGCTTATAAACATATCAAAACACAGTAGTTCTCCTATTCTATGTAAAAAGCACGTTAAGTCTTTTATTATTGGTTTACTAACTGTGTAAACTTTTCAATTTTTAGTGTATCAAGCACTTAATATTGTTTAATATTTACAGAAAAGTTCTTCAAGTAATGAAATCAAGACAAGAATATGAATGTAATGTCAAATATAAAGAGGATTTACGGGAAGGGTTGGAGGCAGAGAACGTGCTATCGTTTGCTTATGAAGGAGTTAATAAAAGGGTGTAATGCGCTGGAACTCTACCTCACCTTCGGGTAAGCCCTGAATTGTGATTAAAGACGTGTATCTCCTTTGCGAGGGAAACAACCAAATACTCATAAGTCCTATGATAGAGTTTAAACTGTTTGAACTATGTAGAGCACCTGACTATTTCTGAGAATTAAACAGGCTTTGACCTACGATGAGGTCTGCTGGAAGGTTAATGAAATAAAGATAGAAGCACTACTTCTTAGCAGTTATTTGAAGGTTCTTCCAAGTGATACCTCAAAAAGTCGTAACTCATTTTAGTTGTTCCATTATAACTGTTGTGATTAGATCTACTTGTCTTTATTATATCTTAGAAAAAAGATAAAAAAAACTTTTAGCTAAGACTTAGGAAAAATAAGCTAGACACATTTCTTAATTTCCTGATAGAACAATAACTTCAGAGGAAAAAAGTAAGCAAAAACAGCCAAATTACTGAGAAAAGTTTTACAGAAAACATAGTGACATTCTCATTTCCTCTTTCTGATACCCGCCACCATCAGGTTAAAATTGATGAGACAGGTGTTGAAGCAGCTACTATCACTTCCTTTAAACTTAATTTTATTCTACAGCATAGTAGATAAATAAAAAAAATAATATTTATTTCTTTATTTTATTAGATATGCATGTTTTGAAGTCCTTGTATCAGTTTTTTAAATATGTTAATCTTGTTCTTTTTTATTTTTCTTATAATACATAACATTTTTTATAAGTGGATAATTATCGTTCCATTGTTTCTATTTCCTTTTAGTTTTTGATTTTTAATAAATAATCTATTTATGCTGCGCAAAACATTGATCTTCAAGGCTCTTTGGATGAGATCGTATTTAAAGGTCTTAGCTGCTATTGCTTAGCGAAAGTTGTTACCTGAATATTAATTATAATAAAAGAAAACAAACTATAAATTATTGCTTAATAACTCAGTTCATATCATTGTACTTTATATAATTCATTTGGTTTGAAATCGAACCCTGAGGGCAATTGAAAGTTATTTAAGTAGATTTTTTTTGTCGAAGCAGCCTCTTCTTTGATTCATGAATGGAAAAGAATATGTCAAAGAGAGTCGCTTGGAAATGCGAGGAACTGGTTTTACTTAAGATGCAAAGTGGAAATGATATAAGGATTATTGAAACAGCCGAGACTGCTTCCCAGGAATATGTAATCAGTGTGTCAAAGGAACAATTTATGAAGATTTACTCGTCTTTTTCTTTTATAATATTAGTAGTTACTTATGGGTATTATCTGCATATTGTTTCTACTTGAATTCACAACACAGTGTACAACATTAGCAACACGACCTTTGGAGGATGTCTTTGCAGACAATAACGTTGAAAACTTTGGACACAGAACAAAAGAAATAAACTTACCATCTAAGGCATAAAATCACAAAAGGAAATAGGTCAAGAAGCATTTGTATAATATATGATGTACAGAGTAGAGGAAGCACAAGCCGTCAACACCTATCAACCATCAACCCACACACACACACAAATTGTCATAAGTCATATTCGTTTTCAAGAATCACATATATGCAGAAGAATGAGAGCCTAAGCAAACCTCTCTTGACTGTTGTATCTTGTGCATTACACAAGTACTACTGAGTTACTCTTTAAGAGTTATTCTAACTAAGAGTAACTAAGTTACTCTAACTAAGAGTAACTAAGTTACTCTTTACAAAGACCGCTTGTTACAGTTAAAAGATCTTAGTCTTTTTTTTTATTTCATATTGTGGTTTAATCATTGATTGTTATTTCACGTGTTTATGTTAAATGTTATATATATATATATATATATATATATATTGAGTTACGTGAATATATATACATATAATCAATAGGAAAACTATCCACAAAGGACAACAAACGTTTACAGTAAACTTTAGATACAGAGTAAAGAGACGAACATACTTACGGTCTATAATTCATAATTCATCCTGATTACAGTTCAACCGAAAATTATAGACCGTACGTGTGTTCGTCCCTTTACTCTATATCTATAGTTATATATATATATATATATATATATATATATAATATATATATATATATAAAATAAAATAAATTCAAAACGAAGGAAACACACAGAAAGACACAGACATAACTAACATCGATATTTCGACCATCGTCGTCATCAGCGAAGAGTCCCGCAGGAAGACAGGGCGGTACAGAGTACAGAGTACCGCCCTGTCTTCCTGCGGGACTCTTCGCTCTTCGCACCTCCTGATGACGACGATGGTCGAAATATCGATGTGAGTTATGTCTGTGTCTTTCTGTGTGTTTCCTTCGTTTTGAATTTACTTTATTTTAAAAAAGTGCTGGACCGTTTCTTTTAATTATATATATATATATATATAATTTATATTTATATATATATATATATATATATATATATAATCTCGAACTCGTATATATATATATATATATATATATATATATATATATACGAGTTCGAGATTAACAAAGAGCAACACACAAAGTAGGGAAACACACTTACAGACTCAAATTTTCGGGTAATCCGTCTTCAGGAGAAAAGAGAATGGGAGACCAAGCACGTCTTACAACGACAGTCTTTTAACGACTCCTTCAGTGTTCAGATTCTGCGTCAGATTCCCCCTGGTGATAATACCGTGACCCATAGAGCCTCTGAGGAGGCTCACATCTGGTTGCTCGGGGCGCGCAGTGCACCTGGACTTAACCTTAAAAGATAATTTTTTTTTTTTAATGTATTTATTTTCCAGTATTCTTTATTCTCTAGTACTTATTTCTTTTTTCCTGTTTCGTATATTTTTTGTATATCTATTTTGTCTTCTTCACTTACCACTAGTTTGTTTTATCCTATTTTATTTTTCTAAATTCTTATTCTTAACTAGTTTCCCTTACTTACCCTTTTATTCAGTTTCTATCTTTTATTTACTAAAACAACCAATGCAAGTTTTTTGTATTCTATTTATTTTTATTTATTTATTTATTTTTTTCTTCTTTTCTCTACATTATTTTTGTTTTTATAGTTTGTTTTTATCTTATATTGTTTATGATTTTTCACCTATTTATAGTTTTACCTAACCAGTACTGCTTACTGAGTTTCTGTTTATATCTTCTCCTAATTCTATACTTTAAGACCGGGTACGGTTGACAGCGCTGGCGTTGCCGGGTTGGTTACTTGCCGTTGCGCCTACAACGTGCTTGGTCTCCCATTCTCTTTTCTCCTGAAGACGGATTACCCGAAAATTTGAGTCTGTAAGTGTGTTTCCCTACTTTGTGTGTTGCTCTTTGTTAATCTCGAACTCGTATTGTGTCCAGTTTGGATCGTATTTCGTTTTATCAGTGAATATATATATATATATATAAGGATTTCACAAAAACACGTGAAATAACAATCAATGATCAAACCGCAATAAGGAATGGGAAAACAAGACTAAGATCTTTCAACCAAAAATCCAGTTGGGTTTTTGACTCTGATGAAGACCGCTTGTTACGGTTGAAAGATCTTAGTGTTGTTTTCCCATTTCTTATTGTGGTTTGATCATATTAAATATATATATATATATATATATATATAGGTGTGTTCTCTGATCGGGGTTCGGTCAATTTTCCAGGATAAAAAATCAAACTCTCGTTGCCAACGTTTCGGTTTTATTTAAAACCTTTTTCATAGGCCTACAAACAAAGGATAATAAGAAATCACATATCAACATCAAACATATACACAATATGAAAATGGATTGTTACAACTCATGAATATTACAAGCAGAAATATTTCAGAGATACATAAAACAATATTACTTACAGAAGTAAGAATTTTTTAACTAAGAAAATGAAATTTACATTATTTAAAGGAACAACAATGTTAGCCGACAAAACCTTCGACTAGACTAATAAGATAACATTACAAATAACCTCAACACTGTTCACTCAAGGGAACTAAATAAATCAAATTTCACTAAACCTCAGCACAACACTCCAGAATAAATATTACTTAAATTAGTAATATCACTTCTATGATTAATCGAACTTAGATCCTTTTTAATATATAACATCTCAAGTGTCTTCCTTCTTTGCTCATCTTTTTCTTTTTCTATTATAGTTGTATCTTCAAAATCGAACGTGTGACCTTCGTTTATTGCATGCCCAGCTAAGGCTGTTGCGTTACTTTTATTTGTTCTTATGGAATAATTATGTTGGTACAACCTTTCTTTGAGAAAACGACTAGTTTCACCATAGTAACACTTGTCACAGTCTTTACATTTGATGGCATAAATGAGGTTACTTTGTAACTCCTTCGGTATTTTTTCTTTCAAATTTGAAAATAAAGATTTATTTTTTCTTTTATTATAAAATGCCAGTGTAACTTCAGGTACGTTTCGTTTGAACACTTTTCTAATTGATTGTGATAAGCCCTCAACATAAGGAAATTTGAAATACTTCCTATTTATAACTTCCAGTTCAGCATGATCTTCATTTGAATGTGCTGGTTGCTGTCTTAAATATCTTAACCAATATCGTTCAACTAAGTTCTTCGGATAACAATTTTTCTGTAACAATAATTCCACCCTTTTCTTATTTTCATTTAGAAAACATGGACTACTTATTTCAATAACTTTTTTAACCAAATTTTGGACGCAATTTAATTTTTGGTTTATAGCATGGGAAGAATGGAAGTTCAGGATTCTTGCAGCACTGGTAGGTTTTTTAAACCAATCCGTTAAGATATTGCCATTTTCACCTCTTATAACTTTCACATCTAAGAATGGCAGATTTCCATCTTTCTCTACTTCACAAGTGAATTGTAGACGATTATGAAAAGAATTAAATATATTTAATACATTCTCTTCTTCTCCCTTTTCAATAATTAAAAACAAATCGTCCACATATAATTTAATAAATTTCACCTTCGTACCTAATTTATTGATACTGTTTTCCAATAGTTCAATCATAATTATATTTGCGAGAACTGGTGAAATTGGTGATCCCATTGGTAATCCATATTTTTGTTTATAAATAGTACCATCAAAGGTGAAATATCTTGCTTCACATATAAGGTCCAGTATAGAAAGGAAAACCTTTTTCGACATTCCAACCTGTGAACTAATCTTATTCCACTGTTTATTTACTAAATCAAACGCTAGATCTAAAGGTATATTAGTAAACAACGACTGAACATCTAGTGAAATCATAATTACGTCATCACTTAGTATTTGATTTGAAAGGGCTTGTTTGAATTCTAATGAATTTTTTACATTCAATTCATTCTTGTTAGTAATGTAACTAAGATATTTCTCTATATATTTAGACAGTTCATAAGTTGGACTTCCAATGAACGACACGATAGGACGGAGAGGAAAACCTGGCTTGTGTAGCTTCACTAAACCATATATTCTTGGTTTTTTTTAAGAGAACATAGAGAAATTGTGGTTTGTAAAAGTGACAAATCTGGTAATACTGTGATAATCAAAAAAGAAGAGTATAAAGAAAAAATGAAAACTCTCTTAGAAGATAGTGAAACATATTCAATCACAAGAAGAGATCCTTCATCAACATTACGAAATAAAGTAAACAAGATAGTTGATGAACTGAAGAAGACACTATGTATAGATCTACGTCAAGCTTCGAAATTAAAATCTTACAATGGAATAGCACCAAGAATATATGGTTTAGTGAAGCTACACAAGCCAGGTTTTCCTCTCCGTCCTATCGTGTCGTTCATTGGAAGTCCAACTTATGAACTGTCTAAATATATAGAGAAATATCTTAGTTACATTACTAACAAGAATGAATTGAATGTAAAAAATTCATTAGAATTCAAACAAGCCCTTTCAAATCAAATACTAAGTGATGACGTAATTATGATTTCACTAGATGTTCAGTCGTTGTTTACTAATATACCTTTAGATCTAGCGTTTGATTTAGTAAATAAACAGTGGAATAAGATTAGTTCACAGGTTGGAATGTCGAAAAAGGTTTTCCTTCTATACTGGCCTTATTGAAGCAAGATATTTCACCTTTGAGGTACTATTTTACAAAAATGATACAGACACATTTCACCATTCCAAATATAATTATGATTGAACTATTGGAAAACAGTATCAATAAATTAGGTACGAAGGTGAAATTTATTAAATTATATGTGGACGATTTGTTTTTAATTATTGAAAAGGGAGAAGAAGAGAATGTATTAAATATATTTAATTCTTTTCATAATCGTCTACAATTCACTTGTGAAGTAGAGAAAGATGGAAATCTGCCATTCTTAGATGTGAAAGTTATAAGAGGTGAAAATGGCAATATCTTAACGGATTGGTTTAAAAAACCTACCAGTGCTGCAAGAATCCTGAACTTCCATTCTTCCCATGCTATAAACCAAAAATTAAATTGCGTCCAAAATTTGGTTAAAAAAGTTATTGAAATAAGTAGTCCATGTTTTCTAAATGAAAATAAGAAAAGGGTGAATTATTGTTACAGAAAAATTGTTATCCGAAGAACTTAGTTGAACGATATTGGTTAAGATATTTAAGACAGCAACCAGCACATTCAAATGAAGATCATGCTGAACTGGAAGTTATAAATAGGAAGTATTTCAAATTTCCTTATGTTGAGGGCTTATCACAATCAATTAGAAAAGTGTTCAAACGAAACGTACCTGAAGTTACACTGGCATTTTATAATAAAAGAAAAAATAAATCTTTATTTTCAAATTTGAAAGAAAAAATACCGAAGGAGTTACAAAGTAACCTCATTTATGCCATCAAATGTAAAGACTGTGACAAGTGTTACTATGGTGAAACTAGTCGTTTTCTCAAAGAAAGGTTGTACCAACATAATTATTCCATAAGAACAAATAAAAGTAACGCAACAGCCTTAGCTGGGCATGCAATAAACGAAGGTCACACGTTCGATTTTGAAGATACAACTATAATAGAAAAAGAAAAAGATGAGCAAAGAAGGAAGACACTTGAGATGTTATATATTAAAAAGGATCTAAGTTCGATTAATCATAGAAGTGATATTACTAATTTAAGTAATATTTATTCTGGAGTGTTGTGCTGAGGTTTAGTGAAATTTGATTTATTTAGTTCCCTTGAGTGAACAGTGTTGAGGTTATTTGTAATGTTATCTTATTAGTCTAGTCGAAGGTTTTGTCCGGCTAACATTGTTGTTCCTTTAAATAATGTAAATTTCATTTTCTTAGTTAAAAAATTCTTACTTCTGTAAGTAATATTGTTTTATGTATCTCTGAAATATTTCTGCTTGTAATATTCATGAGTTGTAACAATCCATTTTCATATTGTGTATATGTTTGATGTTGATATGTGATTTCTTATTATCCTTTGTTTGTAGGCCTATGAAAAAGGTTTTAAATAAAACCGAAACGTTGGCAACGAGAGTTTGATTTTTTATCCTGGAAAATTGACCGAACCCCGATCAGAGAACACACCTATTCTATCAAACGGTCGATATATTATTGAATCTGTTATATATATATATATATATATATATATATATATATAAATTACATGGAAAAAAAAAACAAAAAAGTAAGTGGAATAATTCAGTCAAATATTCAATTTCTGCTGGCATTAGATGGCAAGTGACAGCCTAGGCACGGCCTCGCGATCGTTAGTGGATCTCTATTGACCAAGTGAGTCACTATCTTGATGACGACGAGTGTCCAAATATTGAAAAGAGACATCTCAGTTCTTCCCAATTCTTGTTTTCTGTAATTTACGTAATATACCCATTTCTAATTTACGCATAAATCATTTCATTTTTGCATACTATATAATATTAATTGTAATATATATATATACTTTATTTGCTTATAATAATCATATTCATTTTAAATTTTTAAAGTAATACTTCATAGTTTTTTTTAAAAATTTAATATTTGTAAGCAAAATGTTGGCATTGAATGTTTTCAATTTGAAAAGCTGACAAACTCTTGATAACTAATTCTTCTATTCTTGCCATATCAGATAGGCTAAGGTATGACCAGTATATAAATTTGAATATATATTTCTCCAAAGTCGTAGCCTTTTCCTTTCTCTTGTAGAATGCATCCCTTACTCCATTGTCTCAGCTCCAAGTAACATGGCTCAAGATGGTAACTAATCACATGTTAGATATTTACTCTGCTTGCTTCATCCTTTCATTCAAGTTGTAATTTCACCGAGGGCTGTCAGATCGTAGTCCTATTTCGGAATTTTTCACTTTTGTTTAGACATTTTAAATCTGAGTTGGCAAGTGTAAAGTGGCACTCAGCCTTGTCCTATCGTGTTCACAATGATGCACACTTTATTAATATTTAATCAAATCAATTTAACAATCACAGTGATTCTCGGTCAGTAAAAGAGAGGTCATGGATACATGTTTAAGGTAGTTATAATATGGCTATATATTTTTCTTTTAGACTGAATAATAGCAGAACACTTCCTTTTTCAGGATGCAAGTCATTATGTATAGTGTTCCTGTTTACCTCCGATGTCAGAATCCCGGTTCACTCCACTGACGCAGAGGCAACACCCAAAAGAGTGATTGAATTGAAAGCATATGTGTTCTCAAAGCGTTCAATTGAAGAGGATAATGCTCGTAATGAAAGTCTCTACAAATTTAGGTATATATTATTATAGTAATATTAGATACTTAATACTTTTAATAGTAAATTAAAGGTAGGAAGTAAGAGAAGAGAGCGTTAGATATTATGCTGCAGTGGTAGGCGACTGGGAGGATGTTTGAAATCTCTATCATAGAAGGCTTTCCACCGAGAAGTGTCCAAGAATAAACAGGATGAACAGTGTTGAGCTAGTTGTCCGTATGAAAGACACCCAGTCTGGGGTCAACCCACCCAACCAGTTAGTAATAGTGCCCAATATAAACTTCATTGCATACACTTCTCTTTTACGATCGTGTGTCTGAGTTTTAATGAAACATGTTTGCATTCCAACTATAATTATAAAAGCAGTTTTTTTAGTTGTTTGCACTAAGCCTGGTGTTCAAGTGAAGGAGTCATTATGGATACTTCTCCCAGACATCTTCGCTGTACAATCCTCTTTCATATATGTCCAACATCTTTCCTCCTTTATCTCTTCCTATAGCTTCCTTCAGTTTAAACTCTGTTTACTTTTATTTACTCTCTATATGACATTTAAATCATTTAATTTTTGTGTCACTTAAGTAAAATTTCGATGACGAATTTTCAACGGAAATGCACGGAAATGCAATTTTTGTGCACTTAAGTAAAATTTTGATGAGGAATTTTCAACGGAAATACACGTTCTAAGTCCAATAAAATAAGTTTTGTAAATTGATTTGTATGTATTTTTTTGCTAATGAACTTTAATTATTACATGCTCCATATACAACACTACATATATTTAAGAAAAATATGATAATAATAGTTCATGATTTCACAATTCAAATTGAATATAAAATACAATTAATCTCAATGTACTAGCACGTCAAACTCAATTACATTTAAAACTCAGGTATAAGAGGTTGATAATACATTATATTAGCATTGTTTGAAATGACTATTACTGTTGAGTAAAGTGATTCGTAAAACAGATGAGAAACACTGATATCATTAAATTGATTTGATTAAATAATAATAAAGTGTGCATCATTGTGAACACGATAGAGTTAGGCTGAGAGCCACTTTACACTTGCCAACTCCTAGCCAGCGACTTGCTGATGTGATCGCAGAACGAGAATGGGTCGTTTAGTTATATAAGAGAGAACAGGCTCGGGAAGGTCACTGCTTTAAAGGTCGGCAGTATTAGCAAAGTGAGTATTGTGCTTCTTTAGGAAAGGCGAACAAAGAAATGCGAACCTCTCGGCTGATATTAATAACCTAATGTTACGAGGCACAGATTCCTTAAAGAGATTGACTCAATGAAAACTATAAGACCTTTAAAACTAAACAACCATTCAGCTTGAACTTGTAATATGTCTATTTAAGTTTAAAAAAAAATAATATAACTAACAATTAAGTAGCTTGAATTTTTTTTTTCAATTTTATTACTATATTGTAATAAGTTTTAATGTTTCATTTTTATTGTAAATTTATTGACACCTCAAGGCGAACAATTCTTGTTAAAGACAACTCCCGAACACATTATATATATATATATACTTGAAAATCGTAAAGATTTTAAAGGAAATATGTTCAAACCGGACATACAAAAGTTCAAAATCGATATAAAGTAACAAACAGAAAACAGAAACACACTAAAGTTTTTGAAAAAAAAATCGTCTTCAGGAGAAAAGTAAGACAGGAAACAAGCTTGTCAGAGATGCAACTGTAAGTACCCAGAGAGAGAAAGAGAAAGTAGTGTTGTAAAGTGACACTTTTACGAGAGTGTGAGTGTGTAATGTAATTCAGTGTGAATGTGTAACACTGAATGGTGGGTGAAGAGTGAGTGATGTCTAAAATATTGAGAGAGAGAGAGAGAGAGAGAGAGAGAGAGAGAGAGAGAGAAAGAAGAGAGAGAAAAAAAGAGAGAAGTGAGAACTTATCATGATTATTTAAGAGATATAAGTAAGATGGAAAAACAAAGAAAGAGTATATTTTCAACATAGACTTGAAGAGATTCCTATATATCTAATTTTTCCTCAGATTTGTAGTACATCTTGTGTTCAGTAAATAAATAGGTTTTAATAGCACGTATGCAAGTAAAAATTCCTGAATACCGCTGATTTTAACTAAACATTGACTGAGACATGACGAGGCAAGCCCTAACCCCAGCAAGTTCTTGACATCAAACAATCACTACCCTGAAATGCCAACAGAAAGCTTCATTTCAAAGTGAACTCCGAGATCTAATAACAAATATTTTGCTTATTTTCATTGTCTATTTTTAGTCTCTTTATTTCTAACATGTTCACTCGCTTGTCAAACATGCTTCGTTTGTTTCATAAAACACAGTATCCTTTGAATCAATTGACTTATTTTTTGAATTCTTTTGTTTATACACACTCTATTTTTGCGTAAAAATATTTTGTATATAAAATGATATAATGGAAACATATTGTACAGGATGGGGAGAATAAGCAAAATGTTGGCATTGAATGTTTTCAATTTGAAAAGCTGACAAACTCTTGATAAATACTTCTTCTATTCTTGCCATATCAGATAGGCTAAGCTATGACCAGTATATAAATTTGAATATATATTTCTCCAAAGTCGTAGCCTTTTCTTTTCTCTTATAGAATGCATCTCTTGCTCCATTGCCTCAGCTCCAAGTGACATGGCTCAAACTTGGTAACTAATCACATGTTAGATATTTACTCTACTTTCTTCGTCCTTTCATTCAAGTTGTAATTTCACCGAGGACTAAAATAATAAAATTGGTTATTGTCAGATGTCAATTGCTATCTAAACAAGCTATCAAAACTCTATTAATAAAATAAAGAAATTAAAAAAAGAGACAGACAGGAGATAGTTATAACAGATCTAAAGAAAGAGAGAAAAAATAAAGAATGGTATGGAAGGAGACGTGTATAGAACTGGAGAATAAAGAGGGAGTGAGTTAGAGTCTGTGTGACAGATAGAATTAAATTGACATAGAAAGAGATTGTGACATAGACAAATATTATTTATGAGTTAGAGAGGAAGACAAGAAAGAAAGAGTCAGTTATATGAGAGACAGAGAAAAAGAAGAAGGTGGGGGAAAGATTGAAAAGGATAAAATGACAAGGAGAGAGGGAGGGAATGGGAAAGAGAACAAAAGAAGAGAGGGTACGAGCTGGAATCCGTGTACAATATCTAGAAGGCAGACTTAGAAATATATTATTTGTGAGTTTGAATAGAGAGTTTTAAAACAGATAGAGAAAAAACTGGAGGAGAAAGAAATATTTGAAAAGATAAAATGGCAAGAAGTGTGTGTGTGTGTGTGTGTGTGTGTGTGTGTGTGTGTGTGTGTGTGTGTGTGTGGTGTGTGGTGAGTGTGTGTGTGTGTGTGTGTTTTTGAGAGAGAGAGAGAGAGAGAGTGAACGGGTTGGACAGAGAGTGGACAGTAACGAAGACCACTTGTTTACGTTGGAAGTAGGATCATAGACATTTTTCTGATTTCTTACTGTGATTTAGACATTGATTTTTGTTTCACGTGTTTATTGCAAAATCTTCTTGTATATATACTAGATTTGAAATATATTTATATAACTATACTGGTATGTTATATTTATATAAAATATTGGATTGTAAACACGTGAATTAAAAAGCAAGGTCTAAACCATAGTAAGAAATTTAGAAGAGAGACTACGATCGTTTTAATAAAAAAAATGGTCATTTTAAGTCAATTCACTTGTGATTCCGATAAAGACCACATATTTTATTCGAAAGGTCTTAGTGTAATTTGAAATTGATTACCGTCTTTTCGACTTTGACAAAAGAACAAACTATATTGTCATTTACTTTAGCATCCTATCAAATAGTTGTTATTTATATGTTAGCATTTTTTAACTTGTATCATATATGGTACAAGTTAAAAACCAAACAAGCTAAAAGCTTTATGGCTTTGTTCTGTTACTTAAGTGTGCCTTATTTTTTTAAAAGAAATGCGTTTTACGAGAGGTTTTTGTTGTAAAATAGCTGGTGAATAAAAAGGCACTTGTGAATATAACAGTAGAAAGGTTAAAGGTAAATATGAATCAGATTCAATATTGTTTTAGGACTACGAGGTTTTGTTTTGGGGCTTATGTATACAATTCGTATCTTCACTTCAGTTTGTTTTCAATCAATAAGAAAAAAATTAAACATAATGATACACTGCTGTCCTTCATGGAACAAGCATTTTTGCAGTTCTTTTCTATAGGTATGTTTTCAGTGATTTCATATATATAAATGTATATAAGAGATATTCAGATATCAAATTAACAAATATCGCATTCTTCCTTTATTTTTTATCATTCTTTTGTTTTATTTTTCAATATTCTTCTCTCATGTTCATTTATTTGGTATGAACCTCTAGAAAGTTATATAGAGAGAACAGATTATCAAATGCTACTTATTCCTCTCGTCATTACAACTAATTCGAAATATTTAAATGAATTGTATTGTTTTTATTCGTTTCCTTCTAGCGTGGTTTCTCTGCAATTTGACTCCTTGCAAGTTTTATTTCCATCTATATATAGATATCTATCTGAGTAGCAGTTTGCTTCTCAACGCGAGTACTTCGCACTTCTTCCCGATGACGACGGATGTCGAAATATTGAAGTGAGTTCTGTAGTGTCTTTCTGTGTTCTTTTCTATGTGTTCAAGTTTATACCATATATATATATTGTATATATATGCTTTTAAAAACTGAATGTTCGTTTCCACTTGGTTCAATTTCGTCTTATATTTTTCCAAATTACGAATTTTTTTCTTTAATTCAGAGCTCAACTTAAAAATTAAATCACCATAATTTTTTAATTTATTATTGGACATGTTTCGGTGTTACATCCACCATCAGCAAAAAAACACAATTAAAACTTCACTTAACGAATTAATCTAATACTTAAAATCACATTGCAATAATAAACAATAAATTAACAAGTTAACAAAAGGTCACACAGCCAGGTTTGGGGTTGTCAGTGTTGGCATAACCAGCCCTACGTTTCCAAACAAGTGCAACTGGTTGGTAAAGTTATCTTTTTGTTCATTCATACTTGGAGCTTTTTCCAGTATGTACAGCGCTTCTAGTATCCTCAGTCTTTTTCCGTCCTATTATTCTATTGTATTATTCTATTTTCCGTCCTATTCCGCTATTATTCTAGTGTTATTAACCATAGTTTCCCTTGAAATTTTTGTTTTGTGTATCTTTTGGAAGTGTTCTTCCAAATACATGTATTGAAGAAGGACTGCTCCCAACTTTTACTAATATTAGAACATAGTTTTTTTAAAAGCATGCATTGAAGAAGGACTGCTCCCAACTTTTACAAATATATATATATATATATAAACACTAATAAATTCTCGACCGTGTGACAGATATACAACTAAAAAATGTTTGATCGGGATGCGGTCAGTTTCTTCCACTTTTTGAAAGAGTTTGAATTGAAAGTGGAAGAAACTGACCGCATCCCGATCAATCATTTTTTAGTTGTATATATATATATATATATATATATATATATATATATATATGAGTCAGCTGCAGCTGCTCGCAGGAGTACTTCTACATAATGATGACGCTAGTTGAAATATATTAGTGCGTGTTGTATGTCTTTATCTATGTTTTTCTCGTTTTGTATTGGTTTTATATATATATGTATATGGAACTGGGTGTGAGGTAGTAACAGCTAATATAAGACTCATTAAAATTCTGACTAAAGTTTCGAGCCGAAGTCTTTCATGAGAGCGCTCCCTCTGCTCTATGACATGCAAGAAGGACAGGGCGGCTGGAAGAACGTCAAGCTGATAGCGGCAATGGTCAAGTGGACCCTGCAGTGTTAGAAGTGGTGGGATAACACTAAGTGTATCCTACCCTCTTTCATATTAAAGTTATAACGTTCAAAGTTATAGGTGAACAATTATAAAAGCAATTGATTGAAAGAACTAATTAAAAATACTTTAAAAGCCATTGACTTTTAAACAAAGTTTGAAAACACGGTCGGTTCTAACTCTTATTCTTTACAACTTTGATTAGTCAAAACTTTCCTTTTGACGTCATCTAAAATCTCAACAACAACAAAGAAATTGCAATAGTGTAAAATTAGCTTTAACCATTTGTTTACACTTTGACATTAAGGAATCAGAGAGCAGATGTTTTAATCAGCCAAGTTTTATATTAATTTTTGTATTATCATATATTATCAAATAATATAGTTTGTACCATTATTTGTTGTACCAGTAGTGGTTGGTTGTTTGTTATCTCTATTGTATAACAAATAATTTGTTATTATATTGTATATATCTCTATTGCTGATATTAATTTTACTTTTCTTGAATCTCTTGTTAATCTTCTAGGCAAAACACTTCTAGGCAAAGTAGCCTTTGTCTTCTTACCAGTAGGGGTAGAGATTGCACAGTCCCTCTTGATTAATACGTACTGACACTGGACTCCAATTTCTTCACATAGGACTCCTTGGAGTTATTGGTTTTGTTGAATTTGAAGTTACACTGTTGTTTGTACTGCGTCTTGTGAATGCTTCTATTCCTGGATAGTTGGTTCAAGGGAAGATATTTCAGCATGGTAACCTCTCGATGATATTCACCATCTGAACTAATCATATATCTTTCCCTGGACAACTCATAGAAACCAATATATATATATACATATTGGGTTTTTGACTCTGGATATCTTCATTTTAATTGGTTTTTTATTTAAAAGTCCCCTGGACCGTTTCTTTTAATTACTATATATATATCGTGAATGCCGAGACTGCGGTTAATTTTAATGACACCTGTTTGAAAGAGGATCTGCTGCCTATTTATACCTACATAAATATGCTGCCTATATATATATATATATATATATGTGTGTGTGTGTGTGTGTGTATGTGTGTGTGTGTGTGTATGTGTGAGAGAGTGAGAGAAAACGAAGCTAGAATGAGCCTGATGATAGTGTGAGAGAAAAAGATTTTTAATAGTAGTAGGAAATAAACTCTTTTATTGAGTATTTAGATTATTGCATTTAAAAAAAAAAGAATCTTAATTGAAAATATCTTATTTGTGTAAGGAATATTGGAGACGATTAGAATTCTTGGCTTTACTGGTGTTGTCTATACATTGTTTAAAGCGATGATGCAAACCTGGTGACGGTGGTGTCTGTTTACTCCAGTCTTGAGACCTCAGAAAGTCGACCTTAACCTTCTAAAGTAACTAAGCTTCACCAGCCATCTGCATTCAATCGACATTTAAATGACTTATTTAATTCGGTTTTCTGGAATTTATTATCCATTTGTCAAATCCTCTTCCTTCATTTGCTAATAATTACGTCATTTAATTAATTCTAACTTCTTCATCTTTGTCACAAATAATTCTGTAATTCCTCGAAGACTTGGACATTTTGTTGTAAATTTATTCAGAATATTACCCGGATGAGTCGTTGGTTGTTTGTTAATTTTTTTTTCTTAACTGTATACTGATCTGACTAAGTAAACAAACAAGTGATTTTTTTATTTATCAACTCAAAATTGGATTTAAAAATAGTTTTTTTTAGCGTTACCTAACATTACCGAAAAAAAAGAAACAATGGAAATGACAATATTCTTTGGCACGTTAATATTTATTTGCTACCTGTAGAGATCCTACCTTCTGCAACGACATTACCTTCTACGTCACACTACTTTTTTCTTTTCTACACTACATTGCTACATACTCTATAAGATACACTAGTGTGATGTGATATATTTTACAATATACTGTGTCAATACTTTTTCAATGTTTCTACATTTTCTATATAATACAAATATGGTTTATTCTATGTTAAAACCCTCAAAATCTGCCTTTCTCTTTCATTTGTCTCTTTCACTGTGTCTAACTAACTTCACCAATAATCTCTAACTCTCTCAGTTTCATCCTGTTTTGTGGCAAATGTCTTGGAAGTACATCCCAGATTTCTAAGTGTCAGATGCGACTAAGAGATGGTCACTGGAGAGTTTGCTGCAGTGACTTAGGTTAGGTTAGTTTAGGTTGCAGTAGCAGTTCCACAAGGGAACACACTTAGGCCGAGCATTGGCCCTTTGTGATACCACACTATGAAGATTGATTCGACAGTGGGAGTACTAAATTTTGCCTAACTCAAATGTATTTAGAGTAAGGATCTTTAACGAGTACCTGACATCGTACAGGCTCGGGACCGACGGTTTAACGTCCTTCTTCGAGGGACAACGCGCTCAGATTTATTTACCTCCCGCGTGAATAAATCGAGGGCCAGGTGAGGATCGAACCTCGGTCCTATCAGTTCAGAGGCAAGCACGTAACCACTGAGCTAGCCTGACCCATGCAGTGACCTATCGCAGCGCCCTCACCAAATATGCAAAATAGTTCTTCACCTTCATGTATAGTATTAAGATGACGAATGCACCAGGTCTTTCACCACTTCTAAACGGTGTGGATTAAGCGCATTAAGGTTAATGATTGCGTAGTGTCCTTTGGTGGATGATTTTTACTTTGTTTTGTTTTTATTGATTAGTGTCATGTAGGGTAGTGGAAACTCGCCTCCCGCGCTCTACCTCGGGCTTATCTCGTAGGATTTATTGCCCCTATCTTCGCCGAGGGCTCGTTGCTCCCATGATGCGGTGAAAGAGCATTCATGTAAAAAGGTATCAGGCTGCTTTAGGATTATACTTGGTATGGCGGGGAGGCTAAGGGACGTACAATAATATCAAAACAGGCTATGCGAAGCGCATGTCTATAGCATAGTCCCGACTGCAAAATAAACAAATTGCTCAAATTGAACACTAATAATTAGTTGATAAAGTTTTTCTGTTTCGGAAAGGTGGGAGTGTGGGAGACAATTAAAGTTTAACGCTCCATTGAAAGCAGTGAGAAGGGTGTAACTTCCGCTTGGCTGACACATTTCTAACTACTTTGATAATTTGCAAATTCAAAGCCTTTTTGAGGAACTGTTGAACAGTTTAGATAATGTAAACATTTAATAAAATCCAATGATAGTAAGTAACATAAACATTTCAAGTATTGGATTTAATATTTATAAGAACTAATTTTAAATTATATATAACACTATTTTTCTTTCTTATCGAGGTTTGGTCTAGCTTCAATAATGCAACACCTTTAAGCCGACGTTTCGTCTATATTTGTAGATATCTTCAGGGCTACATCAATACAGAGTTTAGTTACTATAACATGAAACATAATTATATTAAATTGTTTAATTAATATACATAATTATCTTGGTATTTTTCTATTATAAGGAACTAACTACATAACGGTTTGTGTTCAAATCAGCTAGGAAAACATTCGATTTTATATATATATATGAATGTTTTCCAATCTCGACCACATATATTTAACACTATTTTTCTTTCTTATTGAAGCTAGACCCCAGGCATTTTCATCATATTAAAACAGGTGGAAAGTGACACTAACAGGAAGAAAATCTAATTAAAATGTAGCTTAAATTTATATCTTTGATATTATATTTATTTATCTAATCTAATTGTTCATTATTTTTTCTATCTTCATTCTAAATTATAAGCCTGTTGATTCTCCTATACATTGATTCAATTATCCGTACTTTGTACTTGCGTATTTCTAATTCTTTTCTTATATTCAGACTTTGTTCTTTTTGTCTTGCCTTAAATATTTTTAATTATTTTAAATATATTTAAACCAATAATACAAATGAAGAAAACATGACTGAAATTTTTTTATAAATATACAGGTATAAAAGTATCTTATATGATAAATAAATAAAAACCAATGAAATATAGTAATATTAAAAAAGGAAAAATTGAAGTAGGGGCTAAATTGAGATGATTTAGATGAGTAACTCTTGAAGAGGGGACTCAAATCCGTTCCAACAAGTCCCAGTAGCAGTATAATAGTAAGCACCTATCCTTCATAAACTATGTTTGAACTTCAAATCCTGAGCCCATCTTTCAATATAATGGAGTAGTTTGTAGTTCTCTAGTTTTCAATTAAATGCTACATCTGACTATGAAGAAGGTTTTAAATACAACTGAAAGGAAAGATAGTTTAAAAAAGTTTAAGTTCACAACTAATTACTCAATTTCAATAAATGCATTAAATAAAAAACCAAAGCATAACAGAGAAGGTGAACTTCTGAAGTGCTAGTAACGTCTGTAGTACTAAAAGCCTTTCACGGTTATTGTGCTTGTTTTGGCAGCTCCCTTTCTCGTGTCAAAAAAAACTTTAAAAGACTGAAATGGATTTACTGTGAATTTATACAAAACATGTTCAGTGTTTTGACTGTAGTGTTTACGTCCATGACAATCTCCTAGCTTCCAGGATTTATAAACCTTGGCGTATTTATATAACGTATTACATTTTGTTCATTCAACCACCACTATAATCAGTGGTTCTTCTAGGAAAGTATTAGGTTGTGTTGCAGTGGCAATCTCATAACAGAACACACATAGGCAAAACTTTTGTTATCATAAAATCTACGTTGAGAGTCATAAATGTTGCCTAACTGAAGTCTATTATGAGTTGGGATCTTTTAACGGGTATCTGACATTGTGCAGGCTCGGGACCGACGTCTTCTCCGATTTATTTACCTTCTGCGTGAATAAATCCAAGCTACGACATCCTCATCCTCAGTGCCATAGGCAAGCATGCTAGTCACTCAACCTTCACCTGATATTAAATCAAAGTGTTATTTGACACAAAATTTATTAACACTGTTTTCATAAATATCTCAACTGACTGAAATAGTCAAAAATAAATATTGAATTTCTGTTCCAGTCTCTATTTAGTTCCATAACATAAACAATGCATTTATTTTTAACCCAACATTCGTAAATCCTTTTCCAATTTATTCAGTTATAAAGTCATATATTAATTAAACAAATTCAACGGAATCAAACCCATTTTTATTGATCCCTTAAACAGATTTATTGGAGTAAAACAAAAGGTTTCGTAATCGAATTAAATAATAGTAATAACAAACATTGCAACCGTAACAATAATAAACCATTTATTGTCCCCAAGCAACGGGTATCAGCTTTGTACGGGTCAACAAAATAATAAGAATAATAGTACTATAATTATTTTTCAGGGTTTTTTTGTTTGAAATACTGGTATTTTATTTTCTCTGTTTATAGAGTCAATCTGAATTTGTTTGAATGAAACTCAAATATTGTTATTCCTATAAATAAAATCAAAATAATTAGAAATAACTATTGATTAACTTACAGTATACAATGAAATTGATTGAAAAATGGAAAAGAATGAAACATTATCAGATCATATAGAACACAACAATTATTATGGAACTCTTCACTAAGAACCTGCATCACTGACAAATTAATGTTAAAATGCTAAACGAATGAAAATGCTAAATATATATTTTCTCAGTGTTTTGCAAGTACGAAAGCTTGCATGACTAGATAGAGAAAATGTTTTAAGTAAAAAATGTAGAAAACAACATTTCTAATCAACCTATTTATTTTAGATTTCCTTTAGAATGTCGCTTTTAAACTGTTCGAATATTTTTATATACGTTTAATTGACTATAACTACTGTATATTTCCAGTTGAATTTGGTAGATTTGACACCAAAAAGTCATCCAAACAAAGTTCTTGAAGACGTCATTAATAAATGGGTTCATTATTAGTGAGTGGGAGTAGAGGGTGGCTCCTTTGAATAATCAGAAAAAGAGGCAAAAATGGGTATTGTTACAGCAAAGAGGTTTTATGACTTTATACTCAAAGCACACGTACATTACATACTCGAAACATCATTTCGGAACATTCTACTTCATTTAGATTCAGTATGTGAAGGGTTATAAGGTCTCAGTATAAACAGTATTGGTTGTTTACCAGAACTTTATTATAATAAATACAAGCATCTTGTTTGTACGGCAGAAGTTAGTAAACATCATATTGTCACAATAATTCGTCACTGCTCGTGAATTGTTGTTGTAGACGCCAGACCGGTTTGACATATAGTTCATCAAATCCCACTTGAAGATCACATCGTGCTAAACCGGTCGCCTGACTACAACCATTCAAGTGATCTGACAAAATTTTTATAATAACATGATATTTATTATATTAAATAGCTGATATAGTATAATGAACATTTGCCGATAAGCCAGATTAATTGCTTTAATAAATCACATTAAATAGCTTTGTTTTAATTTTCTTTCATTCGATAAAATTTATGAAAGACAAAATGAAAAAATCACCGATCACCTAACTTAATCAATCTTTATTTCTGAGAGTTAAAAATTTGAATTATAGCAGATATTTTGAACTCTATTCCAAAACATTATACTGTAATAAATTTATGATTTATTTATGATTGCCTCTTTTAAATTAAATAAATATTTGATACAATTTGTACAAATATGTACTGTGATTTGTATTTACTACAAAGAAATTCTCCTAGTTATAATAAAGAACTCAGATATAGAAAAGGTAGATTGTAAAACCATTAGCGGATAAATTAAGCCCTAGTATAAACAATCGTAAAGTTCTGAGGTGAAATGGATGAACAAACGAAAGTCTCCACATAAATAAATTTTTATTCAACAACAACGCTTTTCCAATACTTTGTGTTCATCATCAGGAAGACACCAAGGATGTGGTGCTGAAGGGTTGGTCCAGTGAAAACAACTCAGCCTTAATTGAGCTAACATACCCAACAGTCTGAGTTGAGGAATCATTGATATAACAATATAACAGAAAAATTATTTAAATGTAAAGCATTTAAAAAAATTTTTATTTACTTAAAAAAAGTTAATTATTTAAAAAATAATGAAATATTTATTTAAGCTTTTACAGAATAATTAAGTATTCAAGATTATTAAAAGAAATTCCTTAACTTTTTTTCATAAGATTTAATAAAAAAGTTTTCTGTAATGATTTTTTTTCTTTTTTTTTCAAAAATAATTACTGTTACTAAAACTAATAAAATCAATAGAATAATAAAATAGTACTTCAAAGATTAATGTTATTCTCAATATTAAATTACCGTTATAGTATATAATTAGTTTTATTACTTTGAGTTCTGTTCTGAAATATCACGATAGAAATTTTTATATTTTTTCGAGTTGAGAAATACAAAATTTGATTGAATTTGAAATAGAAAAAAATATACTGTGCTTTTAGTGAAATACAATAAAAGTGATCCAAAATTTTATAGTTATTTAGTATAATGATATCAATACCTGACATAAAATAAATATACGTGATTGAAAATGCCATTTTCATGACTAAACATGGTCTTTTGTATCCTTTAACTATACTTTTTTTAGTAGTATATTCCTTTAACTGTGTTAATATTGGGAAGATAATCTACTAACTCAATCACTTTAGAATTCAAAAACTTACGTCATTTCTATTTTGGCTGATTGTATTTTTTTTTACTTTCATTGATAATTCGTTTATAACAAGTCTAATATTGTCTAATAGTAATCCAGCCCACATCTCACTTGTGTTCATTAATCAACAAAGTAGCTTATATTTTTTTACTTTACTATAAGTAAAGTATAGTGATCGTGAAAAAATTCGATCTCGAGATTTTGACGGAATTACATGTTTTGAGGTCCCAGAAGTCGTTTTATGACGTTTTTACGATGATGTCTGTGTGTGTGTGTGGGTGGGTGGGTGGGTGAGTGTGTTAGCATTGCTTGTTACCACGCTACGGTCCAGAATCTTTGATGGATCAAGTTTATATTTTACACAAAAATGGGCCCCATAAAGACGAAGATCCCTATTGTTTGGAAAGAATTATGCATGATGGGAAAGTCACTTTTTTTGCCAAAAACCGTTTTTTTTAAAACATTTATTTCTCCTAAACTGATAACCCTAGAGTTTTGAAATTTTGACATTATTTTTGGGGTTACAAATGGAACAAACGAAAAATATAGTCAGACTTTTAAAACAACAGGAAATATTTTTTTTTCAATAAAATGTAAAAATTTTGACTTATAATTCAATCTCAAACATTGTGAGAGCGATACAAGCCATACTGTTTGATGGATCAAAATGAAACTATGCCTAAAAATAGAACATTATGTGGAAAATGAGTTGAGATATTTTTTTTGAAAATTACATTCGCTAAAGGGGCGTTACAGTACGATTTGTGTTTTCAGAAAATGTTTTTTTGACGCTAAACGGCTCGTTAAAAAATAATGAAAATTTGACCAAAAATGGAACAAATAATTAACACTTCATAAAAAAAAATCATGAAGTTTCAATTACGGGAAAGAGCAATAACGATATAAAAACTCTTTATTTATCCTAGACTAAGAGATCACCTGCTATACTTGTCGAATTTTTTGTATTTTTTTACATTGTTTACATTGACTTAGAAATTTTTTGAGCGAATCCACTGAGATAAAATTGATGTTTCTAATGGAAAAATGAAAATATATTATTGACTTATAAGAGATGTAAGAGGAATAATATTATTACATGTAAAAAATCACCGCCAAGGAACATAAATTAATTTCCTCTGTCTTCCATGGTATGATGGATTTGTCTCATAAACTGCTTTAATAAATCTATATATTGCACTCTTGAGCAAAACTTAATAACAGTTATAGTTTCTTCATCTTTGTGAATTGTAGTATCTTACCATGATATTGAAATGTGAGGAATGGACTCTTTCCTCAAGAAAGAGGATTTATATTTGTTGACGAATATCCAGTTTTTTCACTATTCTAGTCTAATAGTTGATATTTATTATTTTCAAAAATTAGAAACTTCCAGCTATAAAAGCTTTATATTATACTGAATAGCCGATTTTGACTTTGAATGGAGTATGGAAAACTTGATAATTACTATAATTTGTTTTCTCAATATACATTCAAAGCAACCTTATAACAGAGTACAGCAGCATGAAAAAGGTAACACTCGCTCAGAGTAAATTTGAATATACGTTTTTTGACAGATGAAAAGAAAAGCAATTTTTATTGAATAGATCTTTTAGACAATTCTTGTTATTTACATGTTTTGTGCAAATTTGTTTCCAAAAAAATTAATGTTTTCATTCTCCATTTAATCATATCCCATTTAGATGTTTACGTTATGTTTAAATGAGACGTTATGTTTTATATACTCAAGAAATTTGACATTAAGTTACTTATAGTAAAGTAGAGTGTAGGCCACTCCAGATTTTTTTTAAAAAATATAGTGAACTTGTTTTGAAATGTTGGTATTGATGCCCTACAGACGCTTACGTTAATCGTATCGCCATCCATGTAACAAGTATTTGTTTCACGCTCAATTTCTGAGAAATATTTCAATATAATCATTGAGATTAAGTCTTTACGACTTAACGGCTTGTTACTGAAATAGTTAGTGGTCTGTGATCCTGCAAACTATTTCTAGTGTGATAGATATCTTGGCCCATCACTGTGTGGATCACCTACTAATCTTCCCGACTATATGAAACAGCAAAGTCTTCTTTGTTCTCTGTGTTCTGTAAATTGGCATAAATTTGAATTGTTTTCAAGGCTTTTTTTTTCATTAAGTACTTTATCTCTAGTCAAAATTCAGTGTTTTCAATTTTTACAAATACTTCATGGAATAAGAAAAAAACATGGCACAATTATTAGAGAAGAGCAATTGTCTATGGCATGTTTCCCCCATGACATGTTATAATGATTGTTTTAGCGATGGCCTCTTTCAATTACTACGAGAACTTCACAAACCAGTATCGTCTTTTCAAGGACTTGTAAGCAAGCCCTTTCAACTAGGGCAACAATAGAAACATTCCTTGGATACTTAACGTCGATATTATATATTACCAACTCTTTTTACTCGTACGTAACAAACATCATGTTAATACTAGGGTAAATGCTTAATACAAAGTCCCCACACAAAAGAAGTTTTTTTCTAATTCAAACTACGCGTTTCAAACATCGTACACGTTGTGTTCATCGTCAGGTAAAGAACGGTAAATTGTTTACCTGTCGATGAACAGAAAGTGTTCAAAACGGGTAGATTGAATTAAAAAAACTTTTTTTGTGTGTAGACTTTGTATTATCCATTTACCCCAGTATGAGTAAATACCACACAATTACGGATTGCACAACTAATGAGTTAAACATCTAGTTCGTGTTTGCTAAACTGCTGATGATAGGTCTGCACTGAGAAAGACTGCCAGAGGTTACAAGTTGTTATTTTAAGTTTTTATATAATAGGTGTCATAAGTTTATAGCCTGAAGATGTTTGCAATAATGACTAAAGTATATAGTTTTTAACAAAGTTTTTGAAGAGTTTAAATCGTTATTTATGTTTATACTAAAAAAAAAGAGAAACGTTTTTAACAAGTGGAAAATTGAGATTGGCTCTTTGCTATGGTAATATCGAAGTAGAGTGGCTATCAATAACCAATGCACTGCAATAGCTTTGGCACAATATTAAAAATGAAAACCTACTAGATTTACACAAATAGCCAAAAAAAAAAAAAGGGTTTTAGAAATGAAAAGTCATAAATATCATCAATGGTGGAAAGCATTACAGCCAGTTTGAACTTAGAAATATTCAACGGCACAATTTAAATACGACATGGGTTTGTACGGAATAAATTAGTGTTTGTAGAAAGAAGAAATCTGGTGAAGATGAGAAAAGTGCAGTCTCTTATGAAATGGTTACGTAGTCTTCCTGACAATACAATTGTTAAAGTCCAAAATCTTCAAATATTAAAAATATTACTACCACTAAATCTTTTACCATCAAGGTTTATTCAGTAAAAAATTATTTCTGTAGGGTTGCATGAAGAATAAAACAGTGGATGAAGGAAGTAGATCTGTAACGTTCCACGCATAAAATAAAGCTTAGGTTACTAGATTCACGCAAACCATCTACCATATATGAGCAAATACGGAAGATAGGTATCATATCTAATACGAATACTTAACGTACAAGAGAAAAGTCTATCTTCATTAAAACAGAATTATACAAGGTAAACTTATGTTGAATAATACTGTTAAATTTATGAATTTAGAAGCGAAGTTATGGACTTTTTAGCTATGTTTGGCTAGCTACACCAGTATATGGTACAGCTTTATACCTAAAAATATACAGCAATTTTTACTCTAGCAATTAGGTATTGTTAGCTAATTTGAATTTCGTTTCGTTTATAATAATTTGCTCGCTTTAAAAATTGAGATTTATCTACCCATGTACTAAATAAGAAGTATGTCTACAAAAAAAAAATCAAATTCAAACTCTGTTTCTAAAGCTGCAAAACGTAGAAGACACTCTATATCTAATGACAGTTATAGATTGTACTAATAATGGTATGTTTTACTATTACATTTTTACATACAATTTCTTACTATTACAATTTCTAATAATATTTTTGAATACCACATATCATCTCTAAATTTTTGTAAAATACCCGTCAAAAACAGGCACGTCTGCTGCTCAAGCTTTAACAACTGGAAAATCATATAATCATACACCTGCAGTAATAATAATACCTGGTATACTTGTTGGCTTTGTTTATATTGACCTAGACCAAGGGTCAGCAACCTTTAACACCAAAAGAGCCATTTGTGAACCCGGTTTCCACAAAAAAAATCCACTGAGAGCCGCAAATACTTTTTGACATCAAAAATGGGGAAAAACACATTTATTCTCTGACCTAGACATTTTCAAAAGCACCTCATCAACGAGACTTAATATTTACAAGTTCTTATAAAAAAATATGAAACTTTTATAATTTAATTTTATAATTGCTCTAAAAGATTGTAGAATAGTAGGTTTACATCTTCAAAATATTAACAAAATGTCGTTGATGAGCTGATTGGTTTTTCTTCTTGACAGACATTTCCTCAATCCAATAGAATAATTACTAAACTACATGTTGGATAGAGATACAGTTTACTTTAATTTTATATTTTCAATTTGTGTTAAAATCGAAAATATATGAACTAATATATATTTACTAAAGTGATATATTATTAAATATCACCTTAGTAAGTAAGTTGTTTTATATATATGACTTTCAAAACAATATATAAAATAATCTATGTATTGTTTAAAATAAAACAATTTATTTTAAAATGTTTTCTATTTGAAGATACTTATAATTGTATAAATCTGAAATGTCAGCTTGCAACTTAAATAAGAAAACGGGTGAATAATGAACTCTTTGTTCTGGGGTTTACCCGAATCAAATGATAACATTTGCTGCCACTAGCTTCAGCTGACCCACAGTAAGTTTAGCTTTACTTATTTGTCAACCAATCGAAAAAAATTGTTACTCTGAGAATTAAAGAAAAATCTACTACACTGCTACCTCGTAAGTTTCTTGTTTACTCAATCGGTTTCACAGAGTCTTTTCAATAAACAAATTTCATTGAATATACTCCGTGAAGATGAAGCGATTTTGAAACATGTTTGGTGGACACTAAATAAGATTCAAAATTCTTCTTTAATTTTTACTAAAACGACCTATATGCTATTAATAATAATGTAAAAAAGTTTTTAAAATACTCCTATAAATTCCCTTCTCATCAAATTATCACCTTTTAATTACCGGCTTGATTTAAATTATTTCCAAGAAGGTTGAGTCAACATCTTTTACGACAACTTTGACCTCCATTCTGTTAAATTAAATTTCTTCTTATTGGGAATGAGAAAGCATCTTGCTTTGTGCCTACTTTTATTAAATCAAAGAATCACAGCCTTCTCATTAACAGATTTCCTTCTTCTCATTCTTCCTGTCACGCCAATTAATTACCCTCTCAACCTTTTCCATTCAAAAACTGCGTTGCTTGTCGTAAAAAGAAAAAGTTTATTTTGGCTCATGAAAGGTTTAATAACATTTACTTAATTGCCAACGAAAAAAAAAACAAACTTTTTTTTTTACAACTCTAGGGAATTTTAAGGTAAGAGTCAAGGGTCAGTCTGGCATAATGTGATTTATACTTTTTTTTCCCCTTCTTTTTTAGTTTCCTGAATGCGTATTTTTCTCTTAATATTTTCATCACGTATTTCATCAAACAAAAAACACAGGTTTTAATGTCACATTTAAACAAGTTACACCAACCTTAGTAGGTAACTATAATTTTTTTTATTTCCCTTTATTGGATTACATTAGATTTCTAAACAAAAGGTTTAAAAAAAAGGTACAAGACACTTTATAAATCTAGAAGTCCCTAGAGAAGATTGTTTTATCAAATGTTTACTAGGATTATTTACAAATTCCATAATTTATAGCTAACAAATTCTTTGATCCAGTAGTTTTTCTTTTGTTCTTAGTACTTAGTGTATTAAGCATTGATTCGTTAGTCTTTCATTTCTATTTATCTTCAAATCATGGTCACTACCTGTCAAAAGGAATGATCAATTTATTAGATTTTTTTTTACATTCACTAAATTTCAAAACTCTAGAGTCAGTTGAATGTTAGTAACGGTGTACTTGCTGTTAGTGCTAAATATTCAAAGTTGACTCTTGTTTATGACCCTAGATTTTTCATATCAAAAATATACACAGCGTCTATTGGAAACAGTGTACAGTTGTTCGTTTCGAAGTTGTACGATGAAGGGTAGATCCTCAAACCACTACATTTAACCAAGCAACAATATGTCTAATATCAGATATAAAATTCTACTGATATTGTGACTCCTATATTTCATTGTTAATCACTAAAATGACTTTCAAATTAATATGGACTATAATTTATAATCGTAGAAGAGCTGAGAAAGTGGAAGCGTATGCACGTGGGCGTTGGAAACAAACAATTTTTTTTTAGAATAAATCAAGTCTTATTAAAAACTGGTTTGTTAACACAATCCTACATTCGTAAGCTTACACTATAAATGATAAATGCTGTACATACAACTAAATTTGATTCCTTAAATAACTGTTATGAGTTGATAGAGGTTGAAGGAACCGGAAGATTGAATAATAAGTTCATTTTTTATCAAGTATACTTTAGATTTAAAAACACGCATAACTTCATATTCAAAACTTAAAGGCGTTTCAACAACGTGTAAACCACTGCATGAATTTATGAAGATGATTAGAGCAGAATCAGTTCTCCTAAAAAGCCACCAGAGAATAAATAAGCAACCTAATACGACGTTTAGAAAAAAAGCACTGAGGTAAAAAAAGTATATAAAACAGGTGATAAAGGCAGGAACAAAACTGGTTTGAAAAAATAATCTGTACTACGTACCAGTGATAGGAGCCGCTTCTGTTAAAGTTGTTTTCTTCTAGTTGATTTCATTTAACTGTGAAGTCGATCATCGCTTTTCTGATGACCTTAGTCCTACTTTAGAATGTTTAAAGTTTACATATAGATTTTATTTTACATGTTTTTGTGTGTTACTTTCAATTGTTTTATATATTATATAAGTATCATTAAAGTTAACCACAGTCTCGGCATTCACGATCTTAAGACTGAGAGATTCGATCCTACGAACTAACCTCCTGCTAACAGGGTTCAACTGGAAAAGGAGTTGGCCAAGTGACATGTTAAATTAAAATCGATGACTCATGCTTAGTCATTGCTATAAATAGATTAAAAGGATAGTACAGGTTAATATAAAGAGAAGGTCAAAGGTCAATAATGAACAAGAAACAAGCGGTTAGAATAAAAGAGTTGAAAGGTCAACGGTATAACTGGACTAATAGAGAATAATAGAGAATATTAATAACTAATAATTAATTATTATTAACATTATTATTATTATTATTAATTTTCTTAATCTATTTATAGCAATGACTAAGCATGAGTCATCGATTTTAATTTAACATGTCACTTGGCCAACTCCTTTTCCAGTTGAACCCTGTTAGCAGGAGGTTAGTTCGTAGGATCGAATCTCTCAGTCTTAAGATCGTGAATGCCGAGACTGCGGTTAATTTTAATGATACTTTTTTAAAAGAGCATCTGCTGCCTATTTATACCTATATTATATAAGTATATAACTACTTGATCTTATTCATGCCAAAGTAGAAGGTTATGATGATTATCCGACTTTTATTGGTCAATGCTCAAAAGTAATTCTACTTTGCGTACAGATTAGATGGAATACTTGGTGTGAAAGTTTGCTCCGGTAAAATAATCTCGACCGGTGATATGATTCTCTTCGTTGACCTGACTTGACCTCTACTTACGTTTATCACCTATGATATGTCATGTCACTTAATAGCTCGTCAACCAACATTTATATCTCGTTTTTCCGGGATTCAGAGCCCAGAGTTAAGTTGCGACTTTATGGCTATCCCTACTAACACTCGTCTATGTTGACTTGGCAGGGACTGCAGCGCTCTGTCTCTATGTTACAATGTTCTATCGAGTGAAGTAAACATTTTGCGCCACGTAGACAATTTTATATGATAAAGTACTTGATGAATCATTCTGTTCACTATTAATTAATAATAAGATCAGTTCATGGCGTCAGGTTTTTATAGTTAATAATATAATGGCATATTATGTAGTTTATTCACCTTACGATTTTCCCTTTAATACTAAAGCGGTGGAACGGGCAAGATGGAGGTAAGAATATATTGTTTGTCTTCAAGTTTTAGGTAAATCTAGAATAAAAGACGAACAGTGAAAAATGACTTTTTAATTAGATAGTTTGGGAGATCCTGGAATAAACATTTATAATATTTAATATATCCAAAAACAGAGATCTGTAGTATATGTGTTGGAAGTATTTAATGGTTTTTTTGTGTACATGAAATATATCTTAGTTGAAGCTTTTGAATTCAGTTTACCCTCTGAAACGTAAAATTAATTAGGTTAAGAAACCTTAATTGGGTTAGAAAAAAGGACCTGTTTTTTGCTTGTGAACAGTGTGGAACATCTTATAGTTTTTTTTGTGTTCTGAGGTAGGTTCATAGTTTCGATGTTTGGTAAGACTGAGCAACAGAAGCCCCAAGCAAGCCCATCAAAGCAAGTCTCCTTTGATCCTAGAAGCAGAAATTAAATTAGCAGAACCTGCACAGACTAGTGAAACACATTCTGAGAGCACTCAAAGGAATCCGAGAGTACTCGTATGTTGCATATTTTGAAAACAAGTCCAAAACTCAATCTCAGATAGACAGTTTGATTAAGTACTGAAAATGTTAAGCCTGTTAATGAAACCAAATATACCTGCAAAAAGTGAGAACTCAACATGCAGTAAACTTGTGTCCAATGTGGAAGGGTAACCATTTTGGACTTATCCAAAAGTTAGTTAGCTGTTCAGGAAGAAGATACAAAAAATTAAACATCATTCAAAATAACTAAAATAACGAAGTGTGAACTTTTATGAGAGAAATGTCGAATATCATTGATATTGATAATTTATTTAATTATCAGGTAATTAAATCCTTATATGTATGATGCTTATATAAATGGTTTTAACTTAACTTTTAAATTAGATTAGAATTAAATTACGTAGCTGTGCGAATGTGATTTCACTTTCCATTCCTATTAAATATTGAATAAAAGTTGAAATCATGTAACGTAATTTTGTTCTCTTGTATTTAACTTAAAATTTGTGGGTGTAATATGACTGGAATGTTAACCTTTGAGTAGAGAAATTTTGTTGTTTGTTAGATTTTATAATAGCAGGCGTAGACTCCTGCACAATATTAGATTCATAAATATGCATACATTTAAATTCAGCATACAGACTTCTCTCTTTATAAAGGACGAGAGCAGTTCCCTTTGAATCCTTATAGGGAATTATACACAAATACGAACAAATTGCTTTTATAGCATTGGATAAATTTCATTTTTCTTAAAAAATTAGAAAAGCTGAAAAACTGCGTTGATATTTATATTTTGACTGCTCGAAAAATATCAGAAACAATTCAAATTAAGATGAAGTTAGTTTTACAGGTGCTAGAAGATTCGAGTATAATAACGAAAATAACCGAACTCACGTATTATGTTAACGATTTAGTCATTGTTGAAAAACAAAATATCTATTTTATGTTTAAAACATATTTTCATAATAAACATATGAAAAGGAAACATCAAAAGATCCCACAATAGAGGCAACGGCTTTTAGGTTGCCATGTATTTACAGTGTGTAGGACCTCTAGACTAGAAACTCATTAAATCAAGTAAGATAGAATTCTGTTGTGGACATTTGTTACACTTTTTGGTAGATTTTGTTTAATAGTAGGTCTTTGGTTTACCTTCAGCCCAGGAATTCTTCTAAAGGAAAACATTACAGTTCTGTGTGGCATTGAATACATGTTTTTGGAAAAACTTTTTTTGATGTGTCATAACAGCAGAGTTGACAGACAGAGATTATAAAGTAACATAAAAAAAGTAAAAAATTTATTAACAAACTGCAATATAAAGTTCTTGATTTAAAATTTTAGAGAATAAATTTCAAACACTAGAACCCCATGAAGTTAAATTATCTGGAATGTGTTATCTAAATGTTATTCACATTTAAATCGTAAAAAATTACAAAATGAAGAAGAAATGCTTAAAACATGTTGTTTCTTAGCTTTTTCAATAATAATTTTAATTCAAGATTAACTGTGGATAACGGTAGGTAATAAAGGTTTACAAATTCTATTAAAAATTATTATTTACTTGCAATAAATTTTACTAACTTTGGTGAATGAAAGTTATTATTTAAGATTATTAAAAAAGAAGAACCCTGGTTTTGAGATCAACTACAAACTCATGATTTTAAAAAAATAGAAAAAAGTCATTGGAAGCCCAAGATTTAATGTTATAACTCTGTTATCAGTTACAATAGACACTGACATGGCGAATATTCGTGGGGTGCAGTCTTATCATAAAATAAAAAACCGGTGCCCTTGAATGCACTCTTTTATGCACCTAAAAGAGCATAATAGTAAGTCATTGATAAGGACTTTACGATTGAGTATTATGCTTTTGAAAAATTACACTCCTATGTTTATGGTCAAGAAGTTTTGCTGTAGACTACCCAAAAACTATAGTTAAGTGTTACATGTAATGATATTAAAAAAAAGTCTGTTATGACGTTTAAAATTAAAGCTTTTAAAGTATTAATTTGACTTGGATTATCTGTCAGGTTCCTAAATGCTCATTGGTGATGGTTTTTTACGTTTGGGCTTCACTGGTCATCTGTTGGATAGGTGTTTAGATGTAGTTCTTTGATTAAAAATGAATGAATTAATACCAATCAGTAAATAAAAACTTACTCTGCTACAAAAACGGTTAATCATTCGACTTTTTTCCGATTAATTAAATACGTAAATGTAAATGACTTGAAAGTATGTTTTCATGTAAGTGTTATTTTTGTAGTACATGATAATATAATATTAAACATGATAATATAATATTATGTTTTTTGAACATAAACCAGTAATTCTTTATTCTTTGCACCTTTGTATATTAAATTTAATAAATGCTTGCCAGAATGGTATCTTTAAATCAAAATCATGAGCTCTTTGTAAATTTTTAGCCAGAAATTTCATAAGACGTTGAAAATCATGTTAGTTCTTGTCTGAAATGTATAATTTTTAAAGAAAAAGATCCGAAGAGCCGCTATAGAAAGGTTTTTCACGTCTTGTTCACCTAAAAGTGCGTACTTAATGCGGATGAATACAATGGAATATATTTATGAATTATTCTCGTTGATTTGACGTTGCCCACAATAAGCAAAAATTGCTGCTGGGAATTGGAAAACTTAAGCTAATTTTTTCCTATCATGAAATTTCATTTAGATTAAGGAGTTGCAATAATCCGTTTGCAACTTGGGGGCACGGGTTTAGTAATCTCTATTTCCTACTATTCAAAATCAAATGGCCTTTTCTGAAAAGGCAGCAGTTATTGCAATAACTATTCCAACTTAGAATTTAGAACATCGTCATTAAGCGAACTGATTTATTCCCCGGCTCAGCTATTACTTAATGGAAACCTTCAAACTAACATCGCAGTTTCTAAACTATTTTTGACTCCAAAAATACCAAGTAGTATTTCTAGATTTCATTAAATCTAGAAAAATGCATGATCAACCTTCAAATGAAACCTGATTTAACCAAAAAACAAATTGGTGTTGTGAAATAGGGGAAAAATGTTGTTTTTATCCTCGGCTATATGTTATTGAGAAAATGTCCAAGGAGTAATACAATAAACATTTCCGTTTCAATATCATCAATCTATATATATTAACTTTGTGAGTTTGTTTGTTTGTTTACCCATTTTCCGTGGAGATAAGAAACCTGCAATTAAATATATATTATTTATTACCTGAATAATGTTAAATAAAAGAAAATTATCACTATATTCCCAAAATTGGAGGCAGGGTAGTTAGGTTAGTTAGGTAGTCTTGGTTAGTTAGGTTAGGTTAGGTGTAGGTTAGTAATAATCAATTTTTGTCTTCTATATTAGAAGATAATACTTTTACTTTTTGTTTCTTATAAAACATTTGAAAAAATATTTTAAGCACATCTCATTAAAGAAGAATATATTAAATTTTTAGAATATATTGCACAAATTTTTTGATTTATAAAAAAACATTTTTTAAATGGTTTCTATAATCCCTCAAATATGGAAATTCAAAATATTTCTTCTTTCGAACTTCCACATTAATTATGCATAGTTTTAATATTTTTTGTTCTAAAAACATTCAATGAAACTACTTTTTTATATATTTTTCTGAGATAATATGTTTATGTTTCTCTTATCATTATTTAAAAAATGATCAACTAACATTTCAATTACTTTTTGTATAATTTTTTTTTAAAAAATCATATTTCACTTTTTGATTTTCTCAATAGATGAATATAATTTGAAATTATAACAGTTGCAGAAGGTATATCAGAACATATAACTTGTATGTCCAAAATTAGAAGAGCTCCCTGTTGTTGTATTTCACATTTAAATCGTAAAAAAACTACAAAATGAAGAAGAAATGCTTGAAACATATTCTTTCTTTGCTTTTTCAATAATTAAAAGTAAGTCGTCAGCTTATGACTTACATATTTGACTATGCTACTGGCTTAATGAATGTGCATAAAATGATTTAAGCTACAACACTCAAGACTGACTAGGAAAGGTTTACTTTCCTCTTACTAATTAATGCTATCCTTTGTTTCAGGTTTCCACAAGAAGCTGTCCGACCTCTCAACGGTTCAGGTTAGTGCAACAATTATTGTAGTTCATTTTGTGGATACTTCAGCAAATAAATATTAAATAAAATATTCTCGCATGTTGCATATATATATATATGTATATATATACTCCAGTCCTTACTTTACTTCCCCTCTCAGTAACAACTCCTATCCTGTTCCTTCTAATACATCTTGCACTTCCTGTAACTGCGTTTACCGTTTGGAGTGTACTCGATGTGATGCTTTTTACGTTGGTTTGGCTTCAACCAAGCTGAGCCTGCGTATGAACAATCACAGGGTGTCCGTTGGTCAGCGCAGTGACTTACCCATAGCTATCCATGCTAATTCCCATGACCTCCATTTCAATGATTGTTTCAGGGTACAAATCCTGAAACGAATCCCCGAGTCTAATTCCCATGTCACGCTTAGAGCTTCCGAAGAGGCAATCATATGCCTCTTTATTATCTTATATATTTTTCTGAGATAATATGTTTATGTTTTTCTTACCATTATTTAAAAAATGATCAACTAACATTTCAATTACTTTTTTATAATTTTTTTTTAAAAAATCATATTTCACTTTTTGATTTTCTCAATAGATGAATATAATTTGAAATTATAACAGTTGCAGAATGTCCTTCTATATATACTAGTTTTGGTAGATAATGAGGGTAGTATGAAATAGAGGGACAGAAGAGGAGTGGGCTTAGGGCACTCGTGAGACCTGCGATGTGGCCTTTTGAGTGCGGCCTTCCACCATTTGTTAATTATTGGTTTAATTATTATTAATACTTTATACCAATAATTAAATAATAATAAGGAGCCTCCTTAGGGCTCCCTCTCCTCCTGGTCTTAACCCCTACCGTTAATTATTATTATTTTCTCATTGTTTATAAATTTTCTTATTTAATTTTATTTGCATTCTTATTGTTGTCTTCATTATTATTTCGTATTATATATTTTTTATCTTGTTTTATAAATAAATATTGGAGGGATTTCTATTTTTCCTCTTCTCCGCTGGAGGGCAGCATTGCTGTGGTTCCACGAGTTACTCTGGAGGCCAGTAGCAGTTTGCTTTCAACGCGAGTGCTATTCAGAAAAGAAATGGTAGCAAAGCATATACAAAATATATATTTGAAAGTAATTAATAAATTTACACATATTAAATATAATTTAAATAGTAAATATAACTACATTTAATATTAATATAATGTGTATGACTTGGATATTTATCATTCTAGTAAAGTTGTTGAGATTTTAAAGAAGTTTAAAGTGGATGAAGAAATAGCAGTGAGGATTTAAAAAAGCCACCGTCTTTTTCCAAAAATACGACACTCTCTTGTTTCTTTTTAGGTCCAAAATACCTGCTAGGACTTACTATCGGGGGTGGGCTTCAAGTACAATAAGTACTAGGTAATAATCAGATTCACTAAACTGAAATGCACAAGCGTTGTACCTGCCCCGTCACTCTATGTAGACTGCTGCAATATATTGTATTTTGAAGATAAATTCAACTTGAAACGAACTGTCGAGGCAAACAAGAAATTTCTTGGAATGTTTTGTTCCAGACAATTCTATGAAACATTAGGGCAGCTAGAGACACCAACTAAATTCAACAACATTTTTTTAAATTATTATATTATTCATATTATTTTAACTAGGGCTTATTTTCAGGGAAGGGCTTATATTCCAAAGTGTTTTGTATATCACACTACGGTTTATTTTCGGGGGGTTCAGAAAAAGACGGTAATAATTATAAAATAATAATAATTTTACTGTGATTAAATTTACCGTTTCTTTTTTATTTTATTTCACCTGCCAGTAATTGCAGATATATAAATATGGAAGTGTTTTTGGAAAGTTTGAGTGTTGTTAGAGGAATAATATTGTTAGCTGGAGTAGAGAGTGAGGTTGGAGATATCAAGGTGCTATAAGGAAAAAAATTAGTCTTATACTACAGGTGAGAGAGGAAAAAATACATCCATATTAGAATTGCGTGAGTTTGGGTATATAAAATCACCCACGCGAATTCAAAATGAAATGCGCGTAATAATAGTATAACATTAGGTTAGTACCACTGAATTCAAATATTTTACACTTTATATTCAATTAAAGCTTGAATAATATAAACATGAATATAAGAATATTTTTCAAAACTCTTTTATTATGATTTGGAATAATTGAAAAGTTAATTGAAAGTATTTTGCTAGGGGGCTTTACTGCTTAAAGATTGGAATTGATTGAAAGATTAAAAAAAATACCAATAACAGGAGTGAGTTCCATCTCTAAAACCATATTTAATAAATTTTCTGTCATAACAAAATTACTTTACAAATATTTTTTTCGTTTACAAAAAAAAAATAATAATAACAACAGTTTTTATTAAATTTATTTGTTTCGTATTATTAATTTTATACTTAGTAACGAATGACGGTTACGTAATATTTGTGTGATGTAACGGATTCTATGTGTAAGATTTTCGCAGATTTTTATCGAATGAGATAAAATTAATTTGATTTCTTTGAAGTAGTACATGTGATAGAAACAGGGAGTTTTTAGAGTGTGAGTGTGTATGAATATGTCAGTAAGTGAGCTTGTGTTGTAGGTGGTTAGGTTTGTGTGTGTGTGTGTGTGTGTCTGCGTGTATGTGTGTGCGTGTATGCGTGTGTGCGTGTATGCATATGTGTGTGCATGTGTGAGTGTGTGCGTGTGTGTATGTGTGTGCGTGTGTGTGTGCATGTGTAAGTGTATGCGTGTGTGCGTGCGTGGGTGTGTGTGCGTGCGTGTGTGTGTTAGTGTGATTGAACGGATGGATAGAGTAATGGATTCATAAACTTGTGTGAGATGTTAATTGATATTTGGGAGTTATTGGGCACATAGTTATACATCGTATAGCATTAGATTCAAATAATTAATAATAACTGATTATAGTATGATATACTAGAGAAGAAATGTAGATTCAATATGTACGGCGGGTCATCCTTCAAGTAGTTGTGTGGTAGTTCATTGAACACACGACAGAAAACCATTACACTCTATTTGTCACATCGGAAAATATCTGCAACTGATTGGAGACACATTCCTTGAGAATGGAGTGAATCTTTTTATTTTCAACTATGTTTTGACTAATGAATTTAAGAAGTGATTGTAGAGTGATAGCGAAATATTGGTAAAAAGTTAGGATAGCGTTAAATATATAATTAGGTATCAGCAGATAATGATGACAGCAGGCATATGAAAGCAGTGAGGATAAAATGATGTTGATGAATAAGGAAGAGGGTCCTATGACATATTACTGTTATATGACGGAACTATTGTATCCCTTTACAGAGTTATGTATAACACATGTGTAATTATCTGAAACTCTAAGGGCTCCGTTTAGATACAGTAGCCAATCTTTACAGTTTTCCTCAGTGGTCATACTACACTTCAAGTTGGTACCAGGATAGACAGCGCAAAGAGGAAAAGAGAGGAGTACAGGAAACAAGGACAGCTAGGCCTTAAAGAGTTAAGCAGCACTTAAGAGAACTTGTGGTTAACAGGGAAGCTACTGGAAGTTTGAACATTAGAGTGGCGTGATGAGGCTTTTCGGACGCTTATTCAGCTAAATATAAGGGTTCAGGAGAGATTCGAGGACAGAAATATATACTAGTTTTTTTAGATAATGAGGGTAGTATGAAATAGAGGGACAGAAGAGGAGTGGGCTTAGGGCACTCGTGAGGCCTGCGATGTGTCCTTTTGAGCGCGGCCTTCTACCATTTGTTGAAAAAAATGTTTCAAAAAATAAAAAATTACAATTATGGTAATAAAGAAAAAAAATTCTTGGATTTAAAAAGAAGACTATTTATCAATCATTACTTGAAAATTCTAAGCTTTTAGAAAATCATTTTCCCGAGTTAACAAATGTAATAAACGAAGGCTGTAAGGACACTGATGAAGCTTTTTAAAGATGCGAAAGAGTTTTAGATGCGCTGATCGAGTAATATAAGGATAGATTCAAGAATTTTACGATAGAACTATTATATAACATATTACTTATCCATTCGTTGTGGCTTTCTCGGGGCTAAAATGGCCTTTATACAAGAAAGGTTTAGGGATATAGTACTGTTGTCAAGAATATGGATGCCATATATTTTTCTGTTTTAAAAAAAGCATTAAAGTCTTGTTCATACTTTGGAATACCTAGAAGCAGATAGGTTCTGCAAACATTACGCAGATTGAGCATGACCGTGTTTGGATTGAGGCAGAGTCAGGGCAGAGTTGGTTACTTAGCCGAAGAGCGTGAGGCGCTTAGCAGGGCAGGCCGCCTACTATGTTAGTCACTGCTCCTTACCTGTTCGACAGGTTTCCCAGACTGTACGTCGCCTTCTCTCGCCCGCCAATACTGCCACCCAGTCTGTCTCAATCCAAAAATACTTGTCTTAATTTCGCCCTCTAACTGTCCAGCGTGTATAACGTCTCCTGTAACTGATGACAGTATTGTATAACACTCAATTTTCAACATTTCATCCTCTTAGAGAAAAAAATTCATACATAGAAAGTACTATACCTTACCATTGTACTTACATTTACAATATTAATTTTTTACACTTAATAATGATTACAAACACGCTTTACATCTACGTGTTTGTGTATCGACTTCAGGAAGAGACTAGAAGATAAACTGCGGTTCGAAATATTGATTCTAGTAAGTGTTTTCGTTATTTTTGGGATACTTTTTTTATGAGTTATTCATTTGTTCGGTTTGCTCTGTTTCTACAGTACATGTTACAATACTGTATTTATATATATATATATATATATATATATATATATATATATATATATAATTTATATATATATTATATATATATATATATAATTTATATATATATATATATAATATATATATATATATATATATATATATATATATAAATTAACTTACTAAACAGTCCAAACCGAACAGATAAATAACTGAAAGAAACAACACATAGAGAACAAAACCACTTACTGGGATAAATATTGCGAAACAAAGTTTGAATTAGGAAGAGAATAGAAGTAGTACGTTCGTTCAAATTTCGTTGGACGAACGTACCTCTTCTTGCATTCACTCTCTTCCTGAAGAAGAACTTTGTTTCGAAATATTTATCCCAGTAAGTGTTTTTTATCCCAATGTATTAATTTTGTGATTGTTATTTCACGTATTTATGTGAAATCTTTATAATATATATATATATATATATATTTATTTATTTACTCTTCTTTATATAATCTAGGAGGTGTCAGAGCTTATTTTTCTTCATTCTGATTCTTCCTACGACATTTTGTCTCATATACATATCTTAGGTGTTGCTGGTCTGAATACTGGGCGGTGACTGAGTGTCGGCTTGGCGAGTAGCTGGTGGTTGGTCACCTAGTAGCTGCAGTGTGCGTGAAACCCCCGTGTGTTGACGATTAATTAATGGTTGTGCTTCATGATTTTCATGGCTTCATATATAAAGCACAACCCATTAATTAATCGTCAACACACGGGGGTTTCACGCACACTGCAGCTACTAGGTGACCAACCACCAGCTACTCGCCAAGCCGACACTCAGTCACCGCCCAGTATTCAGACCAGCAACACCTAAGATATGTATATGAGACAAAATGTCGTAGGAAGAATCAGAATGAAGAAAAATAAGCTCTGACACCTCCTAGATTATATATATATATATTCACTTAAGAAAAATTGTGCGCAAAGAGAAAAAGAAAAATGGTACAAGATTTCATTTGATATTTCAAAGTGAGAACTGAAACATATAAGCTGCCAGACTACATTCAAATGGTTAAATTCATCAATGCAACGTAATGTGATATTCAGCTAATGACTAATTGTTGTTAGAAATACTTATCATTGTAGTTGTTTGTCCTGTTCTGTGTTTTATGTAATTTTTGTTCATCAATCTACTTGGTCATCTATTTTCTGACCAGAAATAGTGTTTCGAACTCACTCTTTTTGTAGGCAAGGAATCCTTCTTTCCGATTTTTCGATCTGTTAAGGTCAAGGAGATAAAGACCAGTCTCTCTGAATCACCCCATGCTCTACCTCTCATCTGACTTCTCTCCCACTCTCTCTCTCTCTCTCTCTCTCTCTCTCTCTCTCTCTCTCTCTCTTCTCTCTCTCTCTCTCTCTCTCTCTCTCTCTCTCTCTCTCTCTCTCTCTCTCTCTCTCTCTCTCTCTCTCTTAACCACAAAAAACTTATAGAAAAATCAGAGAGAGACTGATATCAATCTTTATAAGGGAAGATGTCCATCCTTTGAGAGACAAACCAATACAAACCATAAAATAAGCAGTGACACATAAACAGAAACACAACAAAGACTCACTTTTCAATATTTCGACCGTAATGGCGGTCGTCCTCAGGAGAAGAAGTGAATGACGGAGGGACATATATATATATATGAAATTAATTCATGTTTATGAAATTAATTATTTCACTTGTTTATGTGAAATCTTTATATATATATATATATTCTCTAAGTTTCAGCTAAGCCACCATCAGAAAATAAATGAGAGGAATTTCACCCTTTCTTTTCTCTTCCGACCATGGTTCTAAAGACGTTTAGAAACAGCAAAGTGTTTTACTTTTTTTACATCTCTCTTTAAATTAAACTTTTGTAGTCTGTTTGGGATCGTTTTCTCGTCGACTTAAGCTATTCTCTTGATGATGACGTTGATCGAAATATTGAAGCTAATATTGTTGTTGTTTTTCAGTGTTCCTTTCACTAATCGTTGGATAAGTTATCGATAAGGATTGTATCTTGAATATATATATATATATATATATATATACTTCGGGAGTAGACCTTCATTTACACGTGTTTAATTATCAATGATCAAACCACAATATGGAAATGGGGAAACAAAGACTAAGATCTTTCAACTGTAACAAGCGGTCTTCATCAGAGTCAAAAACCCAGCTGACTCTGACTCTGACGAAGACTGCTTGTTACGGTTGAAAGATCTTAGTCTTGTTTTTCCATTTTCATATTGTTGTTTGATCATTGATTGTTATTTCACGTGTTTATGTGTTATAACATCTTTTCATTATATAGATAGAAATTAGTTTATTACTTACTTTATTGTAGTTGTTATTTCTTCTTTAGATTTTATATTGAAAATGGTTAATGATAAACTGTAGTTAGTTTATGTATTTAGTAGTGTAGTGATACTTAAAAAATAAATTATAGATTACCAAATGAAATCGTTTGCTGAAGTCGTTTATACTCGTCTTTGCCATTGGAAGTCTTTAATCAGATATTATAAAAATGTCTCAAGGATGTATGAAAGAGTGTGTGTGTGTGTGTGTGTGTGTGCATGTGCATACATATGAGGACAGTGCATTTCGAATTCCCGCTAAAATTTCGTTCTAATAACATTCTCGCTTGGTTAAATCCAGACCACCAGATATTCTTGCCATTGTCCTTTTCAAGAGTAAGCTCAAGTCTACCACGACGCTGTTTGAATTGCGCTGTAAGAATATCCAGTTGGGGTGTATCAAGGTTTTTTTTCATACAACCTAACTCACCATTGTATAAAGACAGTTGAAGCATACACCAACGACAATTCACAGCTGACACAAAAACCAGTATCTATGGCTTCCGCAATTGAAAATAGAATCCTAGAAAAGAAGGGTTCTACATTAAAACCGACTTTCTCACAATATACACAATCCCTACAGCTGCTTACTAAGACCCTCAAAATAACCTTCTGTTCACTTCACAGCATTACTTCTTTTAGTGTTTCTATCATTTTGTATTTTATATTCCATTATTTATATTTTCTATTTCTACTTACTTTGTATGCTTACATATTACTCTACTTTTCTATCTCTATAGATTGCTAGTTCTCTAATACTCGTTTGAATAAATATTCATATTAGTAATATCTTATACTTACAAGGTTAACAGTTTTGCTTATCATTAAAAAGAGAAAAAGCTGCTCACTTTTTTATTATTTTTAAACTTTTTTTGAATTATTATTTATTCGTGTTACTTACTATTTTATATTTCGGTTTTTTATTTACTTTTTTTATCACATTTCCTTCTTTTCCTTTACTCATTATATTTTATTTTCATTTCATATTTGCTCTATTTATATTATCTAATTTTTTCTTCTTTCTTTGTTGTCTTTTCCCCTCTCTGCATATGTTGTCAACAGTTTTACTCCGATTACTACAATGGGTTTCTCCATTGTGGCTTCACTCTTCATGGGAATCACGTCTCCTCTTCTGATGACAAAGATTCGTTGAATTCAGTTTTTGTAATGTTTTCTTAGTGTTATCTTTTTACTTTACTATAACTAAAAAATTCGTGATCGTGAAAAAATTCGATCTCGAGATTTTGATGGAATTACATGTTTTGAAGTCCCAGAAGTCGTTTTATGAAGTTTTTTCGATTCTGTGTGTGTGTGGGTGGGTGGGTGAGTGTGTTAGCATTGCTTGTTACCACGCTACGGTCCAGAATCTTTGATGGATCAAATTGATATTTCATACAAAAATGGGCCTCATAGGGAGGAAGATCCCTATTGTTTGGGAGAATTTTGCATGATGGGAAAGTCACTTTTTCCCCAGTGAAGTGTTTATTTAGTGTTTCAGCCTTCTGAATGTCGTATGCTAGTTTGCTTTGACAATTATCACCTTCTCAAAAGAAAATTGTAAGAAAAATAGAAGCTATAAGCAGGAAGATCGTGAATGCAGAATCTGCTACGAAATTCAATAATACATGCTTGAAAGAGGACTTGCTACCGAAATACACTAATATATATATATATATATATATATATATATATATATATATACAATAAAATAAAAAACGAAGGAAACACACAGAAAGACACAGACATAACTCACATCGATATTTCGACAATCGTCGTCATCAGGAGGTGCGAAGAGCGAAGAGTCCCGCAGGAAGACAGGGCGGTACTGAACTCGGAAACCGCAGCCAGTACCCCACCACTTACCACCAAGCGGGGGAAGGGAGGGAAGGAAATGAAGAGCCAAATTAAGACGTAAAAGGAACGAGTAAAAATTATAACTATAAAAAATTATAAAAAAGTAGATAAATCAAATTAAAATTAATAAAAATAATAAATAAAAAGTAAAATAAAAAATAATAAATAAATAAATAAAAAATAATAAATAAATAAATAAATCATAAATAATAAATAAATAAATTATCGGTTGAGGTTGAGTCCGGGGGAAGAGCGAGCATCAAGTAAGCATATGTATGCCTCCTCTGAAGCTCTTAGGGTAACTTTATTGTTGGATTCGGGGATCTGTTTCAGGATCTGAACCCTGAAACAGTCATTGAAACTGAGTCCATGCGAGTTCGCATGGATGGCTACAGGATAGTTACTGCGTTGACCGACTGAAGCCCTATGACCATTCATACGAAGGCTCAACTTATTAGAAGTTAAGCCAACGTAAAAGGAGTCACACTGAGTGCAATCCAGTCGGTAAACACAGTTGCTCGAGGTACAGGAGGAATTGACCTGAACCGGGTAGGAACTATGGTGGAGAGGGGAATCGAAGGAAGGATTAGGATTTACAATCAGGCAAGTTTGACAGCCACGGCGTCCACATTGTTTCATTCCAGGAACAGGATTGGAAGGCTGAGGGGAAATATGAGAGAAAATGTTTCAGCCTTCTGAATGTCGTATGCTAGTTTGCTTTGGCAATTATCACCTTCTCAAAAGAAAATTGTAAGAAAAATAGAAGCTATAAGCAGGAAGATCGTGAATGCAGAATCTGCTACGAAATTCAATAATACATGCTTGAAAGAGGACTTGCTACCGAAATACACTAATATATATATATATATACACATTTTCACTCATATTTCCCCTCAGCCTTCCAATCCTGTTCCTGGAATGAAACAATGTGGACACCGTGGCTGTCAAACTTGCCTGATTGTAAATCCTAATCCTTCCTTCGATTCCCCTCTCCACCATAGTTCCTACCCGGTTCAGGTCAATTCCTCCTGTACCTCGAGCAACTGTGTTTACCGACTGGATTGCACTCAGTGTGACTCCTTTTACGTTGGCTTAACTTCTAATAAGTTGAGCCTTCGTATGAATGGTCATAGGGCTTCAGTCGGTCAACGCAGTAACTATCCTGTAGCCATCCATGCGAACTCGCATGGACTCAGTTTCATGACTGTTTCAGGGTTCAGATCCTGAAACAGATCCCCGAATCCAACAATAAAGTTACCCTAAGAGCTTCAGAGGAGGCATACATATGCTTACTTGATGCTCGCTCTTCCCCGGACTCAACCTCAACCGATAATTTATTTATTTATTATTTATGATTTATTTATTTATTTATTATTTTTATTTATTTATTTATTATTTTTTATTTTACTTTTATTTATTATTTTTATTAATTTTAATTTGATTTATCTACTTTTTTATAATTTTTTATAGTTATAATTTTACTCGTTCCTTTTACGTCTTAATTTGGTTCTTCATTTCCTTCCCTCCCTTCCCCCGCTTGGTGGTAAGTGGTGGGGTACTGGCTGCGGTTTCCGAGTTCAGTACCGCCCTGTCTTCCTGCGGGACTCTTCGCTCTTCGCACCTCCTGATGACGACGATTGTCGAAATATCGATGTGAGTTATGTCTGTGTCTTTCTGTGTGTTTCCTTCGTTTTTTATTTTATTGTAAAAAAGTCCGCTGGACCGTTTCTTTTAATTGTTTATATATATATGGCTGAGAATATAGAGGCAAAGTAAGAGGTTACTTCTGGTGATATCAGGAGTCGAAATATAGCGTTGATAATTGTAGTTGCCTTAACTGTATACATGCGTGAGGTATGCGTACTGATAGAAAGACTCAGTGAAGAGGAATACGGGGGACGAGACGCCGCCTTCACGTCTGATGACTTCCCTCTTGATATAAAAGACGTCCTGGCTGTCACCTACTTCAACTCTCACACTCGCTCTACACTATATACTAAGCATTTCTTGCCAGTATACTGCTGTAGAGTGTTTATAAAAGCATAAATCAAACTAAATTCAACTATTGAATGTTCTAATAAATGTTAATTGTATTTAAAACTTAATATCTATGAAATTATTACGATGTAAAAACAGGCTTTATTATATAAAAAGCACTATTTTTTAAATCTAATTCTTGCAGGTGATTTTTAATTAGAAACACAATTAACTACAATTGAAGATTATAACACAAAATTCTAAACACGACGAACAACTAGGAGTTAAGGTGGTGGTTGCCAAGCAAGGTGGTATGAGCCATATATAATATAATATATAATATATATATATATATATAATAGCGATATATATAAGCCTGTATGAGCCATCCATGTCTAGAATAGAATATTATACTACTTTTTGTGTTTGTCTGTTGTTTATGAACATGTTGCTTTTCACCTGTTACAAATTGAAGTTTTCGATAAAAAATGATCATCAAACAATTTTATATAAACAACAGATTTTTTAATTGCTTTTAAGTTCTAAATATACTAGTTAATGTTATGAAGTTCAAATAATAGCCTAAATAATTGTCGATAAAATTAACTGCCGACACTTGACTACTGTTTACTGATATCAGAATAGCGAATGACATCGCTAATCTCTAACATTGCATTTATTGATACAGTTAACATGTCCTAATGAGTGTCAGAGATCTAACTTAGTAGTTGTAGTCTCTTCACTACTTATGCTTTACATTTGATTTGTTAAATCATGAGATTCATGGTATGTTAGTTGTTCCTTTTCAGTGATTAATCATTCATAACCATCATAGTTTCAAAGCGTTTAACATTCTTTCTAAACATGCCAATTATAATTTAACATAATTGGGAGTATCAATTAGCTACACTAAAATTAACCTATTAATACAATTTATTTCTTTTAATTCCTTATAATAAGGATGAATGTATACCACCCTAGATATTTTTACGATAGCATACTATTGACATGCTAATTATACTATTCCCAGTCACTTGTACCACCGACACTCACCCTTAGGTTCGTATTCTCTTCCTTATTTTATTTTTTTTTGCACTATATTTACTGTATACTATAAATAACTCTCTGGTGTCATTGTATTTTTTAGTTAATGCCTGAGGGAAAACACTAGGTGTTCGAAACGCGTTGTTTATACCATTAAATTTGTATATGTGGAGACGATTTCATTAACTTTTTATTCTACAATGCCAATTATAATTTATCATAATTGGAAGTAGCAATTAGCTACATTCAAATTAACCTATCAACAAAAATTGATTGCTTATTATTGCTGTTAATTTCTTATAATAAGGATGAGTGCAGACCACTCTAGATATTTTTACGATAGATACTATTGATTTCGAACTACTCTCAATTAATTTATTGAGGTATAGTCTAAGCAGAAGTGTAGTGGAGAGCGTTGGGTGTTAAAACGCATGAGATGTTAAAGCTGGAGGGAAGCCTTCTTTCCGATTTGTCGATCTGTTAAGGTCAAGGAGATGAAGACCAGTCTCTCTGAATCACCCCATGCTCTACCTCTCATCTGACTTCTCTCTCACTCTCTCTCCCTCTCTCTCTCTCACCCTCTCACTCTCTCTCTCTATCAAACAACCCATTAAATCATTCCCCTACCAGCAAAACGAGAAATCTATACATATCTTCTCCTTTGATTTTTAAGCACTATTTGTCATGAAAAATTTTAATTTATCTAAAAATCTTTACTTTGATATAAAAATCAAAAATAAGCATGAAATATTTTCTACTACAGTTCTAATGTGTTATTAATTTACTACGATGGCTCCTGTCATTTTTTATTTCTGTTATTTACGACTCTACCTCACCCCACCATCAGCTAATTCATAGCAATCTTTATTTCTTTTTATTCAAAAATTCCAACATTTAACTAACATTTTTCAATTGATAATCATCATTTTTTTTTTAATTTTAAACAGGATAATTTTTTTTATACACTTTCACAATCATGTTACCATTAGAAAGAATTTCAACTTCATGCATGGTTGAAGTTGATATACTATATATATGTATATACCAATGATCAAACCACAATAAGAAATGGGGAAAAAAGACTAAGATCTTTCAACCGTAACAAGTGGTCTTCGTCAGAGTCAAAAACCCTCAGTTGGGTTTTTGACTCTGACGAAGATCTTAGTCTTTCTTCCCCATTTCATATTGTGGTTTGATCATTGATTGGCATTTCACGTGTTTATGTGAAATCTTGTTTATATATATATATATTCATGAGCGTTGTAAACCAAGTCTAAACTTAAAAAGATAGGGCTCTTTCAAATAGTTAGAGATTTCTCTTTGTTACTATTTATTTCCTTTTATTTTTTAATTGTTTATCTTAGTTTCCAATTTTATTATTTATTATTTTTTCATATTATTTGATTTTTTATTATTTTGTATTAATATATTTATTATTTATATTTTCTTTTATTTATATAACTTTGTTTTGACTTATACTTTATTCTAATCATCTTCAATATTATTATTATTTAATATTTATATTCTTGGATTTTGTTTAGTTCAGTTATCTTCCACTTAATATTCTTCAATATTATTATTTTTTATGTTGTTATTATTTATCTAATAAAATTATATTATTTATATATAACTCATTTTCTTCAGTTTCACTTATAATTTCTCAGGTCTTCACTTATTCCTAGTTTATTTTTCTTACTTGACTTGAATCGGGCACTGTTTGTCTCCAACCGTCGCTTCGGAAGTGCTTCAACCGTAAATTAGAGACGTATGTTCATATATTTATTCTGTGTCTAAGGTTTACTGTGACACGTTTGTTATCCTTTGTAGATGGTTTTCCTATTGATAAGATATATATAACGCTTTTTTGATGAAATGTCTTCAACCGTCTCTGTACCAGTGCGCTTGGTTTTCCTCTCTTATCTCTCCTGAAGACGGTTCAACCGAAAATTGGAGACTGTAAGTGAATGCTTTTAATTTCTCTATGTTTCTTTATGTACATTGAACTATATATATAATAAGTAATAGTCAATTCCATTGAATGTTATGACTTGACACTTAGCAAACCATTTCCCTCCTGATGATGAAGAAAGTCAAAATATTGAAGTGAGTTATGTCACTTCTTTCATTATATATTTATCCTGTTTTTTCTACTCTCTAATTCATTGAGTAATGAAGAAGCTATAGTTCATAACAACATCCAAATTTTATACATCATTATTTTAGCTTCTGTCAATTTATTTCAAATATTATTCTTTTTATTGAAAATAAAGGCACCACTTTGATAGTATCTAATTACGGAGTATTGATATTGTTCGACACTTAGTTATAATGAATTGCCAGTCTGGCCCGTATTTTTGTGATAACATTTTCCGACAAATGTCATAGTTTTATCAAATATTGAGTTACTGGACCTACTTCCTAGGGTTTTTAATAATATTTACTTTAGAATTCTTCCTGTCTCTAATATTAATTTATTAATTAATAACTCTTTTTGACAATTGGAATGTAGTATATTAATAAAATTTCGTGTAAATGCCAGAAAATATATATATATAGGTCAGAGAAGTAAATGATTTAATCTGCGTGCTACTATGTAGTTAGTGGTGAATGATGTAGTACCCTATTATTGTATTGGGAATCATGCTATACATTGAACAGTAGTTAAGATGATAATGCATGAAAGACCAATGTTGTTATGAAATATTAAAAATCTTCATTACTTAAATTCAACAGACCAGATATTATGAATATTTGTAATGGTTTATTCAAATTAAGACTCAGTGTTAACGGAAACAATAGTCTTGTTTACCAGGCTTAACAACTAGCAGATAATGTTTTACTTATTTCTTCCTAAAGTCTTTTGTTTACCAAGGCTTGCCCAACCTTTTGTTCTCATTACTAGCTTATTTAAGAAACTCTGTTGAATCCCTCCCTATCCAATGTCTTGCCGTCTTCAAAAGAGAGAAAAAGTAAAAGGAGTGAGAAAGAAGGAGCGAAGACGTGAATGTGTCCACCGACCGATATATATATATTCACTGATAAAACGAAATGCGATCCAAACTGGACACAATACGAGTTCGAGATTATAAATAATATATATATATAGTTCAATGTACATAAAGAAATATAGAGAAATTAAAAACACAAACTTAGAGTCTCTAATTTTCGGTTGAACCGTCTTCAGGAGAGATAAAGAAGGGAAACCAAGCGCGCTGGTACAGAGACGGTTGAAGAGCTCTGTACCAGTGCGCTTGGTTTCCCTTCTTTATCTCTCCTGAAGACGGTTCAACCGAATTTAGAGACTGTAAGTTTGTGTTTTTAATTTCTCTATGTTTCTTTATGTACATTGAAGTATATTTGTTCATTTCGGATCGTATTTTCATCAAAAAAGTGTATATATATATATATATGTTTCGCTGTAAACTATAGACGCAGAGTACAGATACAAACACACTTCGTAAGATAACTGTGTATCTTTACTCTCTATCTATGGTTTATTGTGAAACTATTGTTGTCCTTTGTGGATTGTTTTCTTGTCGATAATATATATATATATATATATATATATATAACAGATTCAATAATATATCGACCGTTTGATAGAATAGGTGTGTTCTCTAATCGGGGTTCGGTCAATTTTCCAGGATAAAAAATCAAACTCTCGTTGCCAACGTTTCGGTTTTATTTAAAACCTTTTTCATAGGCCTACAAACAAAGGATAATAAGAAATCACATATCAACATCAAATATATACACAATATGAAAATGGATTGTTACAACTCATGAATATTACAAGCAGAAATATTTCAGAGATACATAAAACAATATTACTTACAGAAGTAAGAATTTTTGTAACTAAGAAAATGAAATTTACATTATTTAAAGGAACAACAATGTTAGCCGGACAAAACCTTCGACTAGACTAATAAGATAACATTACAAATAACCTCAACACTGTTCACTCAAGGGAACTAAATAAATCAAATTTCACTAAACCTCAGCACAACACTCCAGAATAAATATTACTTAAATTAGTAATATCACTTCTATGATTAATCGAACTTAGATCCTTTTTAATATATAACATCTCAAGTGTCTTCCTTCTTTGCTCATCTTTTTCTTTTTCTATTATAGTTGTATCTTCAAAATCGAACGTGTGACCTTCGTTTATTGCATGCCCAGCTAAGGCTGTTGCGTTACTTTTATTTGTTCTTATGGAATAATTATGTTGGTACAACCTTTCTTTGAGAAAACGACTAGTTTCACCATAGTAACACTTGTCACAGTCTTTACATTTGATGGCATAAATGAGGTTACTTTGTAACTCCTTCGGTATTTTTTCTTTCAAATTTGAAAATATAAGATTTATTTTTTCTTTTATTATAAAATGCCAGTGTAACTTCAGGTACGTTTCGTTTGAACACCTTTCTAATTGATTGTGATAAGCCCTCAACATAAGGAAATTTGAAATACTTCCTATTTATAACTTCCAGTTCAGCATGATCTTCATTTGAATGTGCTGGTTGCTGTCTTAATATCTTAACCAATATCGTTCAACTAAGTTCTTCGGATAACAATTTTTCTGTAACAATAATTTCACCCTTTTCTTATTTTCATTTAAAAAACATGGACTACTTATTTCAATAACTTTTTTAACCAAATTTTGGACGCAATTTAATTAAATTAAATGCTATAAACCAAAAATTAAATTGCGTCCAAAATTTGGTTAAAAAAGTTATTGAAATAAGTAGTCCATGTTTTTTAAATGAAAATAAGAAAAGGGTGAAATTATTGTTACAGAAAAATTGTTATCCGAAGAACTTAGTTGAACGATATTGGTTAAGATATTTAAGACAGCAACCAGCACATTCAAATGAAGATCATGCTGAACTGGAAGTTATAAATAGGAAGTATTTCAAATTTCCTTATGTTGAGGGCTTATCACAATCAATTAGAAAGGTGTTCAAACGAAACGTACCTGAAGTTACACTGGCATTTTATAATAAAAGAAAAAATAAATCTTTATTTTCAAATTTGAAAGAAAAAATACCGAAGGAGTTACAAAGTAACCTCATTTATGCCATCAAATGTAAAGACTGTGACAAGTGTTACTATGGTGAAACTAGTCGTTTTCTCAAACAAAGGTTGTACCAACATAATTATTCCATAAGAACAAATAAAAGTAACGCAACAGCCTTAGCTGGGCATGCAATAAACGAGGGTCACACGTTCGATTTTGAAGATACAACTATAATAGAAAAAGAAAAAGATGAGCAAAGAAGGAAGACACTTGAGATGTTATATATTAAAAAGGATCTAAGTTCGATTAATCATAGAAGTGATATTACTAATTTAAGTAATATTTATTCTGGAGTGTTGTGCTGAGGTTTAGTGAAATTTGATTTATTTAGTTTCCTTGAGTGAACAGTGTTGAGGTTATTTGTAATGTTATCTTATTAGTCTAGTCGAAGGTTTTGTCCGGCTAACATTGTTGTTCCTTTAAATAATGTAAATTTCATTTTCTTAGTTAAAAAATTCTTACTTCTGTAAGTAATATTGTTTTTATGTATCTCTGAAATATTTCTGCTTGTAATATTCATGAGTTGTAACAATCCATTTTCATATTGTGTATATGTTTGATGTTGATATGTGATTTCTTATTATCCTTTGTTTGTAGGCCTATGAAAAAGGTTTTAAATAAAACCGAAAACGTTGGCAACGAGAGTTTGATTTTTTATCCTGGAAAATTGACCGAACCCCGATTAGAGAACACACCTATATATATATATATATATAATATATATATATATATATATAATATATATATATATATATATATATGTAGAAATAAGAAAAAAAGAGTGTGAAATTGAGTAAAAAGACTAGTCTTTGTATGACTTCCAAGGAGATGAATTTATCTCCTGAGAACTATGAAAGTGTATATATATAACTTTAAATTACACAAAGCACGACACAGAAAAGAGAATCAAAAGAACACTTACAGAATTCAATATTTCGAACTGTTGTTCGTCATCAGGAGAGTAGACTAGAAGAGAGGACGATGTGAGAGAGATCTCCCCACATCGAAGAACGGAGCGCGAACGGTTTCGTGCAGGGTTCAAGGGAGAGTGATGGGAGAAAATGCCTCTGAGGTTCGGTGGTTTGCGATATGATAAGGAGGGGGCTTCAGGAAAAATAGATGAGGTAGAAGGAGAAGAGGAGAGCAATGGGAAAAACTCCTTAATAACCGAGCCAATCCTATGAGCACCAGGGAAAAAAGTAGATATCATTTTTTCCCTGGTGCTCATAGGATTGGCTCGGTTATTAAGGAGTTTTTCCCATTGCTCTCCTCTTCTCCTTCTACCTCATCTATTTTTCCTGAAGCCCCCTCCTTATCATATCGAAAACCACCGAACCTCAGAGGCATTTTCTCCCATCACTCTCCCTTGAACCCTGCACTTGGGAGGGGAATGGTGGAGTGCGGACGGAGCAGATGCCAAATCTGTCTTATCATAAACCCTAATCCCTTTTTTACTTCCCCCCGTAGCAATATTAACTACCCTTGTCCTCCCCACACCTCATGCACCTCGGTTAATTGCGTTTACCGTTTGGACTGCACCCAGTGTGATGCATTCTACGTTGGTATGGCCTCTACGCAGCTCAACTTACGTATGAATGGTCACAGGGCTTCCGTTGGTCAACGCAAAAACCTTCCTATTGCTATCCATTCTAATTCCCATGGACTGGATTTTAATCACTGCTTCCGGGTCCAAGTCCTTAATCATATCCCTGTTCAGTCTTCTCGGGTTATTTTAAGAGCTAAGAACATACTCAAATAATGAATTAAGTTTGGTCGAGTGGCAGAGTGCAGTCACTTTTAGTACTAATGATTCTTTACGAAGCATGGTCACAAAGGTTTTGACAGAAAAGTGCCCGGGTTTACTGAGCATCACTAAGTATGCTCTCTAGGACAGTAACTGTTAATGAAAATTGTCCACAGTCTCATTAAGACTGCTTTGTGTAACGTAGTATTCATTGTGTCTCTCTTTTTGTACGGTCACCAGCAGCCAGTTTCTACGGCTATTTTAAATTTATTTATAAAACATCCTATCAGGTGACTTCCTGTGCTTTAAGTTTAACATGCTTGCATTAATAGTACAGGCATATTGATGTTTAGCCTTTTTACATATTAAAAGACACCAGGAGAGATAATTTGTTTATATATCGGTAGATATTTTCTTTTAGTTTTCAAATCTTGAAATGTTGAATAAATGTAACCGTACTGTGGTTGCAGAATAGAATATCGAATGGCAGGGTGTCCAGGATAGGGTAATCAAGGACAGAGAAATAATTTAAACTGATAAAATGTATTACAGAAGAGTTTCCAATTCACAAAGGATGGGACGATGCATGGAATGAACAAAATCCCAACTTGGATAATTAAATATTGATTAATCAGTTTTTTTTTATAAAATAAAACAATAATTACTTCAATATTTCTTTTACTTATTTCAGGCTCCATAGAACTCATGTATTAAACGAACATGAAAGGGTAGAAATATGGGTTTAGTCTTATTTGATCGACAGTTCAGTATATTTATGCTGTATAGTTGCTTTCACATAGTGTCAGAATTAAAAGCTTTATCGCAAACTTATCATGTGTGAGGGGTTAGTTTTCATTGATTCTAAGCTATCTTCCACTCTTCACGTTGACGAGGTAACCCATACACACAAACATACAGACATACACACACACGCACACGCGCACACACATGCGCGCACGACGAGGTAACCCATACACACAAACATACAGACATACACACACACGCACACGCCCACACACACACACACATGCGCGCACATACACCCACACACATATACGCACACGCACACGCACCGCCCACGCACAAACACGCACACATACACACACACACACACACACACACACACACACACATTCGCGCACACACACGCACACATATACTCACACACTCGCACACGCACACGCTCACGCACACGCATAAGCACACGCACCGCCAACGCAAACAAACAAACAAACACACACGCATACGTACACGCACACGACACACACACACACACACACACACACACACACACACACACACACACACACACACACAAACACATACTACGCACAGATGCTTACAAACACACACACATATGACCCACAGACAGATCAAATTGAGAATTTTATTTTATTGAACTCAGGGCCTCAAAACTTGTTTCTATGTTGAAACTTAATACTGAAATTTGACCCTAAAATAATAATTTCATTACTATATACTAAATCTGAGGAATAAATTATAGTAATAAGCAGGAATCAGGAATAATTAAGTACCGTTACTTGATGCATTATTGGTATACATTAGTTTATTTCGGGTACTAAAAACCTTATTAATGAAGATAAAAGTGCTTAAAAGTGCTTCATTAATGTTCTAAGGTATAATCCAATGCCTTTGAATACTGAAAAAGAAAATCTCTCGTGTCCGATGGACAGCTTAACATTTTGATCATGTTCTGAAGAGTAATTTTTTTTTTTTTTAAAAATATAAATATGATAATCCTGTTAATCTTCACGTAGAGGACTATCACATACTTTACAATTAATATTTCTATACAAACTCCTAAAATATCTCATCTAAGAGTATTAAAGGCTGTATCTAGTGTAGAATAAGATATTTACGACTCATTCTACAGATATAGAATTTACGACTATTTTATAATATAAATTTACCGAAATTTTATAATATTCAGAATAAAATGATTCAAATAAAACATGAACGTGCATTGACCATTCAATGATTTGCCATTGATGTGTACCATTGATATTGATTGTGATGTGTTCGATGCTTTATCTTTGAATATTATAGCCACCCAGAGTACTTAGGTGTAATACTAACACATAGGGTTTATACAAAATCCGACATTTTAGAAAACCGGTTTTCGAATAGTAATTTTTCGTAAAACTGGTTTTAAACGGTTTCGAATTTGTATACAAAAATTTTTTTTCCCAAATATTCAGTAATTCGAGCAAAAAATTTTAACAGAAAATTTAGTGTGATTAAAAGGAGTTTTTGACTGAAATTATTTACTGTTCAATTTTATTGATTGTAAAATTTTTTTATGCAATTTAGTAGAACAAAGAAATAATAGTTGACCAGGATTAAATAACCTTAAAAACAATTATCGTTGTTTCTGCATAATTTTCATATATAAAATGTAAATATTTTTATAAAGGGAAACGAGTTATTCAGCAAAGGGTTCGAATAAATAAAAACAATATATTTTCATATTTTTATAATAACCATATTATTTTATAACCATATTATATTTATAATAACCATATTATTAAATCGGACCGATATGATTCCAAGAACCAAACCGCTCGCAACAGTGTTTTCATCAGTCTGGTATATTTGGCTATATTTGCCATTTTCAAATTTTTTTTTAAGCGTTATTCATACATTGAAAACAAATATTTTCTAATAAAAAACTGGGTTTTGAATTTCATAATTTTCTCCAAAAAACCGGTTTTTAAAACCGTTTTTTAAAAACTGACAAACCCTACTAACATACGCCTTTTACAAGGTTAATGTTTTGTACTACATATGAGAAGCTTACAACTACAAAAAACTACACAGCTCTATTATAGTCAATATTTCTTATAAAATATATATTATATTAAAGGGCATAATATTTATTTACTTTAAAATTTCATCTGAGAGTTCTAATATTTTTGTCATACCTAATATGCTTGCCACAAAAAAGATTCGTAACTCTTGCATTAGATGTTCATTTAACATATATAAATAATAATAATACTTGGCAAACTTGTTTTTAAGAAGTTGGACAATTAGTCAGTCATGAAATTTAATTCATGAAATTTAAAGTCATGACTTTAAATTTATGATGGGTAATTGAAGAACGGCAGTGTTAAAGAGTATATGATTATGAATTAGACGGAATGGGTGGCAGATAGAATATTCAAAGAGAATAAACTGGGTGGATCGGGTTACACGACGTGGCCTCCATCAAGGATCGATGTGATTAAAACCTGTTAATCTTCACGACCTGCTGTGACATTTAAAATGATTCCTTTTTATCATCTCGAGTTTCATTAAAATTCAAGATATCTACAGATTATGAGTTTGAAACTGCAGCAAATAGAACGATTTACTTTTAATAACTATGTACATTTCAGGTTAATGTTAGGGCATGAGGAGGAAATCCGTAAGGTATTAAAGAGAAGCTGCCAAATGGAAGACGTCGAATGGGATGGATTAATTATAATATTATAATTTATTTTGACTAAGATAGAATTAAATTGTTATAAGATTTTTATTTTTTTGTGATGTAGGGTCGTGGAAGCTAGCCTCCGCGTGGTCCACCTTGGGCGTATCTCGGAAGGTTTTGTTTGCCTCTATCCTAGGCTAGAGTTTGTAGCTCCCGAGATGCGGCAAAAGAGCTTTCACGTAAAAAGGGCAGCAGTCTGTTTTGTTGTTGTTTTCAGCGATATGGCTGAATAAGCTGGGAGTGCTAAATAATACCAAAACAGGCTAAGAGAGAAGTCGCTTCAATCAGATAGATGTCTGTCCCTGCTGTTTAGCCGGCTCTGCTTCGGCTTCTGTTTATTCTGTTTCATTTCTCCCATCATCTAATGCTTCTCTGACTTATATATATGCTTCTATTCTTCATAACTCTCTATTCTATGTTCTTCTTACTTTTTGTTTTCAATTCATCAGTAATCTTTCGTAATCAGTGACCATCAGGCTTTCTAAAGGCTACAGTTGGTATTCATTGTTTCTCTCTTTTTGTACGGTCACCAGCAGCCAGTTTCTATGGTTATTTTAAATTTGTTTATAAAACATCCTAACAGGTGACTTCCTCTGCTTTAAGTTATCATGCGTGCATTAATAGTACAGGCACATTGATTTTTTGTCTTTTTACGTAGTAAAAGACACCCGGAAAGATAATTTCTTTTAATATCAGTAAATATTTTATTTTACTTTTCTTATCCTGAAATAACCGTACTCCTGTATTACTCCTGTTGATATCTGTGTGTAAACCTAACCTCTACAATACAAGGTCTGCGTTGAGCACATCACAAAGTGTCACGTTTTCCTCCATTGTTCAGGATGTGCAAAGTCTCTTATGGCATGTCGAAAGTCTCCACGTTATAACTAGCAAACCACTTTGATTTATCATGGTATGGCGGGGAAGCTAACATGCATGACGACATCAAAACAGATATCCAAACCCTCGGTATGGGCTGCGGAGGTATCGAAAGAGCTGACAACAATGGTAACTGTGGACTGAGGATAATAAAACTTTTTTTTTTACTCGAACATTAAAGGAATAAACAATGTCATTCAAATAAAACTGTTGAAAATGAACTAATGGTAGTAAAACGTAATTCATAATAGCGGAAAGTCTTTTGTCAGACAAACATAACTAGAAGTGTGGTTTTTTTTATATATCTGATATCTGTGCATATTTTTCTGATGACGACGTATGTCAAAATATTGGAGTGAATTTTATCATGTTTTCTCTTGTACTTTTTATATATACTATTGACTAACGACTAAGATATCACTTTAATGTTTGCTGGCTACAAATATTTTATTTGTATATATACATATGACATTAAATTTTCTGCCTACTTTTGTCTTGATCAGTTTTTGGATTTCTTTTCTAAATCTCGTATTTAAATTCTCCAGGAACTAGGTATATGTTCCTATAGTCATACATATTCACCATATGATTTGCTGTCCATTTTTAATCGTAATTATTATTACCGACGTTTCGGTCTTATCTAACATGTATAATTTAATCTCACATGTATAAATGAAGGACTGTTACCCAAATATATATATATATATAAATAAGAGTCGCCGCCCTGTCTTCCTGCGGGACTCTTCGCTCTTCACACCTCCTGATGACGATGATGGTCGAAATATCGATGTGAGTTTTGTCTGTGTCTTTCTGTGTGTTTCCTTCGTTTTGAATTTATTTTATTTAAAAACGTCCGCTGGACCGTTTCTTTTAATTGTATATATATATATATGTGTGTGCTTATGATGGCACATGAAGTATACAAAAATTGAGGACATTGGATTTAAAAAAAAAAATGGGTCAAATATCGATTGTGAAATTAGCATGGACAGAAATATAATTAAAAATAAACAATTATTTGGTCAGTGATGAAATTTATTTCTGATATCACTGTATTATTCAAGGCAGGCTTTGTTTAGAATTTAATATATTCACTGTGTTTCTACTATTGGAACATGTGATTGAGGTCAGACAGTTTAATGTTAAATACAATAATTCATAATTAATAAAGTATTTGTTTGGTGGAAGTAACATTTAGGTATACTTAGAGTTGAAAGTTAACATATGCATAAGTAGAGGTTGGCAGAAAGTTCTAATTACCATCCAGCGGAATTGAAACACAAGAGCGACTCGCTGTTTTAAATTTATTAATTCTCAGCTTAACCCATTAAACTATTCAAACAGGTAGATTTATTATGCTTTATCATAATAAAATAATTTTCAGATTTCAAGTTTTAATGTAATTCAAGTATAACTAATTCTTGAAGTTGTTGTATTTGGCAACTAGGCCAAGTTAATGGACTGTAATTTATATAATTGATGTTTTGAAAGGAATACTATTAAATGACGTATCTCAAGAGAGCCTCCAATTGGCCAATTATCCTGCTCATTATTTTGTAGTCATATGCGCATTGCTTAACCCAAAAGTGTGTTTACGGTTTTGCAAAATATAGCTGGAACAGTAATGAGTAAGGCCAAGACAAAAGTGTTGCAATTCAGCTGAGATTTTTATCTTTGCAATATTGGCCAAACTGTTTAATCGAGATGCCATTCTTTTGTTGCTTCTAAGATAACAAAGCGTATAAATCATTTTATGTAAATCGTAATTTACATTAAGTTTTTGAGTCCTGATTTCACTATTTGATTAATTCAATGTAATTTAATAGGTGTTGGATTCGCTTGACGTGTTCCGCATTAAACAGGCTAGTACTAGCACATCTTCTGCCTCGAGCATTAGTGTTATCTTATTATTATAGTAAATAATTATTAAATAGTAAATATTTTCCTTATAATGCAAAATGAAACTATTCTGATAGGGGAGAGAGTTATCTCTGGGTTCTTTATTATAGCAACGACTTGTCGCTCTCTGTCGGTACAAGTGAACGCACGTACCTCTTCTTCTTCCCTTCTACTCTATCCCTGACGACGAACTTCAATTCGAAATATCGATCCAGTAAGTTTTCTCGCTTCTTCTATTTGTTGTCTTTTTTCATTTATATATCTGTCCGGTTTGGACTATTTTAATATTTTGATATATATATATATCACTTAACTAAACGAAACACGATCCAAACTGGACACAATACGAGTTCAAAATTCAAGAAGAGTAACACACAGAGTAAGGAAACACACTTACAGACTTAGTGTGTGACTTACACAGTCTGTAAGTGTGTTTCCTTACTCTGTGTGTTACCCTTCTAGAATTTTGAACTCGTGTATATATATATATATATATATATATACACTTTAACACATAGAAAAGAACACAGAAAGACACTACAGAACTCACTTCGATATTTCGACATCCGTCGTCATCGGGAAGAAGTGCGAAGTACTCGCGTTGAGAAGCAAACTACTACTCATATATACTCATATATACTACTCATATATATATTTACAAACACACACACACTCACGCACACAGACACACAAACACATACACACACACATACAAACCACACACACACACACACACACACACACACACACACACACACACACACGCATACATACATACATACTCGTACATACAAACCCAACATCCACATCTACATAGAGATAACTTTTAAGGTACAGTTGGCATATGTGAGGAGTGTGGAGTCAAACACAGAATAGCATTCTACGCCAATGGCCTTGAGGTCCGAAAAGCTTATGTTTGGGTATGGTTGTAATTCAGGTGAGTGATGGGTCTGCTAGCAGTGATCTCCATTGGACTGCTTCCAGGCACCTCAATGATTCACCTATTCCAAGCGTACTTTCTGCGAATCATTAACTATTTAGAGAAAAAAAAACATTACATTTTTCCTTTCAAAGATGTTTTATATTTTATTCATGAGCCTTCTTACTTTTCTAATGAAGACTATCTTTATTCAAGGAAGGATAAATTTAAAGAGTTTAGAACATCATTTCCATGCATTGCATGAATGAGCTCTTGATGGCACAAGTAACTCTGTGTCACTTAATGAATTTTATTATCAGAGAACATGTCAGATTTGTTGCATTTATAGATTTAGTGAGAAAAAGACAGAGAGTGTGAATCAAAATAAGGAAAAAAGAGAGGAAGAAACGTTTGTGAGAGACTTTTCTACCAGAGACATGCAAGGACAGGGAAGGTATATTCCGTTATTTCATATATTCTAACAGTGCCAAGCACCCATACGTAATATGTAGGCATCCATTACTACTCAATTATTGAACTACAATGATTATTATTAGAAGCGAGTAAGTCAGTGAGTTTGTCAAATAGGACATCGGTCTGACAAGGAGGGGATTTACCTTCAAAGGCGACTGGTCCTATAAGTCAAGACTTATACGATTTCCCTCGGTTTAGTTAACTATAAAACCCATGCTATATATATATATATAAATATATATATATATATATATATATATATATAAAGATTTCACATAAACACGTGAAATAACAATCAATGATCAAACCACAATAAGAAAATGGGAAAACAAGACTAAGATCTTTGAAACGTAACTTGTTGCGGTTGAAAGATCTTAGTCTTGTTTCCATTTTCTTATTGTGGTTTGATCATTGATTATATATATATATATATATAATATATATATATATATAATGAACTAATTCACAGAAAGAGCTCAGATAAAAGAGATTACAAAAACTTACTACTACATTTCTACATGATGACGAGGTAGTTAAATGAAGTAGTGAGTTTTTGTGATCTCTAATATGTGTAGACTTGTTGTTTATTTAGTTTGTGAATCATTTTATTTAATTGTTTATATACATACAGACTTAATCTGGGTGTTGACTGTCACATTCTGAGCCCCTACAGTTTGCGAAAGCGTTTAGAACTGGAAACTCTCCTGAACAATATACCTTGTACACAACCTATGTAAGTCAGACCTTGTTGAAGTTGACGAAGGGATAAAGGAAGAACTCCTGAGGGAAGCTAAAATCCAACGAAAGCCCTTCACTAGTTCTATGTTTAAGAAAAGGTTCTGGCACTGTGGAAAAAAGCTGGAGGAAGATAGAATCATCACTATAATAAACCCTGACAAAACAGCTTAATAAGTACTTACACAAACAGTGGAGTATAAGGCCAAATTAAATGATATATTGAATGATAGAAGGAAGTGTCAAGTTATAACAAGGTATCGAACAGAGATCTTAAAGAAGAAAGCTAACAATGCTATAAGATCTGTCAGGAAGAGAGTCGGGAAACTTATACTACGCCTATACTACTTAACAGGAGACTATGGACTGGGATATTGTTACGGTAATATAAAATACCAACAACCCTGGATACCCTTGAAACCAATTATTAGCCTGAGCCCCACACCTACTTACCAGCTGGCTAAGCGGACCAACGAGCTGCTATCTCCTTTCGTCCTCAAACAGTTCGGCTTTTCTTCTTGTACGTTTTTTTAAACATTTCTACGGACACTAACGCTACATATCTATTCACTAATAGTGAATGATTGATAGGACCATCGAGTATATCCTTCAAGAAATGTATTCTGTTTTTAAATGTGATATACCCAAAGCTGAACTTAAGACGGTTTTAGCGATCTGCACAAAACGGGTTTCCCTTTCTTTCACTGAATGACGAAATGTAGCATCAAGTCGATGGCGCAGCTATGGGCTCACCCTTAGGACTCTTATTCGCAAACTTCTTTATGCGATGTGCTGAGAGAGAAGTCAAGAAACCTGTCATCCATGCCAGGTATGTAGATGACATTATATACTTGCTAAAGAAAAATAAGAGAGAGAACCCTGCAAAATAAACTCCAAGAAGTGTATAATCTGAAGTTTACTATGACACATATCATTGATGACCAATTACCTTTTCTTGAAGTTTTGGTATATCAACTGAAAGGAAGTTTTTCGAAACAAAAGTATCTAATCCTGGAATTTACCCAAATGGTTCCAGCGAATGTCCAGAGAGATATAAGAGATTGACAGTCTCGTCATATGTAAGGAGAGCATTGACCCACTGTAGCAGTTGGAAGGCAATACGTGAACTCGTAAGAACTTCTCAAGTATTAGTTAATAATGGGGACTCTACTAAACTAGTATAAAGTATTGTAAACAAGGAAAAATGACACAGCAATAATAAGAGCATGAGTACTCCAGATAGGCAAGCCTCTATGAATAGTACAAGGATGCTGACCAAGCACTCCAAAGAATATCATCTCCCATTGTTAAGACTCATAAAATAGAGGAAGACCAAATAAATAGTTTTCTATAAAAATTAAAGAACTACTTGAGAAGCCTAAAAATACAAGAATACGATTATATTTTAACTTTAAACTAATTATTCAGTGCATTATTTTTTTGTCTATGTATAAAGTTCAGTAGTACAACGTAATTCTATTCAATTGTACTTTCAAATCATTTATTTCATGGTCATGTAAGGTGTTACTACAACTGTCATTTTGAATATTGTCATTATTCAGTATTGCTTGATATTTGAAACTCTGGTGTGAATTGACAACACGGATTCCTGGGTTTCCTGACTTGAGTGATTTGGTATTGAACATGTGGTGGTAAATGTGAAATTTGAAGTGGTAAATGTTCGCTCTGTTGAAGTGTTTGCAATTTTTAAAAGTCGCAGAAATAGTTATCTATTTGTTATCTGTGTGCAACGAGGATAGTGACAGACCTTAACCTGAAGGAAACTAACCTATGGTTGATTATGGTAACTTTGTTAATACTTTATGTTATGGAGTTCATCAAATTAAATAGTGATGTTTAAACGATATTTGAACTACTACATTATCTGTATATAACTTGAGCATATATAAATGTTGATTCCATATTAAAATGTATAGAGAATCATTAAACAAAAAGGTAAAGAAACAGTGTTATTGACAGGATTAGAAATTCAATACTAAAGCAAAGCAGTAAGGAAATGAAGCCATAAAAAGGCATTGAAGAGTTTTTAAGAACGATGAATCGAGAAGAATAGATTCGACGACACCCAGTTCTAACAGACATTAGAAACATTGTCTGGTGTGTGCATAACGACCCATTAACTGTCAGCTGAAGTTACAACAATGAAACAAGTTTAATACCTGTTTAGACATTATCGCTACTCAGCCGCCAGTAAAATGTTTAACAAAGAATCTCAAATTACAACGTGGCAAAAAGACCATTTCGGGGTATAAATGAAGGCAGTTGGCACCTAGTAGTACATACATAAATATTGTTGAAAAGCTCAGTTACCTCTGCATTTACGATTATTAAGTTCAAGAATTATAAAATAAAAGTGGTTTTTATCAACATTAGTACTCAACCAGTGAAAAATATAGTCTTATTCAAAAATAAACATAAATAATATATAAAAGAAAAATTATAAAAAGCAAGGAACAAAAAGTAAATAATCACAGTTTTTCAAAGCCGTAATATCAACTGGTCGAACGACTACGATACATTTGCACCCATGCCTTCGAAAAATTACATTACTCATCACTTGGCGCGAACTTTATTCTTGATTCAAAGTTTCTAAAACTGGATTGATTTCACATACATGAAATACCGATGCGTGCACTGATATATATATATATATATATATATATATATATATATATATATATATAAATAATTATAAATATTATATATTTATATATATATTTATATATAATTTGTGTTTCCCTACTTTGTGTGCTGCTCTTTGTTAATATCGAACTCGTATATATATATATCAATGATCAAACCACAATAAGAAATGGGAAAACAAGACTAAGATCTTTCAACCGTAACAAGCGGTCTTCGTCAGAGTCAAAAACCCAACTGACTCTGACTCAGTTGGGTTTTTGACTCTGACGAAGACCGCTTGTTACGGTTGAAAGATCTTAGTCTTGTTTTCCCATTTCTTATTGTGGTTTGATCATTGATTGTTATTTCACGTGTTTATGTGAAAGCTTTATATATATATATATATATATATATATATATATAATATATATATATATATATATCAGCCCAAAAACGAAGAAGGGCAACACACAGAGAAAGGGACACACTTACAAACTCAAATTTTCGGGTGTAAGTTGGGTTTCCGGAGTGCTTGGTCGCCTATTCTCTTTTCTCCTGAAGACAGTTCATCCAAAAATTTGAGTTTGTAAGTGTGTCTCTTACTGTGTGTTGCTTTTCTTCGTTTTTGAGCTGATTTGCGTCCAGTTTGGATCGTTTTTTTCGAATTTTGAGTGATATATATCAGAAACTCGCTACTATATTTCGATGTTCTCGTCATCAGGAAGATAGAAACGAGTCGCTTCGCAGGCAGGCAACGACGATCTATATATATATATATATATATATATATATATATATATATATATATATATATATATATCTGTTAAACTAAATTAACAGATAGAACACAGATAAAAGACATCACAAAAACTCTCTAGAATATTTCGATTTCCCCGTCATCAGGAAGAAAGATGTAATTCGCTCCTAATAAAAGGGATGATTGAGGTGAATCTCATTGAAGATATATTCAATCAGGGCAGCCAACTTACAGTGGGAGGGGACAAAGATAAAAAAAATAATAACCGAAAAAATAAAAATATTTTTTAAATAAAAAAAAATTTTTAATTATTAAAAAACAAACTGTAAATGATAAGTAAATAAATAAGAAAAAACATTGTGTAAAGAGACTAAATAAATAAGGATATTCCTATGTACGAGTATAAACATAGGTTTATTTAAGTTGATATATTATATATAGTTAATCAACGAAATTTCTTTGCTTTTAAATAAGTTTAAACAACTATTCGGTTAGATTATTGTTTCATTTGTAATCTTGCGCAACCCATTAAAAACGCTTTTCTGACCTTCAGGTTTAATTAATATTCTATAGCATGTTTTATATAAAACTTCTATTGACTGTAAACAGTGAGAGTAAAACATGTGTGATGTTGTTAGAAATGACTGACTCATGCACCCATCTCATCCCTGGTTTGACTGACTGACTCCCTTCACAGTCGTCATCTTCTTGGGTCTTTCTTGACTTACTCTTACTTTTAAGATTGACACAGGGAAACACTCCTAAGAATGTATTTAAACCAATTTCCTTCAACTAACTCTTCGTTATTCGAACATTTTATAAACAAAATCCCCTTTTGTTTATGATAGTCAGTTTAGACCTTATTTCCGTTAAGCGCATGCTCCCATATACGATTACAATGTCTGTATCCATGGTCATATCACTTTTCAAGATCAACCTGCTTTCTTTTGTAACTTTTATTATTTATATCAGATATCATTTACCATTTTTTATCTACATATAATGGCTTAACATCATCCACATCCCTATAAATGAAGAAAACTTAGACATTGAATCTATGAACTCTTTTCAGGGATACAATAAAGATATGGTTAATTTTGTTTAACATCATAAATGATCACGGTAACTCAATAATCTTTGCATTAACAAACCATAAGGCGCCTTGGTAAGACCGCAGAGAAAAGAGCTGAAATCTATTGAGTTTATATTGTCCAAATAATTGATTAAATATAGAGCAGTCATACTAGAAATTTTGATACTCCTGTTAACAAAGGATAATAATAAATTAACATTAAAAAAAAATTTTTGTTTTCATCAAAGATACATGAAAGGAAAAGGAAATTGAATTTGCTTACATCAAATTTGATAGACAAGATAACGGTATAATATTATATGGTGCATGTTTATTTGGACGGCTCGTTAGAGATTCCTGTAGAGAGGACATCCAGAGCTTGTGTGTACAAGTCTATTAACCTTGAGGTCTTCTCACTTGTTGACCCCCCCCTCCCTCCACTCCCCCCAATGGTTCTTCTCAACAGAAATCACCCCCTTATTCCCATTAAGTTTCAAATTGATAGAGATCGCTATTTTCCACGATATTAATGCTGTCCAGTTTTTCTGTCAACTGTCTAACTTGTATTTTTTCATTTTTTCTGACTTATGCACTTGAATCATCTCTGTTTAAGGTACACATTCTTTTTTTTCGTTTGGTCACATTCATTTACCAGTTTCCTGTTACGAATTTTTGTTTATTTTCTTCAAGTACAACCCTCACCGCGTCTCCATCAATCAGTGTGCTTTCAGTTTTCATAATTAATATCCTTTAGTTAAATACAATATAATTTTGTACATTTATAATAAAATATTTTAACTATATATATATATATATATATACGAGTTCGAGATTAACAAAGAGCAACACTCAAAGTAGGGAAACACACTTACAGACTCAAATTTTCGGGTAATCCGTCTTCAGGAGAAAAGAGAATGGGAGACCAAGCACGTTGTAGGCGCAACGGCAAGTAACCAACCCGGCAACCGCCAGTGCTGTCAACCGTACCCGGTCTTAAAGTATAAAATTAGGAGAAGATATAAACAGAATCTCAGATAAGCAGTACTAGTTGGGTAAAACTATAACTAGGTGAAAAATTATAAACAATATAAGATAAAAACAAACTATAAGAAACAAAAATAGTGATAGAGAAAAGAAGAAAAAATAAATAAATAAATAAAAATAAATACAATACAAAAAACTTGCATTGGTTGTTTTAGTAAATAAAAGATAGAGACTGAATAAAAGGGTAAGTATGGGAAACTAGTTAAGAATAAGAATTTAGAAAATAAAATAGGATAAAACAAACTAGTAGTAAGTGAAGAAGACAAAATAGATATACACAAAATATACGAAAGAGGAAAAAAGAAATAAGTACTAAAGAATAAAAAATACTGGAAAAAAGTACAAAAAAAAAAAAATATTATTATCTTTTAAGGTTAAGTCCAGGTGCACTGCGCGCCCCGAGCAACCAGATGTGAGCCTCCTCAGAGGCTCTAAGGGTCACGGTATTATCACCAGGGGGAATCTGACGCAGAATCTGCACACTGAAGCAGTCGTTAAAAAGACAGACCGTGGGATTTGGCGTGTATGGCGACAGGTAAATTGGAGTTGTTAACGGATGCTCTATGACCGTTCATACGGTCATATATATATATATATATTATATATATATATATATATATATATTATTTATTATTATTAAAAATTATGCCAATTTTAACTTTTGTTCTTTTCCGGGTTAATTTTTCAAGTTTTCTGACTATGGATTTCCACCTTTCTGGTAAAATATAAAGTAATTCACCAAGAGATTTATTCTTGACTTCCATTTTATTCACTAAACAAGTTTTAACCATGACAAACAAATTAACAATACATACAAATTATATACGACGTTTCGGTCAGCTCTTGACCATCTTCAGGGACTAATAACTAAATCATCACAGAACTCAAATACAAAAATAAGAACTATCTAAATTATTAACCCAATTATTAACATCCTAACGGAATAAGAAATATTTACATGAATTGAGTGGGAGGTTATTCAGTAATACTATTTATTGGCATAATTTGTAATAATACATGTTTGATTGAAGGTCTGTTCCCAAAATACAAATATATATATATATACGAGTTCGAGACTAACAAAGAGCAACACACAAAGTAGGGAAACACATTTACAGACTCAAATTTTCGGGTAATCCGTCTTCAGGAGAAAAGAGAATGGGAGACCAAGCACGTTGTAGACGCAACGGCAAGTAACCCATGTATATATATATATATAATCTAGGAGGTGTCAGAGCTTATTTTTCTTCATTCTGATTCTTCCTACGACATTTTGTCTCATATACATATCTTAGGTGTTGCTGGTCTGAATACTGGGCGGTGACTGAGTGTCGGATTTAAATAAGCTCTGACACCTCCTAGATTATATAAAGAAGAGTAAATAAATAAATAAATATATATATATATATATATATATATATATAAATGTTCAAACCACAATAAGAAATGGGAAAAAAAAACTAAGATATTTCAACCAATGTTTGGTTTTTTGACTTTAACGAAGACCTATTGTTACGGTTAAAAGATCTTAGTCTATTCTTTTTTTCATTTCTTACTGTAGTTTGAACATTGATTGTTGTTCTACGTGTTTATTGTGAAATGTTGTTATATATATATTTATTTACAAAATTAAAGTTTATCAGGACTCTGTCAGTTCTTCAGGCTCAAATTAAACTCTCATTGCCAACGTTTTAATTTGAATCTGAAGAACTGATTCAATCCTGAAAAACTTTAATTTTGTTTTTATTTCACGTTCGTTACTTTTATCAATATTTATATTTATTTATTTATTTATAGAGCAAACATTCCTTCTGAATCCGTGTTTTGGACAATTTTGTAAATAACTTTTCTGGCCTTCTTATCTTGTGCTTCAAATTTGCAGGTATACCAATTAACAATTCTCTAAAGTTTATATTTAGAATCATTATTTACTACTATTTACTAATTTAACTTATTTAAATTAACCAACAATTCTGTCTACTTGACTATCTACAGGATATTATTATCCACTCATAAAGCTACAAATGCTTATCTAATATAATAGTGATCATTAATGATCTTTAAAAAACAATAAATCAGTCAAATTTATATTGCACGGTTAGTAAATATAGTTCTTCATTAGTATTATTTCTGTTTATGGAGAATATGGAAAGTTGAATACGTTAATTTAACATTTGTATGTGAATTTTAATCATTAAATTGAAATGTTTGTCAGGCGTGTTATGTTTAATCAACATTACATCATTTCAAAGGACTGTTAGCTTTTCATTTGAATTACCACTAACCTCTGAATGACGTGCACTTAGATATTTGTAATAATGTATACATTGTCACCTTTACCTCCATGCAAGTCACGATGACCCTAACCCGTGGGGCAGACTTCCCTATTGTCATTCTCATCTAAGTGGCCACAACATAAACAATCAACTAAAGCAAAACTTCTTTTCAATATGTTTTTTCCATTAAAAAATCATTTAATTTACGCAAATCAGGACAGTTACTGAGGTCATATTTTCCTTTACACTAAACACGAAAATTAGAATAATCAGAATAATTACACACAATTGAATGGTTAATAAACTTATTCTTCAATTAAAACTAAACTATTATATGAATTGAGAACTTTAATGCTCGACTCCGATTTTAACAATAATGTATCTGTTGTAGGTATATCGGTGTTACTTTCTTGTTTGGCAGAATTATCAAGCTTTAAAATAATTATAACATTAGTAGTTTATGGAATTGATTTTTTTTTAATATTAATAACATTAATTTCATTCTTACTGCCTTTGCAAATTAAATTGAATAAACTAATGACTGATTTGATAAATGTTGTTGGTAAACAAAATGGACAATTGTAGGGTAAAAAGCTAATGAAATGGTCTCCACATATAAACATTTAATCGTATAAACAACGCGTTTCGAACACGTAGTGTTCTTCCTCAGGCATTAACTAAGGGTGAACCACAGACACTGTTGAGTGTTGTACCACAGACCCTTAGTTAACGCCTGAGGAAGAAACGCGTTGTTTATACGATTAAATTTTTATTTGTGGAAACCATTTCATTAGCTTTTTACCCTACAATGAGTAAATACCACATAATAACTGATTGCACTACGTTAGAATTAAAAGTGACGATACATGACTTCGAGCTACCAAAGTCTTGACCTGTCATACATATCATTCTGTGTCACTTCAAGAGGGAATTAATTTCCCTCTCTGTTAACTTCAGTTTTCATGGAAGTAAAGTCAATGTAACAAGTAATGACATGAAATCAATGAAGCATTGACTATTATGGGATTGTAGAAATGGCTCCGTCTTGATCAATTCCTGATAACCTCCACTGAACTTAAGTACACTAATTAAATAGTATTGTAGCAAAGTAGCACTTTAGTTACAATACTGATAGTTAATAGTAATCATATCGCTTTCATTTGGTCCACTATCATCAATCAACTGACTGTTGTTATGAATTTCTCATTTCACACTAATAACTTTTGCCTATTTTTTAAAGTTAGTATATTATTTACCTTGACATTAAATAAAGTTAATTATTGTTCATTTATTCTTATTTAAATTTCTTGAATCAATAATTTTTCAATGAATATAAATTACTTTAAATTGTACTAAAACTGTCGCATAAAATATATTACTACTGCTGTTATTAACAAGTTTATGCTTCGAACCTTGAAAAGATATTTCCAGAAATATTGAAATATCTCAAAAATACATCAACAAAATCAATTTTTGTCGACTGTATCAATATAAACTAGTTTTCCTTCAGATAAGAAAATATGTCAAACTACTATATGATTAAGTTCTCGGCAGTGAAACTTACTCATCAATGATTGTACAACATGACTTGGGGTTACAAATAAAAATTCTACATGCTTACTCACTCTAACAATATATATATATATATAAATATGTGAAATAACAATCAATGATCCAACCACAATAAGAAAATGGGAAAGACCTTAGTCTTGCTTTCCCATTTTCTTATTGTGGTTTGATCATTGATATATATATATTTATAATTAACAGTTTTATATGTTATGTATATATATAACATATAGCGTATAATATAGTGTATGCGTATACAATACTCCTAAGCGTGCTTATCTGTTGTGTTTCTTTTATTAGTTTATTATACAAATTTATGATGTTATGTACACTTATCAAAACGTTGAGTGTTTTGTAGTCACCATGTTAGTTGGCATAACTGTAAATAGAGTTTTTTAAATCTAATGAGGCTGGAATGTAACTTTGTCAACCGTTTCTTGCTCTATAGCATAAAAACATTGAACAGCATTTTTTACATGACATATGTTGGAGCATAAAGTTAAGATTATTTTTTTGTAAATATTGCGATATATGGTATTCTTCAATATTATTTGAGCTTTCAAATCATACATGGAGGATAATTTGTTCCTTTGTATCTTATTATTTTGTTGGTTTAACTATGTTGTCAAATGGAAGATGGTTTAGTTCACACTAACGAAGTCTACGTAGAAGGAGGGCTGTTAGGAATATGCAGTCTAAGTAGACAGCATGTATTCATATCCACCCAATACCAACGAAAGAAATCATCTAATGAACCATAAATATAGTAAAAATATTGGATCAAGTATGTCTTTAGACAGGAAAGTCCATGCCATCGCCATTCCATTGAAAGGAAACTTTGTCGGCAAGGCAGAGGCAAACTTGTGTTGAAGTCTAGATCGTTATCTCTTTTGTTAAGATAACAAAAATAACGTAGAAGTCTGATTTGTCTGTACTTTTTAATCGCAACGAGACAATCTGAAAATTACACGAGATGGACCATAATTATTCATAATCGATTTGAACTACAAGGAGTTGCCTTATTTATAACAAATTTAATGAATACATAACAAAAACGACTATAGTGTTTATACTGGAAAATTAGCGGTAGAATCTTATGGTATAAAGGATTAGCTTGGCTCTAACGTTTATATTTTAGTGTTGCAGCAGAATTAAATGAACTGGTTTGAGACCGGTGACTGGAACTAATAAAAACTATAAGCAACCTTGTTATTCACAGAGCTTTTGAAAACACCGACTTTAAAACGAGAGTCGGTATTAAAATATGTCAACAAAGACCACCTTCAGTGTTTGATGCAGTGTTTAATTTAAGGGAGGGGGGAATGATGCGGGATAAAATGGAAAATATCTGGGATTTTATCGAGAAAATGGAGGAAGACAGGCTTGAACTTTTATTAACATTAACATTTAGAGTTCTATGTTAATACAAGGATATATCAGTCCTATCGTACTTTCTCTGTCTTCTCTTCCTTAACTGTATCTCTCTCTCTCTCACACACGCGATCAATCTCTCTCATACCTCCCGTCCTGCCAGTTATCGTCTGAATTGATATCTCTCTCCTCCTGTCTCTCACTTCGTTTCCCAATCGTCATCTGCCTGTCTTTCACTCACTCACTCTCCTTGTTCTTAGTGGAAATTAAAATATAGTCAAATGAATTTAATTAATTATTAATTAATTAATTTTTAGTGTTGCTTTACTGGTGGAACATAAGCTTCATATATAGACGAGTACTAATTTTGCTATAGTTCAGGCACACTAATGGGCGAATGCTACATTACCGTTTCTAAATGATACCTTTCTTATGATGTTTAGTGTATTATTTTTAAATATTAGTGCATTTTCCTATTTAATGATTGGTGTAGATATCCCCAGACAATATTATATGGTTAGGTTAGGTTAGGTTGCAATGGCAGTCTCACGGAAAAACACATTGGCCATTTATGATATTAGATAATGAACATTGAGGGTTTTAAATTTTAGCGTAACTCAAGTGTATTTAGGGTAGGGATCTTGGACGAATACCTGATATTGTACAGGCACGGGGCCTTAAAGTTTTCTCCAAGGGAGACGTGCTGAGATTTATTCACTACTCGCGTCAATAAATCGATGACCAGAACGGGTATTGAACCTCTGATCTATCAGTCCAGAGGGAAGCGTGTTGCTACTGGGCTAACTCAGCCCCCAGTAGTCTATATAATTCAGGCTCAAAACTGAAAGTGTGCGTGTGCATTGGAGGATGACTCGCATGACATTTCACAACTACCAGATAAAACCATTAGTAATATAATGACTGTAGTAACAGTAAGCATGCTACTTTACTGCAACTGTTTACTTGTACAAAAGAAGCTGTGGAAGAAGGAAGAAGTGCCTGAGGAAGAACACTACGTGTTCGAAACGCGTTGTTTATACCATTAAAGTTTTATATGTGGAGACCATTTCATTAGCTTTTTACCCTACAATGAGTAAATACCACATAATAACTGACTGCACTACGTTAGAAATATAAATTAACTTTGAAATTATTTTAAAAACCTGATTGATACGGCTAGATCAAAACACAGATGGAGGTCTTAGGATTTAGTTACCCTCCTGAGGTAAAAATTAAAGTTCTTACCTAGCATGTGGTCCCCCCCCCCCCCTCATCCGAACCCGTGACCTGTGACCTTCTACAGCAATTGTCCTAAGTGTCTCAAAATTGTGTTTAAATACCTTTCTAGCTTTATGCGTCTATACCTTTAACTAAATCACTGCATAATTATATTTTATTATCAAAGTATTATTATTTAAAAAACCCAGATGTAGATATGCAAACTACGATGGTTTAAGAATATTGATAAACTTTTATTATTATAGAACTATCAAAGGCTAATTGGCATGCAAAGCTTTAGACAGGTGATGAGGTTTTAATTTATTCAAAATAAAGACCAGTTATTCACTAATATTGAACGTCAATAAATAGAATAACAATAACCTTTTTAAATAAATAACTTATAAATCAAAGTATGTCTAGTTTAATTTACTTTTAAAAACCATAAATACATATATACTTTCTCTTCTCAATGTTTCGCCCCAAAACGACTAGTTAATTAAATTCTCCTTTTAATTTCAGGCTTTTATATTATACACGTCGTGCCCAATACACGTCGACTTGTCCATATCAGATACCGGTTCCAAATGCTATCAAATTTTAATTTATAATTTTACCCAATTTTTCCAAACATGATGTCTTTTTTAATTTGATACCAGTTTCTTGATTTTATTTTTTAATTATTATAGTTTCATTTAATAATGTTTTATAAATTTGCTTTTTTTTTTACTTTTTAATTATCTATATTGTTAAAATCATTTTTTGTTATTATCTCATAAGTTTGTGCTTTTTCAGGTTGTTTTCTCTTCGCTGACTCTCATTCTAATATAACCTTTATCCTGACGCATATATTGGCTATTCTGCTGCTTGCTGGCTGGTCCTTCGTCGTCAACAATCGAGGTACTTTTCTCTTATGAGGTTTCAGCGAAAACTTTGGCAATGTAAGTGCATTTTTTGTGTGTTTAATTTACAATTAACTTCTTAACTTCTGTAATTCTACCTTTTGCACGTTGCTTTTTATTTCACGTGTTTATTTTGTAATATAATTTTATATATATATATATCAGTTCACAAACGAAGAAAAGCAACACACAGAGAAAGAGACACACTTACAAACTCAAATTTTCGGATGATCCGTCCTCAGGAGAAAAGAGAGAAAGGGTGACCAAGCACGCCGGAAACACATCGTTGTGTTTCCGGCGTGCTTGGTCGCCCTTTCTCTCTTTTCTCCTGAGGACGGATCATCCGAAAATTTGAGTTTGTAAGTGTGTCTCTTTTCTGTGTGTTGCTTTTCTTCGTTTGTGAACTGATTTGCGTCCAGTTTGGATCGTTTTTTCGAATTTTAAGTGGATATATATATATATATATATATAATATATATATATATATATATATCTTTATTTCTTCATTCGCGCTCCGTTCTTCGACGTGGGGAGATCTCTCTCACTTCGTCCTCTCTTCTAGTCTACTCTCCTGATGACGAACAACAGTTCGAAATATTGAATTCTGTAAGTTTTCTTTGTATTCTCTTTTCTGTGTCGTGCTTTGTGTAATTTAAAGTTATATATATATATATATATATATATATATATATATATATATATTGTTAAATAACGCCCCATATTTGGCTTGTGTCTGTTCCTTACACAATTTATCCAGTTTCCAGAATTCCTTCCTCGTCTCTTCATTAAAACTATAAAGCTTATCACTAATATTGCTAGTCGACATGTTTCGAATGTACCACATTCATTATCAGGACAATAATGAGAATAATTAATGAAAATAATAGAATTATTCTCATTATTGTCCTGATGATGAATTTGGTACATTCGAAACATGTCTACTAGCAATATTAGTGATAAGCTTTATAGTTTTAATGAAGAGACGAGGAATGAATTCCGGAAACTGGAGAAATTGTGTAAGAAACAGATAAAAGCCAAATATGGGGTGTTATTTAACAATATATGTTTAAATGAAGGACTGCTTCCAACTTTTACAAATATATATATATATGTAAATTTTTGTAGCAGTCCTTCTTTTAACCACATATTGTTAGAAATGTAACCATAATTTGCTCAAACTTGCTTCTTGATAAGTTGCTCTGTCTTTGTGAATAACGATTTCGTTATTGCATATTAACTAGATAACATACTTCCTACTCTCAACATTTTTCAACTCTTTCCTTGAGCCATCTTCAAGACGAGAGTGATTCTCAAATGTTTTTCCTTTTATATAGACAAAGTAGAGGCAGTTAGGAGGATTAAGGTTGTTTGTTCAAAGTTGGAGGTTGAGTGACCTATGGGGTCGCTGTGACTACCTGAGTCAGATCTATTTGGCCTTGCCTTCGAAATAACTTCAAAATGTTAAGGTTATTTTCTAATTGCATATTGATATGCGTTTTTATTTTTTTGAATGCATACAGATTTAATAATTTTAAGCCTCATATACTCTTTCTTTTTTTATTATTTTAGTACCTGTTACAATAATGTCTCTTGTTAATTTCGTCTTGTGAATATAGCTACATGTGTTTCTTGGGAGCACCAGACATCAGATGCATTGTAAATCTCCTTGACTGGGTAATAGTGGTTACTCCAATGTACGTATGTTTGTGGTTTTCGCTGTCACCGTAGGTACATGTGTATTCGTACACTAGATGAATTGCTTTTAGTGGAATGCCCATTGTTTTTCATTAATACATATTTCACAAATAAGGACGCGAAATAAAAATCAACTTATAAACCACGATAAGTATAGATATGTTATGTTATATACGTGGTTATATACTTATAACCACGATATTATAGATATGTTATATACATATCTATAATTATAACAAAAATTATAATTGTAAAGGGAAGCAAGAACTCACAATTATCAATAATTTAGAGAACACATCTTCAAGAGAAATGAGTGAAGAATACTGTTAAAGAGTGACACTCAATACAAACAACGTTACGATTATGAATCAATTAAGTGTGTGCTTTATATATACAAATAATAATTTGAAAATAATGAGAAAAATAGAATGGAAAAAGCAGATTAAGTGTCTAAATAATATGAGTTAGAAAGTAGCAGTTTGATTCTCAACACGACTACTTCGCACTTCTTCCCGATGACGACGGATGTCGAAACATCGAAGTGACTTCTGAAGTAACTTTTAGTTTTCTTTCTTATGTGTTAAAGTTTTTATATGTATATATATATATATATATATATATACATATAAATATGGATAAAAGTATCGACCATGGAATAGAAACAAAACTTTTTTTTTGACAACGTTTCGGTTTTTATTTAAAACCTTTTTCATAGGCCTACAAAACACTAATCTATTGTCAACATTTCTATGGTAATTTCTTAATTTTAACTAATTACACTTTTATGTATGTTTGATTTTTGAATGATTGTATTATTTCTTATATTTCCTCTATTTTGTAGACCTATAAAAAAAGGTTTTAAATAAAAACCGAAACGTTAGCAATAAGAGTTTAATCTGAACTTGAAGAACTGACCGAGTCCCGACAATCTTTATTTTTGTATATATATATAATATATATATATATATATATATATATATAATAAAATAAAAAACGAAGGAAACACACAGAAAGACACAGACATAACTCACATCGATATTTCGACAATCGTCGTCATCAGGAGGTGACGCTAAGTACGAGGTGACTCGTATTTTCAACTTCTCAAATCCTCTCCTCTTATCCCAGCACCAATCCAAATATGAACGGAGCCTCAAGGGTACTAGGCGATCCCCTTGAGTAAATATCTATACTCCGGCATGCTGTGCTCTGCCGTAGCGGATAAAATACTACCGATAGAGCTTCAGGGATTTTCCTCTGTATGATACTAAGTATATAGAAGTCTGGAGACCATCCTTCCGATGCGAATAAAGAAACAGATCCCCGAATCCAACAATAAAGTTACCCTAAGAGCTTCAGAGGAGGCATACATATGCTTACTTGATGCTCGCTCTTCCCCCGGACTCAACCTCAACCGATAATTTATTTATGATTTATTTATTTATTTATTATTTTTTATATTTTTTATTTATTTATTTATTATTTTTTATTTATTTATTTATTATTTTTTATTTATTTATTTATTATTTTTTATTTTACTTTTTATTTATTATTTTTATTAATTTTAATTTGATTTATCTACTTTTTTATAATTTTTTATAGTTATAATTTTTACTCGTTCCTTTTACGTCTTAATTTGGCTCTTCATTTCCTTCCCTCCCTTCCCCCGCTTGGTGGTAAGTGGTGGGGTACTGGCTGCGGTTTCCGAGTTCAGTACCGCCCTGTCTTCCTGCGGGACTCTTCGCTCTTCGCACCTCCTGATGACGACGATTGTCGAAATATCGATGTGAGTTATGTCTGTGTCTTTCTGTGTGTTTCCTTCGTTTTTTATTTTATTGTAAAAAAGTCCGCTGGACCGTTTCTTTTAATTGTGTATATATATATATATATATATATATATAATTTGACAAGTTTGCTTCCAACTTGTAGACTATCTACCCTATATATTAAGTGTTAAGAATTTGTTTGTTTTATGCTATCAAGCAAAAAGGAGGAAAACAGACAAAAGCTTGTCTATGACCTTATTGTTGAATAGATAAGTATAGAAAAAAAAATCTCACAGTTAATATTAATTAAATCTCAGTTGCTGATTTTGCGAAAGAATTATATTTCTAATGAATAAATGTTTATTAATATGCTGTTTTTCTTAGTAATATAATAAAAAATAATGGATTATAATTCTTGTAACAATTGCAAAATTCAGAAAAGAAACAAAGAAAAATGTTTTGCATAATAGTTATAGCAAATAAAATTATGATGATCATGTTTTCTCTAAAGTCGTTTGTTTATCAAATATTTTAATCTGACTGTTTTGATAGCGATTTTGTATATGTTTTACCGTTTGTGATTTGTTCATATTTAGGCGTAGACAAGGTCTCTGCATATTATTAATTAATAACACATATACAGACCACCAATACCTAAAGAGACAGGGGCCAGGCTAGCTCAGTGGTTACGTGCTCGCCTCTGAACTGATAGGACCGGGGTTCAATCCTCACCTGGCCCTCGATTTATTCATGCGGGAGGTGAATAAATCTGAGCACGTCGTCCCTCGGAGAAGGACGTTAAACCGTCGGTCCCTGTACGATGTCAGGTACTCTCGTTAAAGATCCCTACTCTAAATACATTTGAGTTAGGCAAAATTTAGGACTACCACTGTAGAATCAATCTTCATTGTGTGGTATCACAAAGGGCTAATGCTCGGTCTACGGGTGTTCCCTTGTGGAACTGCCATTGCTACCTACCTAAAGAGACCACGATTCGATTGTTAGCGTGATTAGGCAGATACTGTGCTTAGCTGTGTTTTGTTCTCATTCTTATGGATGCTGAGTATACCCGAATATATACCAGTGTAGATGGCCCCACAATAGAAATATTCCATATGCGAAATACGCATGATTTTCAATGAGTATGATAATACGTTTAATTACATTAGAGTTTAATACAGACCATTTAAAATTTGTTTTTCAAACACAATGTTTTGCTACATTATTTACTCTAGCGTTATTTCATTCAACGTAACTGTGATTTTTGAAACACCATATTTATTTGTTTTCGAAAATGATAAAAATTAGTTACAAATATACAATGATGAAATCACTGGCAAAAATGAAAAATATTAATACTTTGAACATGAAGAAGTAAAAGAAGGAAACAAAATGTGTTGAATGGTATTATGATTTCATTGACATTGTTAAAAAAAGCAAGAAATTGTAATATTTCAACAGAAAAATGCCTTTTTTTAAAGGCGAATAAAAAATTTCTATATTTAGATGAGAAATTATGTTTTCTAACCAGAAATCCACCGTGAAATGAAGAAGAATTCTTTCAATAACAGGCTTGGTGAATTTTTTTGTATACAAATAAAGAATTCCAAAGTTAAAATCGAGACGAAAGTTAACAAATGGACTCGCTGTGCAAAGTTTTTGAAAATATGTCTAATAAAGCTGTATCAACCACATGTAACAATCAATTGAACTTTAATTGGTTCCTACTAAAAAGGCAAAGTTTTGAAACTTTCTAAAATTTTAAGAAAACATTGTAATAAAAGCAACGATCCCAGTACACTTTTTAAATAAACAACCTTGTATGAAATAAGAAAGTGTATTACTTTTTATACTTTTAAGAACTAATAAAATTAAACTTCATTAAGTAAGTTTGAATTTAGTTCATTTTCATAGTTTTAAAATATATTTTCCCATTTTATATTCTATGATTTAGTAAAACATCATACTTAGATGTTCTTTTCTAACTTTTTTTGTACAGTTAAAAATGATTAGAAGATACCTGTTAGTAGAAACTAATTTAATTATTATTTTCATGTAATGATAAAACTTTACAACCTAAATGCAGTTTTAATTCTACAGAGGTTATTACAAATTGAAACCTAAATAATTTGAACCGTATTTTTTTTACAGTTAATGGGTTAGTTCCACTGATGTCAGTAATATTAGAATTAGTAGTAATACTGTCCATCATACCTCGTAAATTCTCAGAAAAGCTTGACCGGTTTCGGGTCCGTCCGGACCACATCTTCAAGAGGTATTAACTGACTGCGTATTTCATTTTCCAATAACCTACCTACACTTGTCATTTACATTGTGGAATCAGTGTTGTCTGTGTAGTTAATTTTTTTTTGTCTATTGTGTTCTTCGCTTGACCGGCTTTGGACCATGTTGTACAAATGTGAGGACATTCATGATTGGCATCAATTAATCATTAATTGTTCAATATTACCATATGTACCAATGGAACTTGATTTCCCCCATTAAAGTTCTAACCATCATAACATTGCTTCACTTTGATGATGTAGCGTAAACCGGTAATATGGACGTAATCTGTTGAAACAGTGTTATCAACCGCTGGTTCATTCGACTGTCTTTACTCTGCAGAAAAATTTTACGGATATACTAAGAACCGGCCTAATTTAGATATGATACACTTATTCTGATTAACTGAGACTTTATTATCAAAAGTATTTTAACAATAATATTTGTGATGGTTTATTTGGATAAAAACCAAACATTGATTGGTTCAGAGGGTGTCGGTTGTATCTACAAACTTAGTGGTTGTGACATTTAGTTGATGATTTTGCAGTACATACATCTAAGATTAGCGTTATGGTTTCGGTTCGCACTGTCTGCAAAGGCTTATCGACTCCCTAAAGCATATTAGTGTCTCGCTAAACCACTAAATACTGCTTAATGACAAGGCATATTGGTGTTATGCTGGCTTAACAGACTACAGGGAGGCGGCCGCCCGGCAGCGTGTGTTCCTTGCCGCTTAGCAGTCATTAACCTTACACTGCTAATGCACGCCAAAACAGAGTTTCATATCTCCCCATATTAAATGCCTTTCCTTTATCCTTTGCGAAGTAATATTATATTATTTACAGACATGTATTACAGACAAGATTAACAGTACCAACACTATATTTTGTATCAGTAGAATTTGTAGCAAGATATATTTTCACAAATAAATATTGACTTCTAAAAATCAGCCAAATATTGCTCCTCAGTGAATGGATGACAAAAAGTCAGCTAAAGTGAATCTGAAGGAATTAAAAAAGTACCACAAGATTTCACAATAAATACGTAAAATAAATATCCTTGTTTAAACCATTTTTAGGGGCCTGGCTAGCTCAGTGGTTACGTGCTCGCCTCTGAACTGATAGGACCGGGGTTCAATCCTCACCTGGCCCTCGATTTAGTCGGCCCCGAGCCTGTACGATGTCAGGTACTCGTTAAAGATCCCTACTCTAAATACATTTGAGTTAGGCAAAATTTAGGACTCCCACTGTAGAATCAATCTTCATTGTATATATCAAAAAGGGACAATGCTCGGTCTACGGGTCTTCCCTTGTGGGACTGCCACTACAACCTAACCTAGCCTAACCTAAACCATTTTGAAGAAATTCCGAAATGAGACTAAGAATTGTCTACTTAGTGAATGTACTTAATGAAGTAAAAAATCAAAGTTAAAGCAAACAATAAAATGTATTGGTTGAGATGAAAGCGGATATGTGGCATTGGGGTGAAAAAAGAAGTAAGAAGGCTATGTAAAAAAAAAAGAGTAAAGAGCAAGGAAAGGTGGAAAAAGCTCTGTCAGGGTGGCGCAAAAAAGAAGGGACATAGATCAGAAAAAATATTTCTTTCAGCAGCATCAATGTACATAAGTCACACCGATTATTCATTCAAATTAATTGTAAAAATTATAATTATTTTCTGCCAAGATTTGATGAATTAAATGCCATATTGTTGTATATAAATAATGATATCATATAACTTGGAAGGGGGCTCAAATAGTCACACGGAAGAATCGGAGGAGTTCATAAAGATAAATAATGAATATGAGAAAAAGGAACAAAAAAACTCATTCAATTTTAGACATCTACCAAACATCGATATCTGATAAAACAAAAGCATAAGTTACTATTTCGTTACTAATTTTTTTAAGATTAAAGTTTGAAAAAGTTATTAAAACAATGTTATAAATAGTTTTTAAAGTTAAGCAAAAAAATATATTATAAATAAAGGAGATAAGATTAAGGAGATGTTGTAGCGAGAGGAATCAATAGGGCTAAAGAGGCGGAGAAGTGGAGAGATGGTGACAAAGGGTTGTGAACAGCGAGATCAATAACGTGTCCAAGTGTTTGGGAGAGATATTTTATAGGGGCTATGGGGTACTGATAGCAATAGGAAGAGCTGCCAGCAGCCTGCAGAGTGTTAGAGTCGCGAGGCCTTCCGCTCTCCATTGCAGTCCTAGAGGGTCCATAGCACTCGGGCTTTCGACAAGCAAACCTAACAACCCATAGTTTGTTGTTATAATAAGGCGAATAATGCAGGAATTTGAAGCTAATATATTTAGCTATGCATCTCTTCCTATACTGTAGCCTGACTCTGATTGTATTGTTAGAAGCTATTCTATAATGTCTGAGAAGTATTAACATCTTATTTGGGCTATGCGACTCGATGAAATGCCAATTCATGACACAACATTACAATAACACCCAATGTCAGCGTGGTAGTCGTTTTCCTTTTTACTGCTGGAGTTGAACAAGGAGGTGATTTCTGGGTGAGATTATGTATTATTTTTACTTGATGATTACATGAAAACTCCTGATACATCTGGGATACAACTATGGGATTTGGCTTTATCCACTCAAATTTACCTATACGATGTCAGACAGGTAGTAGATAATATGTCAGATTGCCAAGAATATGATATTATTCTACTTTTGTGTGAGCGACCAAGGAAAGGGAAGAACTAGTATTGAAGTGAATTGGAAAAAGCCAGGAGACTGAGAGGGTTTGACGGAAGCAAACTGAGCATGCGAATGCTGCCGATAGAATCATCAGAGGCAGCTAAGATACTCACAATCTCATAATGTTACGTAAATCATCCACACTGCTCTTCATGGATGCCTCAGCCAAACATGGCCTCAGTCTGTTAACAGTATTTCGAAGAGAATCTTTTAACATTATCTTTATTTTAATACAATGTTTCTGGAACCAGTGTCAACAGGCACCAATTTTGAAACATTAAATAAATTCGTAATCAATTCTTCTACAAAAATTCAAGTTAAATAAGTTGTTATATCATTTCTGTATGATGAAGTGCAATCCGTAACTGATAAGTAAGTGATTGATGTTTACTAATGACGCCTAAACTTCATTGTGCTTATTATTATTTATACTATTATTATGGGCGATACTATTTCAGATTGAATTCTTTAAAATATCACTCTGATTACTGCAGTTGAAATTGCGCATCTATAATATTCATTCAGCTTGAATTTTTTAGACCTAGTGGTGTAATTATTTCTTATAAAAAGAATTTGAGAAGCCACTCAAATGTATTTATATCAATGAATTTTATTTCTCTGTATTAATATAGTTATCAATTAATAATCAATATATCGCACATGTTATTACTTCACTTCAGAAATTATTAGATTAGCAATAGTAACAAATTCATTTATACATCTTGAAATTTCCATGAAAATTGATGAAAATTCCTGAATTGTCATTTATGGAACTTAGTTTGCGCTTGCAAATATATTGAACTCATTACTAGTTAATAAATTCGTTCTGGGTGGCTTATGGTAGATCAGATACTTCAACTTGGTTACAGTTGACTGTAACATAGTGACACTTGCACTTCTTTTTTAACAAAAAAACTTTATAAGTATGAAATATTTTTAATTTTATTTTTTAGTTTTATTTAATAATTTAATTTTAAATTTTAATTTAACTTAATTATTTTTAATTTTTAGTTTTTTTTTTTAATTTTATTTTAGAAACTTAATAAAGAGCTCGGCCTCGGTATCATTATAGTGAAATATTTTATTGTTTACTTACTCCACCCTACTAATGTAAATATTATTATTTAAAAGGGATTAGTTGGTAATTTCTCATGGCAACCCCCAGATTGACAGGACTGCTCTAATAGATGACCTCGCTTGAGTGGCTATCTATTTTAGGTCGACTCTAGACGATTAAGTCACGACTGCTGATATTCTGACATCACTCCCTAACCCTCAATGAAAACAAACTCCCAAGTCATTATTTTCAAATTTCTGCTAAAATTATTCTTGAACTTTTGACATATTTCTATTATTAGGGTTAATGAAATATTTATACAATAATTATTATACAATGCATATTTTATCTTGCGAGAGACACTTGTGTACAAGCATTTAAGCATAATACTTGATTTGAAAGAATGAAAAGTACATAAGCTTGGTCTTAAAACTATTCTATTTCTAAACTATTACTGGATACTAGCTGAAGGACTAACAAGCGAAGGACAGCCGCGTATTGTCTAAAGTGAAGTGCTCTTAAGAAGAATGTGATGCGGAGTATATTGATAAGATAGAAAGAATGATCAACTTGAGATGGTAATAAAATCTTTTTTTTGAAGATTTTTATTTAAATACGCAACTACGCAAATTATGCGTAACAAGCATATGTAGTATGTGCAATACAAATAACTTTGACAAACATGAGCAAAGAATGGATCCCGCTGGTTCAACTTTTCACTTTGTTTCCTGATTGTAGATCATCATGGCAGTAGGTCCCTAGGCCATCTTCTCTTAAGTCGTTTTGGGGGATTCTGGGAAGGTGAGTTAGGAGCAAGGTTTTGTGAGGAGTGGATTTGGGTGAGAGGAAAGTTTGGTATGAAACGCCTTGTAACGATCAGTGGCTAAATTATGTATAAAAGCGATTTTTAGGTCCCTATGAAGAGTGTGGTGACATAATAAGGTGCATTAGTGATAGTACGGAGGATTTTTGATTGTAGTTATTGTATTTTATAAATGTTGGAAGGTTTTGCAGAACCCCATTGTTAAAGTCCGTAAGTCCAGATAGGTCGCAGTAATGTTTTATATAACAGCACTTTGTTGTGGAGTGTCAATTTTGAATGTTTTCAGAGAAGTCTGTACAGTAGTAAGTAGCGTCGTTTTAAGTCAAGTCTTTTCAGCCGAGTATGGGGATTTCAAGTCAAACGTTTGTCAATGAAGAGCCTCAAGCAACATCTGCAGTTTTTATGAGCGCCATTCATAGTGATATTCGGACGTAGTCCTTTTTTAATGTGAAAACTGCATGGGTGTTTTTGTTTATATTAATAACATCTAGTGAAATAAAATACAGAATCGAAGAATGATTAGAAAGGTCAAGTGAGTCTGTATGTGTAGCGAATAAAGCCAGTTTAAATTTACGCAGATTGTTTAAGTTTTTAGCTCAAGAATGTCAAACTCTAATCATTTTAAAATTCATTTGTTTAAGGTTGTATGCTAAAGATGGCTCAGTTATATTATTTTGTTGGGAATCTAAAATATTATTTATAAAAATTAGTATAAAACTAAGTTTTTTTATATATAACAAAATTATAAAATATAGTATAAAACCTTTATTACTAGAGTTAATATTGTTTAAATAATATTACATTTAAACAAACTCACGAATGCTTTATATTTAAAAAAAACAGTAGCATCTAACAAAACTATCACCACCTTATCAAACATTTCTCTGAATATGCCATTACTATTATCTCAAGTCTAGTCTCATCATTTCATTAATTTGTTTAATTATAATTCCTTGTTTGTTTAAATTTGGAAGAAGTTATTTATCCTTTTTACATCCATAATGTTTTTCAATTATCAACGAATGGGAGGAGATCGCATTTTATTCATTTCTGATTTAAATTTTCGATTTCGGCAGAACTTACCAAAATATTATGTCAAGTAAATTCTATGAAGAATTTTTAACTTTTTGATTTCCAAGAGTTTAGTTTAAAATTTTCTTTAGAAGTTGATATTTATCCTTTTTTACAGTTTTTTTGTTTTTCAATTTTTGTTATTGGAATTATCTCTAGGGTTGAAAATACCATTCTGTTTTTCGGGAATTTTCTTTTCAGAAAGTAAGTTTTAGCAAGCACTTTTTTTAATATCAAGTACTGCAATTAACATGTGGAAATTCAAATATTTAGTTATTGAAGTGAATTTTGTGATTAACTCATGTTAGTAAGGGAGGGAGATGAACTATCCAATAGCTGTCGGAGGTACTAATTTTATTCTCTTATCTGATACTTGTCTATAACAGAAATCTCTATATATAAAGTTCCTGAATTTTTTGTTTGTTTATTTGTTCACCTATTTTTCGTGGAGATAGAGACCTGAAATTAAATATATATTATTTATTACCAGAATAATGTTAAATAAAAGAAAATTATCACTATATTCCCAAAATTTGAGCCAGGGTAGCAAGTGTCTTGCGTGCTTGCCGATGACAGTAGTACAAATATATTATACATAAATATAACAAAAAACATTTTTTGTAATTTAATATTTGCGTCAGATAAACACTGGTAATAAACTGAAGGCATGGAGCCAGGGTAGCCCAATTGCTTGCGTGCTCGCCGATGACAGTAGTACAAATATAATAAAAATTAATGTAACAAGAAAAATTTTTGAATTTAAAATTGAAAAATTTAAACAATAATAATTTGAATAATGGTAATGAAGTAAAGACATGGATCCAGGGTAGCCAGTCGCTTGCATGCTCGCTGATGACAATAGTAAAAATGTGTTATATATAAATGTAACCAAAAAAAAAATTAATTTAAAATTTGCGAAGTATAAACACTGGTAATAAAATAAAGGAATAGAGCCAGAGTAGCCTAGATTATAAATAAATGTAATATATATAAAACAAACTACTACATTAGAGGTTAAAAATAAATAATTTTAGGAACAAACTTGAACACAACTGTCAGATAAAATACGAATGTTCTATGGTAATATTATAAAGACATATTCCTTTCATTAATGTTATTTTATGTTTGGTAAATACATTGAATATTTCAATTTACAACTTTTGTTTGTTTTAAATTGCGGGAAATATATTTGATTGTGTATATAACTTGTATTGATGTTTTATTTAAATTATGTTATAAAATATTTTTTTTTTACTTTTAAATGATTTTTATTTTGCTAAATTTACTTACTGTGTTTATATCTTGAATCATGTTAAGAATACTATATCAAAAGCTTAGGCCATATAAGAATCTGTTTCCGTGCCTTAATAACAAGAAACAACAATTAAACTTATCCCTGTCAATCATGTTGAGTGAATTATTTTCAATAACTATTGTTATAATTTCTGAGTGACACAGAGGGTCACGGTTAGTCTAGTAGCTACATATTACCTTGTTTTTATCATAAAATTAAAAAAAAGTTCGTTTTTAAAAATGTTGAAAACGCATTGTGTAATTGTTAAAAGTTAGAAAGAAAGCTAAAGGAATGGTTTGACGTTGTTTTTACAATTTGAGGGCATTGTTGTTTCTTGGAGGGGTGAGGGATGCTAAAAATGATTATATTTGGTGTTCAACGACGCTTGACTTATGATAACTTGTTTCTCTTTTTAAACAGCGCTCTAGATTCGTGTTTCAACAGAACTAGTCTCGCTTTGTTTAAACAAGTTTTGAATACAAATAGTACAAACAATCTGACTTTTGTCGCTCTGTGCAATGAAAAATGATCTTGTTTTCTAATATTCTAATTATTGAAACTGCTTTGATTTGTTTTTTTTTTTTTTTTTTTTTGTTCACAATTTATTCATGACACTGAAATCTTAATATCGAGTAGGAATAAAAATCTTAACATATATTCCATCTCTCGGAAAAGACGTAAAGAATCATTTGAAGAACAAGTTAAGGACAAGCTTTAGTTTAATAAACGTTAATTGTGGATATTTAACGTTAACTTGACTTCTTTTCTGCGAAGTTGCGTGACTTGGCAGAGAACTCCCAGCTAAGCTAATTGAGAAGTGTTGGCGCAAGTACGACAAGAACTACTTTGAATTGTTGCCACATCTAATTGGTTAAAAGTGCTAAATTTTCTTTCAAAACAGACTTAATAAGTATTAAAATTCCAAAGTTTAAACTAATATTAAGAGTGGTCTACTCTCAAATGTACGATAAGTGGACATAATGGTTAACTTCGTAACAAATTAGGTTTTGGTTTTTATTTAATGTGCTTATGCTGTAGGCGTAAATCAAACACTCTGGTAATGTATTGCCAGACACATAGATAATGATTTCATTTATTTTAAAGCAAGCATATCCATTGTATCAGTTATACCAAAGTTGAAATGACTGATTTTGAACAATCTGACATGTAAGTATTACCCTCATTAAAGATATACCATGGTGTTCCTTGCACTCATGTGATATCTGTCATATTGTTCTTCCCTTTGACACATCTAAAATCAACCTTACATTAGAACATCTTCCATCAACTTCATAATCGTTTTTGGAGAGAATGTTCCACATATATTGTGGTTTTGCAGAAGTTTTAATCCCTATAAGGCGATAAAAAGATTTCACATAAACACGTGAAATAACAATCAATGATCAAACCACAATAAGAAAATGGGAAAACAAGACTAAGACCCCTCAACCGCAACAAGCGGTCCTCGTCAGAGTCAAAAATCCAAGGCGATGCCTTGCATTTACATAAAATATGTTCAGAATTTTCTGCTTCTTCCAGACAGTCTACATTTCAAGTACGATGTTAATTTCAGAAGTAATATTTTTTTTTAATGTAATATTTTCTTGATTTTCATGTAATATTGTTTTGAAGATTTTTTATTTTATAAATAAATTTAAGTTCAGCTGGACTGAGCTTATTTATTAGACTGAATTAGACCTGGCTGTTCTTTTATCTGCTTCCTTCTTATCAATTCATTTCTTACGTGAAGAAGATAGTGGGTGCAGTGTCTAAGACACTAAGAATATATCCTTCCCCAACTTATACACCGCCTCGTTCTCCTGAAGTTGCATATGTTCAGGAACCACATGACACTTTAGCACTGTATTGCAGTTTAGAGCAAAAGTGTGATTTTTGGTTAAGGCAGCAAGTTCTAGTATAAAATTTCATACATTAGATGAAGTTCGTTGAGGCTCCAACCAGTATCTATGTTACGTCACCTTTCTAATTTAAGTTTTCATCAAAAGTAACTTCATGTATTACTAATCGTTTGAGAGTTCATATTAGATTTTTTAATGAACAGATCTTTGACACCTACGTCTTTGTTCTTGAGGTATATCGACTGCTTTACCCAATTTTTTATTAATAAAAACCAAACCATCTAGTGAGAGAAAGCCGATAAAAGTTAAGGACAGTACCACCCAGCATTGTTCTTCTTTTAATAATACTGATATTTGATGAAGTCATTAGTAAATTATTTAAAACTAAGTACCACAATAAAGGGCCAGGTTAGCTCAGTGGTTAACGTACTCCCCTCTGGGCTGGTAGTCCGGGGTTCGATCCCCACCTGGCTCTCAATTTATTCACGCGGGTGGTGATAAATCGTCGGAGAGGACGTTAAGCCGTTGGTCACGAGCATGTACGATGTCAGGTACTCGAAATGGCCTTTAGTTAGGCAAACTTGAGGAGTCGCAATGTAGAATCTGTAGAATCACCATCAAACAAAAAGCCCGTAAACGGCTGATGTTATCACCCGTTAGGGGATTGGTTTAAACAATAAAAAAAAAGGACCACAATAATGACACTATACATTCCTGAGTACAAATGATAATAATAACAATTTCATTTATAGTATATTCTATAGTTAGACTAAATATTCTTTGTGTTCGTCTGAGGTTTCTTTAGCAATACATTTACGTATTCCTTCTGATTCAATGGTTACCAAGGATGTGCTATGAGAAGATTCTTCCGTATACAACAAGTCCAAAGTAATTTTGTATGCCTCAAAGATTTTTCTGTTTTGTTATCAAAACTTTTTGTAACAATTCTATGGATTTACGCTATGAATAGATACGAAGTCTCTTATAAGTTGCTTATTTGCTTAAAAGTTATAAGTTTAATAGTTAATACTTAATAGATCTATTAAGTTTCTATAAATACAACTATTAGCATTTACAATGTAATTTTACCCTTCCGTTATGAAATATTCGTCGTATGAATAAAAACTATTAAACGATTTTAAGTTTATTTGGTCACCTGCGAAGGGGATTAAAAACAGTAGTTGTTCTTCATAAAAAATTAAAGTACTTTTCGAATACCCGAATATTAACAAAAGTAATTGAATTCTGAAAATAACAAAAACTGTCTAATCAGATGACTTAAGGTTAGTTAAATTTTACATTTTGTAAAATCATAAAATAACACCCATCTATAGAGTACAGCCACCCAAAGTACTATGGAATGGTGCTGTGGCGTTTATATCCAAATGACCACTGCCGGTTATCAAGACTCAGTGGGTGTTGGACAGAGATAGGAGACTGTTAGTGAGTGTCCCACTTGTCTGGTCTCCCAGATAACAAGAAACGCTTCCTCTATTATCTACAACCTACTTTTCACTTCCTCTCTCTTTATCCTAATTTTGATTTATACTCCACTAATCGACTCTAAAACCCCGTAGTATCATGAAGTGCATATCTACACATTTACCAACTATGGGCTGTCCCAAATTCGCTAGGACGGTAGATAGTCGTGTCAATAAATTTCACTTTTTTTTTTTATTATAAAATACATCATTATTGTGATTGAAACAATCACAACACATACCCTATTAAGTTGGTAATCTCGGTAATGTCATTGGAGATTCGGTCAAATTTTCTAGGTTCAAAAATCAAACTCTCATTGCTGACAATGAGATTGCGTCAAAAAAATTCCTACTTCCGCCTATGAAAAATTTTTTAAAATAAAACCGAAACGTCGGAAATGAGAGTTTGATTTTTGAACCTAGAAAATTTGACCAAATCCCGATTAGAGAACACACCTATATATAAATATATATATAAACTAGAATTTAAAAAAGAACACATAGAAAGGAAACCACTGAACTCACTACTATATTTCGATGTCCTCGTCTTCAGGAAAAGAAGTGAATCGCTCCAAAGGCTGATAACGACTTTTTATTCAGTTCGAAGAATCGTTTCTCTAATTGTAAATATATATATATATACACTTTTTCGATGAAAATACGATCCGAAATGGACAAATACAGTTCAATGTACATAAAAAAAACATAGAGAAATTGAAAACACAAACTTATAGTCTCTAATTTTCGGTTGAACCGTCTTCAGGAGAGATAAAGAAGGGAAACCAAGCGCACTGGTACAGAATAAGATAGACAAGAATCAATTTAAATTAAAATAGGAATATGAAAAATAATAGTAAACACAAAAACAAATAAAATAAAATAATATAAAATAAAAACTGAGGGATGAACTCAAGAAATGATACATAAATAAATAAAAATTAAAATTATGGACTAAGCTTTAATAAAAAATAGAGAATAAAACTTAAATAAATGAAAAATATATAAGATGGAAGCATAAAAACTAGATGCAGAGACAAGAAACTATTAGTTGAAAGATCTTAGTCTTGTTTCCCATTTCTTATTGTGGTTTGATCATTGACCATATATATATATATATATATATATATATATATATATATATATTATAAGTAAATGGAATTTATTGCATAAATAAATAACAGTTTAATAAATCAAACATCGATCCAAAATGGACAAAAAATGTTTAATTTACACAAGTAAATTAAATAAACACAAAAATTAGGTTTACATTCCTAGAGTCTCAAATTTGGTTTCACTGTCACCAAGAAAGTGAGCATGTAAATGAACTGTCTGTTCATTGAGTTTACAGGGTTGACAACTGACGTGCAGCCAAATGTCATGCAAGTCTCATAAAAAACATTGATTATTTAACAAGTATATTTAAAATAAAGGAAAGAAAAAACAGGGGGGAAATAATAGACATTGGATTTAATAAAATGAGAAGAATTGAAACGCGAAACGTTTTAAGTTTTTTAATTTACTAATAAATTTTTTTTACACACCATTTGTTTCATCTCTTTTTTTTATCCGTCTTTTTAATGTATAAATACTTTATGGGCTTATATAATCATAAGTCGCTCTCTCATAAGGATGGTTATGACCAAAATTAATGACTGAAAGAGTTTTTATCTATTATTTGTGTCTTATTTATTGATAAAATTTCATGTCACTTCCATGATAATGATATTCTTTACACTATTCATCACAAATATATCCATAAAAATGAATTGGTTGTCTCCAACTTGTATTAAATAGAAAACTTTTTAAAGCTTATCCCTCTATCCCTCTACATTTTTCCCTTAACTCTATTCTTAAATTTTTCGCTGGAGTTTACTTCTTCGGTTTCCTTAAAAAAAAATTATTTTTTTTAGTTTAACCGTGTTAAGTTGTTCAAAACAATTTATTTAATTACATCGTTACTATTACAAACTATTTCACAGAATGTGATGCAACCGGTTTTTTACTTATTAGCTCTAACAATTAAATCAAAGAAACATGCAATCTTATAATATCAAGGTCTTTGGTTTATCTATAATATTTCTATTATAATAGAAATCGTTTGTTTTTGCCTTGACTTAGTGACGCGGTCTGAAAGACTGACATGGTGAAAGTCGTCATCGTCTGCTATTTCGTCGTAGTGATTAACAAACGGTAGAGTGATTCTAGGCCTAACCTAGGATGACAGGGAAACTTATTAATTTAATGACGTAATTATAATTAAACTATTTCAAAATTGCTTTTAGATGTGAAATAGGACTAGTTTGGTTGAGATTTCACCAATGTGTTAATTGGCTAAGTTAGTCGAATGTCAATCATGCGTTCTAATTACTAGAAACGCTATCAGTCTATGGTGGAAGTTAATAGCATCCTATTTTGGCAGACTTCATGATAAGAGGTTCCATTTTTATTTTCACCTTGGTATGGTCTCTTTCAAATATAGGTGTTTTTCACAAATAAGGTGGGATAAGTGGAAGACTGACTGACAGCAGCCTTCAGTTTGAGTTTACCATTGAGCTGAACACCAGGTCAAACCACTGCAATACCCCAGAAAGAATTGCTGCAAAAAAGTTTCATTCAGGGACGTGCATACACTTAGGGCAAAGTTTAAATTAACTGTGGGGGAAAATATAAACATTGACTATGTGGAAAAATTTTACGAAAGGAAACCACCAAGGAAATAAATTTGTATGTCTTAAAACACAAAATACTTATGTAATTATGTAACTTATGTAATATTATTTACAATTATAAGTAATCTATAAAAAATATCATATGTTCAATAATTTTTACTATAAATGATATATAACATTTAATAATAGCATTATAATTGATATATAGTACTGAGCGACCAAATTGTAAATTTTGCCAAAATAATGACAACATATTGCAACATTAAATGACGATTTCTTTAAAAATGAAACAAATTGAGAAATTTATTTTCAGCATACGATTAATGGTTCATAAGTGTTACTTGTGTTGGAAAGGTGCGTATCGTGAACATCCGTATATTTAATCCTATTCCTGTGTAGTGAACACAAAATGCTAAATTAAAGCATGCTATTTCATGTCTTTGTCCAAGTAGATTTGTTTATATGTTCTATGGCTCTCATTTCTGTTTCTTACTTTTCCGTTTTGAGTTAAGCTAGATCACACAATTTGTCCTTACTCATTGAGGATTGGAGGTATAAATGGATCAGTTTCAACTTAATTAGAGATCTCAGGCAACTTGAAATAAGTATCGTTGTGAAATTGTTTGAAAAAGTTTAAAAAAATTGGTAAGTATGTCATCATCTCAATGTTCTACTAGAATAACAGACAGTTATCTAAATCAAAAATTATCTAATAAAAGTGTTTTATTGGATAACACATCATAAATGTCATCTAATATAACATTTTAATGTTATGAAACTCTCATCAGCACATCATCTCAATTTGTGCCGATGAGAGTTTCCTGTTAATTGCAGAATGGGACAGAAATAGGCGTTGAAAGGGCTGTAACTCAACAATTCGTCATTTATTGTAAGCAATGTTTGCGCCCCTTCACACTGCCGGGTCTTTCATACTCTAGTTACACCACAGAAGTCGTGCAATGTAAAATAATTATTGTTTTCAAATGCAGGCAAGATAAGCAGTTAATTAACCTTCTTAGTTCTATAACTGATGTCACTGTCTCAACATTCACCTCATTGCCATGAATATTAGATTAAATAGTCTATACCATTTAATTAATGATGTGTATGTAGAAGTTTAGTATATTTGGCAAGTATATATAACAATAACATATAGTATATGGCAAGTATATATATATATATATATATAACAGATTCCTGTTATCTGTTAATCCTAATATAGGATTAGAGAACACACCTATATATATATATATATATATATATATATATATATATATATAAAACATATGGCAAGTATATAGTATATATAACAAGTAGAATGTAAAGTTTGGTATAAAAACTAGACCTAGTATAGAGCAGTTCTGGTACACCATGGCTTTAAATCTAGACCTGGTATGGAACACTTAGCTCCATATGAGTTGTGTAGTGTCGTGTTATAAGAACAGCTTATAAGAAGAGCAGCGTTCATTTGCTGGTCTCATGACGTTACATACAGGACATAGCTTACGAGCAACACTAAAAAGAAATATAAACTCATATGTAGCCCAACCAAAGACTATTCAAAATCACTAAACAGAGCAGTAGTTTGCCCACTAAGGATACCATGACGTCATCTCTAGACCTAGTTTTGCAAAGTGAAAGTGATAATTTTGATGGTAAACTGCTTCACGTGCCGACATGTTCTGTAATTTGCAGCAATGTATAAAATACATATTAGCAATGATCCTACAACTAAACTTGAAAGTGATAATTATTAGTATCGATGGTTATTAAAACCGGTAATAATTCTGGTCAAGGCAGTTTCTTTATTCTTAAAAGTATTTAATTCAATGAAATTAAACGAAGTGTATATATGTATAGTACAGTTGTGGCATTTTTTTTGTCAATAGTTTTTATATTAATATGCTTTACACATATAGATCCTCCTTATATTTATATAGTTCCTGAAACCATATAAATCGTGCAAATTATGAACGTATTATCATTCATAGGTTAGAATGTGTTTTTTATAATATGAATGAACATACCGTAATTTATTGTATAATACGTACGATTATTTATAATAATTCATTTCTTTTCACTATTTTGTTCATTTTGACATCAACTCGTCAATGATTCATTCTTACACAATAATTTTATAATAATTTTTGTTACTTTAAGATCTCTTATTTATCCATTCGTTAAATTTAAAATTCATTACAATTAACAGTAATTCCTAAAAATTGTCTTTCTAAATTTACGGATATAACCATTGCTTCATTCATAACCTCTCATCTATTACTATCTATTATTTTAGTTTTCATTCTAGTAAATTCCAGCTCACTTAAGACTTGGTACTATTCCTTTACGATATAGAAACGATGAAAACAAGTAGATCAGTGTTTTAATAAAAAAAACTGAGACATTTTTTTTTGCTTACTAATGTAAAATCGAGTGGGGGGGGGGGGGGGTTGTTTTATACCAGTATTCAATCTTTTAATATAATTGATGTAGGCTTGGATGGTATAACACACAAAAAAACTTTAGCCCTAAAGTGGCTAAATGGCAGCACTTTAAACTAGTCGGTCTGATTTGATTTTTGGTGGTTATATGGCCGAAAGGCTTAGAAACACATATAAAGTCAAAACAGTTATAACACACAAAACGGTATCACTACTAGCAAGTTTGTAATATTCATTGGATTATATTAGTAATAAAATAAAACGACTAAATTTAATGAGAACAGTTCCATCAGTATCATCTTATAGATTGCTAATGGTTGGAAAACAGCTTAGGTAGTTAATTAAACTTCAATTGTTTTTATTATTTCAAAACCTTTAATAAAATATTCTGAACTTGCAATTATTACAAATAATTACTTCATCTGATTTAAACATATATATATTTTTTTTAAGTGATGTGAAATTTAATGTAATTATTTGTAGTTTTTGATTAAAATATCTATTAATTAAATCGTTTTTGTTGAATTAATTACTTGTTTTGAACTTTGAATTTTTAATAAGATTATGATAAACGAATCCAACAAGTGAGCACAAGTCGAATAACGTTACCCTTTTTAATGTAATGTAATGTACCCATATGTCAAGTTCATGAAATTTTATAATTCATTATGGTTTTGTAAAAAATATTAGTTAAGAAATTTTTTATTTACTTAGATAGTTAAACGATCGTCAAATAATTAGTACTTCTTCATATCAAGAACAAATAAGTACTTTTCTATAACCTAAGTTATTCTATAGGTTATCCATTACCTAAGGTTTTCCATAACCTTAGGTAATAGGTACTCTATTACCTAAAAGCAGTATTTAAATTAATTACTTCTTTACAAAAAAAAACCTATATTTATAAGGTTCACACCTTTGAGTTTTTGATTCATTCATAATTAAGATACTACTAATTCATGTGTAATCAATGAAATGGTATAAATTGTTACTGTAAAATCTAAATCCTGGAAATCTAAATTAACAGACAATTTCAGTATTGCATAATTAGCCAAGCTTAAATTTTGTATAAAAAAATAACATGTAAAGAAATTATTTCTCAATTTGCAGATGTGTATGAATTGCATTTTCTTATATATTTAAAGTAAAAGAAATTAGATATTTAATTTTCAAGTAAACAAGGTCTGGCAATAATAATACTACTTATTTATAACCATTCATTAATGTTAATGGAAAGATTTCCGAGTAAGATATTCTTTTACTGAAGTTACCTAAACTGTCCAGAAATGCAGAATGTGAAATATATGCAGATAGAAATTCTCCATAAAAATTTAGTAATTTGTAAAAAGTGCAAAGAATGTTTATTATTCTTTAAACAAAAGACTTTACCAACGTTGACTTGTTTCTAACACTTACTAATTTACCCTTATTATTGTAACTATTATTATTTATAACTTAATTTTAAAATAATCAGGTACAATATAAAATACTCTCCATATTACAACTACAATATGAAATATGAATAAAAATATGAAATTGAATACAGAAAAGCAATCAAAATATAAAATAACATATAAACTAAATACAGTTACATACTTGCCTCAGTAAGATGATGTCGTGTAACTCTTTTTAGTTTATATGCTAGTTTATATCTTGGTTGTTTTTCTTTATTTAATTTCACATCTCTATCCATCTTTTATATTGTAGTTGTAACCTGATGATGAACACTAAGGGTTCGAAACGTGTTGACGTTGGGAAAATCTTCGTGTAGAGACTTTGTGTTCTTTCCTTATTCTAATCATGAGTAAATGCGACACAATAAATGCATGCATAGCTCCTGAATAGAAAGAATGTTCCTCAGTATTGATCAATCGTTGATGCTGTTGTTCTGTACTGCGATGTATCTTTTTAAAGCTGTTGTTTTACCTCTTACTCCAGCAAAAGGTTTACTGTAGGAAGTAGCATTCTATGCCTTCATTTCAGTTGTATATCTTTTCTTCTCATCTTTTAAAACTAAGATATTAAATGTAACAAACACAAAGTAAAGTAACACTCTTCTTTAGGCCTTTTCTTTTTTTTTAATCACCCTCGGAGTTGTATTACAAAACGTGGAAGTTGATAAGAGAAGCCTTTGTGTTGCCAATTAACATGATTAGATGGAATAGACATGCGCACTAGCTGCTTGAAGTCGCATTTCTTTGCTTCCGTTTATCTAATTCACTCAAGTTATAAATCAACTCCAGAACGTGCTTCAGACTGCTTTCCTTCAATTGCCATTACTTCGATTTCATCACGATTGTATCGCTTTTTAAAAGACCTTCTCCTTTTCTGGTATTTTCAAACTCCATTATTTTTTTTTCGGTAAATTTTTCTAAAAATATTACTTTTTCCATTTCTGTTATACTGCATTTAACTTTTTCATTACATTTTCAACAGTTATCATTGTCCAAAAGACTGCATTCTTAATCGGCATTGTTAAGTAATATAGTTGTAAAGGGCAATGTATGCTTAAAGTAAAAGAACTATTTAAAATAATGATAAAACTGTTTAAAATTACAATATATAGCAAGCAAAACATGCATAGTAATAGCATACTAATACAACAACTATAACGTAACATATTCTTGCATATTGTTATTACCACTGAGGTTAGTATTATTAATATTAGAACTATAACACACCGTCTTACATCGTACTCGTATACTGTTGCTGTAGCTCTGTTTCGGGCGTCACCCATCTTCAAAAAGAAAATTCTTTTTTGAAGATGGGTTTTATTATTAATTAGCATATTCTGCGTGTTTATTAATGACGGTCGAACTCATTCTAAAAGATACAATTCTTCAATTGGTGCGCCTTTTCAGCAATTGCATGCAAAACTCACATGGATTGGGTTTTGAAATGGGCATTGAGATATCACTCAGTTGGAAGCTTTTGAACAAATGTTGAATTGAAAGATGATGGTGCATGAAATTAATTGAAAAGGATTTTTAGCTATAAAACAGTATGAATGAGAGGCTAACGTCTTTTCAGTGAATAGATATTGTAGGCTATTTTGTGCACTTGCCTACGTTGTCTATAGAAAGAGTTTATCTATTAACTGATACTCATAAAGTATACTTGCTACAAAGACAATCAGAGACAAAGCAGTGAATGAGGCCTGATGCTGTTAAAACAAGTCGTACCAACATTAAGATACCAACATGACGCAGTCTAATCTGACAGTAAAACAGAGACTTTGCAGGTTCATTTAGATTTATAATATACTGTAATATTAGTTATGGTACTTTATAATTTAAAGTATAATGCCTATGTAATTATTATTAAAAATAGTAAATAATTTATAGTTAAGGTTGGAAATGAGTACATGCTCGAGTTGTGGGTAGAGGGAGTGGAGGGAGGTGCCTAGTGGGGGTCGAGGAACTTAGTCAATTACAAATACACATAGTAAAATATAATCTGGAACGTGAAAAATAAAATATTAATGAGCAGCATCCGAAATAGAAACTTCAAAAATTACAACATTCAGGTGTTAGTTATTCAAAAATGCATCTTTCATAAAGTTATAATGTAAAACGTTCAAGAAAGCAAAAGTAATATAAAAAGATTACAACAGAAAAGGTTACAATGTTTTCTTTTTTTATTGTTAGAGAACAACATGCTCCACCAGAAGGGATTACATGCATTAAAATCTTTAATGAATGTAAATATGTAAGCGGAAACTATAATGAAAAATGGTTCATTAGGTCAGGTTAGTTTAGGTTGCAGTGAAAGTCACAACAGGGACCACACGTTCTGAACATGAATCCCTTTATGATCCTACACAATGAACAGTTCTACATTGAAGCGATCTAAATGTTACCTTTCTTAAGTATATTTAGAGCAGGAATATTTAACAAATACTTGGCATCATACAAGCCCGGGACCTAGGTTATCTCTGAAGAACAATATGTATAATATATTTACCACCCGAATAAATAAATCGAGGGCCAAAGTGGGTATTCAACCACTGGTCCCACCATTCCAGAAGTGAACCGAGCATCTACAAAAAAAAAAGAATACATTAAATAGTGCATTTTATTACCCAGAAATTTTGCTAATCAAGTATTTAAGTCAAATGTCAAAATTAAAATAATAATACAATCCCATACGTTAATCCAAAAATATTTCGATTATTTGCACATTTTGATTAAAGAGTAAATAGTATTATTACTAATTCAATAAAGATGTCAATAAATATAAAAATAAAAAAAAAATATTATTTGCACATTTTATTAAAGAGTAAATAGAATATGATATAAAGACAATGAATTAAAATGCTTAATTACTGATGAGTCTATAATTTATTTTGAAATTTCGATAAAATCTTTGGATGAGATGGCAGTTCTTGTTATACTAATAAGTGGAATGGATGCATAGCTGTACTGAGAGTCTGACATAGTGTTTAGCTGATAAGAAATGTAGAAACCTTAAAACCTCCAGTGCTGTAAACTCAAATGAGTTGTATATAAACACAGCAACTTTTTATTCAAATAGTTATCTTTTTTTTTGATTTACTCACTCCATTTATCAAATTATAATTAAAATATAATTGACATACTTGTCTAGAACGATTCATGAAGTCTTGAAAGGTATATTTCTTTTCAATAAAAGAAATAATACATAAAACCATTATTGAATTGTATTTGTATTAATTAATAGATTAATTAAGGCATAATTAACGAATTAACAATTACCATTTGCTAATCGTAAAATAAGGCATATAACCAGGACGAGAAAGTTAAGGTTGTTACTGAAATATATATTATTGACTAACTACCCAGTCATTGAGAATCAAAATTGGCAATTCTCGATTTACGAGTATTAACAATTCAAGCAAGGAATATTATAAGTTTGGCTTCTAAAAGTAATACTTCTAAATATATTTTTGAAATACTCTACTCCAAATATATTTAACAATAAATTCATTGAATTTTAAATTTATTCATTGTACGGAAAGAAGCAATAAATCGTGGACAGGAAAGATTATCATTTCACTATCCTATATAAATTTATATTAAATTATTAATTTAAAACTCATAAACGCATTTAACTTTTTCACAGCATATTTTTGTGCAATGTCATTAATGACGCATTGGATTTCAGAATAATTATCTGCAGCGTTCAGCCACTAATTGATATAATTATCTCCTGATTTATAAAATATATTTATACACCAGCTGTTGTGATTCTATCAATAATTATTCTAAATCCTTCTATTGTTATTATTTACATTTTTTTTAAAATATAATTTAATTGTTAAAATATTCAATCTAAAAAGAATATCATTTATTAATTTCATTTATGTTCTTTGAATTCTCCAATGTTTTACTTGGTTGGTCAAGTTCCTTCATTACATTCAATTACAGCTAATTCATAGAATTAAAATTTCAAAGTTTTTATTTTTATTATTACTACTACTTAGTTGTGGAATGTCGTTGCTTTTTAAATATTCTGATCATATCTTCAGCAACTAATTATTATTAATTATGAAATAATTTAACAATTGACAAGTTAACAAAGTATAGAAAATAAAATACAAGAACAATAAAGCTTTAAAAAATGAAAATTTCCGGTGTGGTTAGCTCTTGTATCTTGTGGATGCGTCTCTGTAATTATATTGTCCAGTTAATTAGCTGATTTTAAAATTTCATGGTATATATATATATATATATATGTATATATATATATAACAAGATTTCACATAAACATGTGAAACAACAATCAATGATCAAACCACAGTATGAAATGGAGGCAAAAAAAAGACAAAGATCTTTTAACCGCAACAAGCGGTCTTCGTCAGAGTTAAAAACCCAAACTCTGACGAAGACTGCTTGTTGTGTTTGAAAGATCTTTGTCTTTTTTTCCACCCATTTCATATTGTGGTTATATATATATATATATACACCATTGCGTCTACAATGTGCTTGGTCTCCCTTTCTCTTTTCTTCTGATGACGGATTGCCCGAAAATTTGAATTTGTAAGTGTGTTTCTTTACTTTCTGTGTTGCCTATCTTCAATTTTGAACTGTTTTATATATATATATATATATTATATATATATATATATATATTTACAATAAAATAAAAAACGAAGGAAACACACAGAAAGACACAGACATAACTCACATCGATATTTCGACAATCGTCGTCATGATGACGACTAATTGTCGAAATATCGATGTGAGTTATGTCTGTGTCTTTCTGTGTGTTTCCTTCGTTTTTTATTTTATTGTAAAAAAGTCCGCTGGACCGTTTCTTTTAATTGTGTATATATATATATATATTAGCATATCCATGCTAATTCCCATGACCTCCCTTTCAATGATTGTTTCAGGGTACAAATCCTCAAACAAATCCCCGAGTCTAATTCCCATGTCACCCTTAGAGCTTCCGAAGAGGCATTCATATGCCTCCTTGGGGCTCGTTCTCCTCCTGGTCTCAACCTGTACCGTTAATTATTTTTTTATTTTTTTATTTTATTAGTATTATTATTATTATTTTATTATTATTATTTATTTTTTATTATTATTATTTCGTATTTTATATATTTTTTATCTTGTTTTCTAAATAAATATTGGAAGGATTTCTATTTTTCCTCTCCTCCGCTGGGGAGCAGCATTGCGGTGGTTCCACGAGTTACTCTGGAGGCCAGTAGCAGTTTGCTTCTCAACGTGAGTACTTCGCACTTCTTCCCGATGACGACGGATGTCGAAATATCGAAGTGAGTTCTGTAGTGTCTTTCTGTGTTCTTTTTTATGTGTTAAAGTGTATATATATATATATATATATATATATATATATATATATATATCAATGATAAAACCACAATAAGAAATGGGAAAACAAGACTAAGATCTTTCAACCGTAACAAGCGGTCTTCGTCAGAGTCAAAAACCCAACTGAACACTAGATGCAGAAAACAGGTTTTTGACTATGACGAAGACCGCTTGTTATGGTTGAAAGATCTTAGTCTTGTTTTCCCATTTCTTATTGTGGTTTTATCATTGATTGTTATTTCACGTGTTTATGTGAAACCTTTATATATATATTATATATTATTATTATTATTATTACATATATATATATGTTATAATAATACATATTATTACGAGGGCGGTTTGATAAGTTCGTGACTTTTTGAATAAAACAAAATTTTTCGGCAAAGAAACATTTTATTTTTCTTCATAGTCACCTTTTAGCTCGATACATTTAGTCTAGCGTTTTTCTAATTTTTTTATTCCCTCCAAGGGACTACTTTTGCCTGATGACGACGAATGTCGTAATATCTTTGTGAGCCTTTTTTTTGTTTGTTTTTATTTATTTTTTTTATTTTTTGTCTCTTTCCTGAGTGATGATATATTATATATATATATGGTATATATATAAATAGGGAGAGAGAGAGAAAGAGATCGAAGAGAAACAGATTTTAGAATGTAAAGCAATTGGATATTCTGAGCCTCCAGGAAAAAAGCTAAGAGACTGAAGAGCAATGGTAACGTCGTCTATATTAGCAAAGCAAAAAATAGAGAAGTTAAAAGAAAAGGAAAGGAAATTCTGAAATGAAGTAACAAACACAAAAATATTTCAACGCTGGAGGGAAAGATAGGAAAAGCCCTCAAGCAAAAGAACTAGATCAATAGGTGTTGAAACAAAAAGGGGAAAAATAATTCTGAAAGAGAAATAGACTCTAATCTAAAGGAAATACTATAAACCAATCGGATGCAAAGAAAATTAAGGAGGATAAAAACTTATGTGTTTGAAGTACCTTAATTACAAAGGATCGATGGAACAACTTTTCCTATTATCACTCAAACTTTCCACAATGCGAAAAGAAAACAAATTGGTAATCATATTTCTCTATAATTTCGACCTAATGTCACCTTCAGAAGAAGAGAAGAAACAAGGGAAAATTAGTGGGGGAGAGAATCAGCCATCGGAGCTGTCTGCAATGTGGTACTTAGTGCCCACGTCACGATTGTCAGCAAAATATAAAAGTAAAAATGATCGGAATTAGGCAGCTTAAATAAGCATTTGTCCATGAAAGTTACGATTATTCATTTGTAAATACGCTTACGTTTATAACATGCTGATGATAATAGCCGACCACAACGTCGACTATTATAGTTTGAGGTCTGCAAACTATTACTATCACTAATTGTTCAAAATGATAAAAACAGAAGGAAATTTACTATTAAAAGTATGTATTATACTCCGAGTTTATTTTACTTCAAAATACAAATTTTTTCATACGTGAGAAGAAATGAAAAAATATATACTTGTTTATTAATTTTTGTTTGTTGAAAAAAGGACATGAGCACCATCTGGCAATTTCGTCAAAAATTAAAGGTTTTTGATAATTAAAAATAATTGCTTGGTAAAAGTAGTAAATAGTTAAGTCCATTGAAATAGAATAGTAGTTACTTATTAATAGCGATATCTTTATATCATAAAGTATGTAACTCTAGCAAGTACAAAAGTTATGGTATATAATATGTTATATACCGTGTTAAGAATATGTTCTGTTTAGTAATAAAAAGCCAAAATTGAACTGTGCATGGAATATCCCAAAACTAGACAGGCGGAATTATAATAAGTGTAACCTTCTGAGGGTCATTTCTTTTTTGTGATAACGCCCATTTCTCGAGGATATGCTTGGCATAATGTCTTCACCATTATGTTCTTCCACATGACTTATTTTCTTTGTGCCAAAATATTTGAAAGTCATGTATTTATGTAAAAATATCAAATATTTATGAATAATAAAAACCTGTACATGTAATAATGAAGCGTGAAATCATGTGGTTTGATAACCAATGATATGGTAACTAAGTAAATATGAAATCTAATTAAACTCCACGGTTATGTATTGCCACCATTCAGATCATGCTTATCAAATATTAAAAGACTCAAATTAAAGTCAAATGATTAGAATTTATTCATGGTTTTTACTAAACCGCAATATCAAAACATAATACACAGTTTCTAAGGACAAAATGAATATTTAAATTTTTGTTTGCTACTTGTTTGTTTTACCGCACGTGTGGTATGAATGCTTCCATTCACTACTCTAACATTAGGTGGCAGTCACTAAAGGTTATTTAAACCTTCCCTCAGAACTAATATTCTTTGTTACTTTCCCTGAGGCTGTTGACAAAATTTTGAAACGTAATTCATTTCAACAGTAATATTTGATGAATGATATTGGGAAATATTTGGAAAAAGAAGCACGGCGTAGTAATAAATGTGTGGATATATGAGGGTAATTTTATTCGTTTTATGCTCAAAGTTTATATTACTTCAAGAATATAAATTCTAACAAATGAAAAGAAATGAAACAATATTACTTTTTTTTATTTTTCTTTGTTAAAGAAAGAACGTAAGCATCACTTAAACATTTTTCAGATGTTAAAGATGTTTGGAAATTAAAAATAATTACCAAATTAAAAATAATTAACGGTGAAAACCATTTGAACGAAATAATAATTACTTATTAATAGCAATTTTTTTATGTTATAATGTTTTTACATAATGTATAAGGATAAAATTTATAATATGTTATACTCCTTATTAAGAATAATGTCGCATGTAATAATACAACCAAACTTAAGAATTGGGTTTTATATTTATGATTTTTTTGGTCAAACTGCTTTCAACTAATATGAGGTGTGAAGTTTTCACTTTATCTTGACTATAGTTAAAATTGGAAAATTGACTAATCCTTTGTTTAAATGTTTCATATTGCAAAAACGACTGAATATGATTCATAAGTGGCTTCTTGATTCAGTCTTTTGAGATTTCTGCCCGGTGGACTATGCAACTGGGAGTAACATGAGAAAATCCCGATCTGACAAAAATATGCTGATATAAAATTCTTAGACCCTAAAAAAGTAAACCCTACAGAAATAAATTTCACTATATGGTATATACTCATTCTTGCTAGCCATAAAAGAATGTATAACATGCGACAAGTAAAAGTAAATCTGAACCTGTAAAGAAATTGAAGCAGTTTTCTTTAGTTCTGGGAAGCTTATTAATATTAGGGTGGTTTTTCTTGTCTATACGCTTTTTAAGTGGTCTCCTGACTGAACCAACAGACTTCGAGTAAGTACTCATCTTGAATTAACTTTACATATGTGCTTTCGGAATGAATGATTTTGATAACCAATTGATTAAATTGTATTATTCTTGTACCAGGTAATTCCAGAAGTAATTATATTTGATAAGAGTTGACTCTTTCTCTGATATGGGAAGATTTATGGGCTCACTTAATTGCGGTTTATTGCTGTTAGTTATTGCCTGTGTTTTCTTTTTCTACTATCTAGCAGGTAACTACAACGTTCATAGCGGTTTTTAACAAAACATATAACAGTTGACAAAGAGACTAAGCAAAGTAGAATCAAATGAATTTCATTCAGCACATTCCAAATCATAATGTCATGTTTATTTATGAAAATTGTGAGGCACAAGGCCAAGTATTACGTTAGGTTTCAGTGGTAGTCCCACAAGAGATTATACATAGGCCGAATATTAGCTTTTTGTAATAACCAACAATTCATATTCTACATTGGGAGCACTAAATTTTTCCTAAGTCACTGTATTTAAAGTAGGTATCTTTGACGAGTACCTGACATCGTACAGGCTTGAGACCGAAGGCTTAACGTTCTCTCCCAGGATGAACGTGCTCAAATTTCCACCTCCGACGTGAATAAATCGAAAGTCATAGTGGGTATTGAACCCCTGATCTACCAGTCCAGAGGTAGGTGAGCATGTTGCCATTGGGCTAACGTGGCCCCCCTGGTCAAGTGTTGGTGTGATTTATCGGAAAGAAAAGTGAAATAAGGTTTGCATCTTCCCTCACAAATAAAGTAGCTGTTGCCACAAGAAATGATCGATCTCATAGGTTTCGAAACTTTGATCTATGCAACTAGGAGTATCCATAGAACATGAGAAAATTCCGACCTATCAAAAGTATGCTGATTTAAAATTCGTTGAAGCAGACCCAACTGCAAAGCTCATAACTGCATAAACATAATGATATTAATTTCATGCAACCGAACATTACGAATCTCAAATTAATTTCATTGAAATTATGACAATGCGGGATATATCTGTCACTCACGTATCATTGTTATGATAGTCTTTACAACGTGTTAGTCAATGTGCCCTCTGTGAATTATACAAGAAAATGTTGCAGCTATTGTTGAATTTTTACAACTCTTTGTTTTCTTAAAACTACTTTTATCTACAGAACTATATTTTATGCATATTTAATTATGAAAGAGCCTTTAGAATTTGAATATTAGAATTTACTTAAAATGATTAATTAATATACAGTATATATTACACGCATCAACACTTTAAAAAGGAGAGAGCAAAGATAATGAAACAGTACAGTGTCACTATAAACTTTATATGAAAAAAATAAAAAAGAATTGGTGACAAAAATTATGAAATTTAAATATGTTTCAGAAAAAAGAGAAAGTTATTAATTTGAGATACCTCTTTTTATAATGTTTATGGAAAAACAATTGAATTGCTTAAATACATATGACTATATTGCAGCCATAACCTTGAACAATCTGAAATTTATTATTTGAACCTTATAGGTGGAAGAAATGTCAGTTTGCATACTTTGAGCAGGAATGGGAAACCATTTGAATGCATGAAAATGAGACACAGTCAGATTGCATAAATGCGTGTGTTTGAGTATGTATATATTTGTATTGGGGTTGGGGGGGTTCGGAATACTGTGAGTGATATATTCTGTCCTCGATTCTATTATATATGCGACACTTTTTCCAAGAAACTTGTTTTTTAAAGGTTTCAATTCTATTGTGCTGATTGGACCATAATAAATTTCTTTATCAGTATATTCATTTTAAGCTGGGGCTATAATAGGGATGTAGTAAATCTGGACATGACCTGAATATTAACACTACCCTCAGTCACTGATTAAATCGGGTGAGGTGGCGTTAATAACCAAATGTTAATATCCAAGTGGCAACCAGACTCAAACAATATGATTTATGTAATTAATTTTCGACCCTCTACAATTAATAGTGATTTTATGATGTTAATCTCTGATGAGCTGAAAATTATTTCTATACAACATAGAATTTTATTTGTAAACATAATGAAATATTAATTTCAAGCAACCAAACATTATTGAATGGAACAGACAAATAATTTAAGAAAAAATGGTAATATATTTCATTCAATAAAATAAAATTCCTGTTTAGAGGAATGTAAATACGACTGCATGTTTTGATTAAGCCTTGAGAAGGATGGAGCATTGTGAGAGAACACGTCTTCCCGGAAGACAGGGTCTGAGAGATTAATTGAGGAGGCAAGCTCTTTGCGGAGTGCAGGCACGTTTAGCCGACTTATCATTTTTCTAATCCATTTCAGAAAAGGGCGGTTGGAGGGGTTGTGTGTGTGTGTGTGTGTGTGTGTGTGTGTGTGTGTGTGTGTGTGTGTGTGTGTGAGTGTGTGTGTGAGTATGTGTCTGAGAAGAGAGAGAGAGAGAGAGAGAGAGAGAGAGAGAGAGAGAGAGAGAGAGAGAGAGAGAGAGAGAGAGTGTATGTTTATATGATTCAGTGTCTGTGGTTGAGCTTATGTATTTGTGTGCTTGTATGTTATGTTTGTATGTGTGATTTAATGAGTGCATGCATATACAATGCATGGTATATATGTATGTTGGTGGGTGTGTGTGTGGATGTGTATGTGTTTGTTTGTACGTGTGTGAATGTGAGAGAGGAGTCATTGAGTACACATGTATGTGCACGTGTATGTGTATAATTCTATGTGTATGAATGTGAGGATGGGAGTGCGTGTGTATGTCTGGTATTACGCATCGAAATGTTGGGACCCCCACTACCTAAAAACTATTTTCCATTGAAATACCGGGGGTTTCCCAGACCCTAAAATATTTTTCAACAAAATTGTTGAAATATTCACAATAATATCTGTCGAATATGACTATCTTTGGGAATAACTGTTAACGGTGTGTACTGTTAATTGTGGTATGTTGTGTTTTATTTTCCATGCATCTTAGCACTAGCCATCAGAAAAGTGGAAACATTATCATTTATGCATAGTGCTGTTATCTAGGTTAGGTTAGGTTGCAGGGGCAGTCTCACAAGGGAACACACTTAGGCCGAGCATTGGCCCTTTGTGATACCACACAATGAAGATTGATTCTACACTGGGAGTCTTAAATTTTGCCTAACTCAAGTGTATTTAGAGTAGGGATCTTTAACGAGTACCTGACATCGTACAGGCTCGGGACCGACAGTTTAACGTCCTTCTCCGAGGGAGGACGTGCTCAGATTTATTCACCTCCCGCATGAATAAATCGAGGGCCAGGTGGGGATCGAACCCCGGTCCTATCAGTTCAGAGGCGAGCACTTAGCACCACTAAGCTAACCTGACCCCTTGCTGTTATCTATTGAGATCAATTTTCATATCGAGAGTACTGTTAATTATTCAGTTATCACAGAATCCTTTGATACATCGGAGTATTGGGCCTCTTGTATTTTGTTTATCAAAGAACATAGAAGAAATAGAGGAATCAAGAAATAGGGAGTCCCGCAGTTAGCGTTTTTCTAGAAACAGTCCACTGGTGAGCGCTCAAATATATACTGACCTCATACTCTAAAATTAATAAATAATATTTAATACATCTCTTTATGTGTTATTTGATACATCTCTCAAATGTTTTATTTGAAAACATTGTCTCTGTTTAGGAGTATACATTGGAATATAAATGTTGATAAGGTTTAATTTGAAGTTATACAGAATTGACATTTTGAAAATGATATTCGTTCTTTTTAATTTGCATCAATTAAATAGAAAAGGAAACCGGTTGAAAGAAGAAAACAGGTGGAAGCCGTTTGTTTTTTCGGAGGCCGTGGTTAGGGGGTGGACTTTTTGGGGGCGGACTTTGGGGGCGGGTCGGAGGCGGCGAGCTTTAGTCTCTGCCTCGACTTGAAGCTGAAAACATCAAAGTCACCCTCCCAGGCGAGCGTCTCTCGCTTTTCAACACATCCTACCCACACTCGCTCACCACCCTTGCTACTTCGTCAGGTGTTTAAACAACACACCAAAGGATACCTCTTAAGCCTCTAATCAGGTGAACTTCTTTATAATTTCAACAAAAAGAATTTTTATTTTAAAATATATCCACCATTTAATTATTCTACTTCATCTAACTAATTAGATGAAGTTTACTTATTCAACTATCATAATTAAACCCAGAAACATAATTTTCGATCATTTACTAAACATCAAATATATAGAAATAAATTAAACATTGCAAATTATAATTCAAACAAATTACTGGATACAATTTACAAAACACATCCCTAAAGTAATAATAAAGTATGACTGTTTACAGTAAGATAAAATAGAAAGGTGTAATTTTATCCAAACTAAATAATACACTTTGACATGTATCAAAGTAGAGATTTTTGAAAAAAAAAATAATGAAGATAAGTATTTGTACATTTATCCACAAACATGAGTTACTTAAGTCATAACATGTTTTGCAATAATAATCATATTTTAACAAAATATTACGTAGTTTTTATTTTCAATTTAGAACAACTTGAGTTTGAATGTTGTATTTCAATATACATACAAAAGTTGAGAGTAGCTCCTCATTTAAATCGAGTCAATTAATATCTGATGTTAACTCATTAAACATTCAGAAAACATGGTTGGATATATAATTTGGGAAAAGCACCTTGATTATTCTCCTATCATTAAATATCTGTGTTATAGACTTCTTTACTCGGGTTAATTCTTAGAACTTTTTTATTACCTCTCCATCTTTTTGAGACAATAAACAGTCATTAATAATTAGTAAATTAATGTTTAATTATTTTACCTTTCGTTAATTTTTCCGGAAAATATAATTCTTGAAGGCAACATCCTGGCGCGACAGTTATATATATTTCTAGTGTTAACAGTGTTACCGAATGGCGACAAGAGAAATTGGCAAGCCTTGTTTTGAGGGTTAGTATGCATAGCCCTCGGATTATGGAAAATATATATAACGAAACCGTAGAAAACGTATAACAAAAATATATATAATCTACCGTAGAGGAAGATCTAGGTAATACTTAGAAAGTCATTTAGCCATACATTTACGTGTGTGTGTGTGTGTGTGTGTGTGTGTTGTGTGTGTGTGTGTGTATGATGTGTGTGTATTAAATAACAATATATATATATATATATATATATATATATATATGTGTGTGTGTGTGTGTGTGTGTGAATTTTGGTAGCAGTCCTTTTAAGAAGGACATATATATATATTATATATATATATATATATATTATATATATATATATATATATATATATATATATATAATATAGATAAAAGTATCGACCGTGGAATAGAAACAAAATGAAAGTTTATCGGGACTCGGTCAGTTCTTCAGGTTCAAATTAAACTCTTATTGCCAACGTTTCGGTCTTTATTTAAAACCTTTTTCATAGGCAGAAGTATGAATTTTGAAACAGAAAAACTAAGTATTATATTACTAATTATTTTACAAAGAAAAATAATTTAAGCCAAGGTTTTAAATAAAGACCGAAACGTTGGCAATGAGAGTTTTTATAAAAAATTGTAAAAGCAATAGAATAATTATAACAATATCCTTATGTCAATATATAAAAAAAAAATCCATAGTCGAAATAACTGATTTATCAATAAATTCCTCTTTGTTACTGTACAAATTGAAATGTAATAAATTACCAAATAGTAGTAATAGTAGTGCTAATTGTAAAACAATCATGTTGTAGCCCTGAAGATGACATAAATATATGTCGAAACGTCGGCAAAAGGACTAGTTTAAAATCATTGGACCTCAACCCTCAAAAAAATTACATCATATAAATATTGGGTCAAGAACACAAATCATGATATATATATATAAATCAAGAGATAATTATAACCGAATCATCTGATTTCAGACTACTGAAGTATTGCTACATTGATTTGTACAAATTTGCTTATTAGATGGTACTCTTGCCTATGACAGTAAACTTCCTCTCCTAATTTCAACCAATGTTCAAATAGAGAAGTGAACTGCTGTTAGGAATTATGCTTTTTTTCCTCTCGTGTTGTGTTTTTTTATGAAAATAGTGTATACAAATATAAAGTTGGTAGAAAATCATAATGCGATGTATACACTGTAAATAATTGAAGTAAGCGTAGCTGGTACCTGCTGCTCGATATTCTTAAATAACTCTCTGCTAACTCCATCTTGGCAATAACAAATCCAATCGTTGATAAGCCTCAGCTGATTACAAGTCATCGTCTGCTTTAACATATTAACTCTTTACAACAGAAGTTACAGATTTTCCTGACTTCCACACTTTATAGCACTGATTACAATGCTGATGAAAACAAATTTAGAAATATGTTGATGGAAAATATGCATTGATATTTTTGATCAGACCTGAAATTATGCCCACCAATATTGAATATATAAACAAAAAAAAACAGTGGTCAATGAGGATACCACATCAGATTACACATACATACTAAATAAACACAATAAAAAGGCGATGAAAATTAATGAAAGTAAAAGCTATAAATAAAAATTAAAAGAACACAGAAAATCTGCTCTGAAGCCTTTCAAATGTATGATTTTTTTTTATATTGATAAGAGTATTGACCGTGGAATAGAAACAAAACTATAGTTTATCGGGACTCGGTCAGTTTTTCAGATTCAAATTAAACTAAGTTTACTAACTTTAATAAACTAACTTTAGTTTTGTATATATATATATATATATAAATATGATTGAGCCGTAGGATTCATGAATATATATGATATATATGATTCGCGCTCTGTTCTTCGACGTGGGGAGATCTCTCTCACTTCGTCCTCTCTTCTAGTCTACTCTCCTGATGACGAACAACAGTTCGAAATATTGAATTATGTAAGTGTTCTTTTTATTCCCTTTTCTGTGTCGTGCTTTGTGTAATTTAAAGTTATATATATATATATATATATATAAACTAAGGTAACCCATAACTTAGTCAGTCTCTCAGGTTTAAATCAAACTTCCAATACCTAGTTTTTTTAATTTAATTAGAAAGATTTTTGCAGTAAAAGTAAGATTTTTTTAAAATAAAAGCATCACTTTAATATTAAACAGTCATTATTCTTGTACTTTGAAAGAGCTTTTTCCATTCATTTATATTACCTTTTCCCACGTAAAGTATTTTAAACACAAGAAAAACGTTCTTAGAAAACGACAGAAAAAAATAATAAAAAAACGAGACACTAGTACTTGTCGAAGTGATTCCTTTAATATTTCAAAATGTTTCAATTTTGTCAGGAAAATGTCAGGTCATCGAATCACGATAGAAGAGCTTAACATTAGTATCCGTTTTGTAATAAATATGGATAGAGTACATTCCCGTATTTAAATATTATGTAAAGGCCGTGGGACTCATAAGCGCACTAAGAATTATACCTCAGATTAAGTTCTTTTCATGGATTCAACATGTAGTTTAATTAGAAAATTTTGTTCGACAACCATGCATAATACTAAGAAAAGCATGGTTTATGGAAATAAACCATGGAACATAAACCATGGAAATATATGTTTGATTGGCGTTAATTTTTTAAATTAAAGAATTTATTTCTTCATACATATCATTTGAACTACTTGAAACATTTCAAATTATTTTATTAAACCTCTGAATAACAATTTTATTTCACTCGATCTACTGACATACGAGTAGTTTTTGACCCAATATAAACGGATCCAACAATATAAGATGATTGTTGTTTTTTTATGGTTATATTATTATTTATTATTATCAAAAGTAATTTTTTTTGAAGCAACCAGCAGAATTTTTTGTTGTTGTAATTTTTTTGTTCTCTAATTAGCGGTTGCAAAATTTCATTGTTTTCTAATTAGCCATTTAGAGTTATTAAAAATGTTATTTAAAATTTTAAATAATATTTTATTAAATTTTAAAATATACTCAGTCGTCCCTTTGTCTTACCTTAATTTAAAAAAAAATGCCTCAAGTGATGTTGGCATAATGTAGAATTATTAGGTATAGTTTTATTCAGATCCTTAAAAGATATGGTTTAAATCCTGCTCACAAGAGTTCAATAATAACTCGAAATTTGTACATTATATTGAAAAAAAAAAGTATCTTTCTTTTAAAGAGGAAGTTTTATGAGGTTACTTAATTTTGTGCTCCTCTGATTTCCATGATGATGCCAAAATTACAATACTGTAGAGTAAATAGTTTAGGAGAAAAAAAAATGTAGTCTAAGATATATTTTGGCCAAAAAAAGAAGACTTTTCATCATTCAATGGCCTCAAACCATAGGGTACAACTGTACTGTAGGGCCGATTTACACGTAAAATATGAATTAGATCCATCAATTGTTGCAGACTGTAGTATGCCCATAAACTTCAGAATGCGCACCCACCCACACACATACAAATCACACAAACTTACACACAACAGACAAAGTATAGTAGTGAGTTTTTCTAATCCTTGTTCTTGCAAATCATTCTTCTTGTAAATTAATTTTATTTAGTTCGTCAAATCATTTAATATAAGTGCCTATATGTATCAAATAACCCCCTATTTTTTTTTAGTGAATAATTTTTACTAAAAAGAATCAAATTTATATTCTACCCAAAAAAAGCTCATATACTGTAGATGATTACTATTGTTTAAGGAATTATTGTGTTGGGGAATCTATACTTTTGCCCAGTATGTGTTTCTAGACACCATTTTACCGCTTAGTATTTCTTGCCACTCAAACAACATTTAACTCCACCTGTGACATTTCATTAAAATTAGTATGTTTTTTTATTAACCTATCCCCTAGCGGGTGTAACGTCAGACGTTTACCGGCTTTTTTATTGATCGGTGATTCTACAGATTCTACATTGGGAGTTTTCAATTTTACCTAAGTCAAGTGCGTTTGGAGTAGGGATCTTTAACGAGTACCTGACATCGTACAGGCTCGGGACCAACGGCTTAACGTCCTCTCCGAGGGATGACATACTCAGATTTATTCACTTCATGCGTGCTAAATCGACATCCAGATGGGTGTCGATTAAATAATAAATAATTTATTGAATATAAATTTATTAATTTATTATTTAATTTAATTAAATAATAATTAAAATAATTCGATAAATAATTATCGAATCCTATACTACCAGCCTAGGGGCGATTCTTTAACAACGGAGCTACCTATCCCTAAATTATTATGCTATAAAAAGAAATATTGGTTTCTTGATAAAGGTGAAATAATTTTAAAAAAATCAAAACTCTACTTAGAGTAAGGACAGCTTGTTGGATTTGCTTACATAAAGTAAGAGAATTCTTTATCGAAATTCAACTGGATAGTTTATTTAATTTTAGTTTTTGAGTCCTTAAAATAAGATAACTTGATATCCAAACTTTATAAACATTTTAACTTATTATAGGGAACACTGTGAAGAAATGACATTTTAGAATAGCTATCCTGGTGATTCATGATTTTGTTTGTATTTTATCGTGGTAAACAAAAGTACTGTTTTTGTTTAATATTGAAGGCGTGATACTATACTTTATCACCAAGTTGGTTCTATTTTTAAACAGCTCTGCTGGCAACTGCAGACAAGTTGAGTTTTGTTTTAAATATTCTCAGATTATGGATATTGCATGGCATGAATATAGAATATTAGACTAGAGAATATTACAAACGTATGGAGGAATTACCACCTTCAGCATTGAACAGTTGATTCAGTGGTACATTCCTAGTATAACTCAGAATTACTCCAAAAATAACGTTTTTTTAAAAAAATACTGTTTTTTTATCAAGAACAACATCTTCTAACATACCCCTTAGGCATTGCTATTGTTATTAGTTCAATTTTTTCAATAACAACTCTTTTTAAACAACAATCAATTCAATAATTATATTGTAATATTGGTCTATTTATACCAATAGTAAATATCTTTTAAAAAAAACATTCAATTTGTAATAATGCCATTGATGTATGAAGTACCTATTTTTTTAACACAAAATTCTCTCCAAGCAACGCTTTATTCAGCAGTTGCTGTTAGTCATTAGTAACTTTCTCTAAAAGCCTCTTCATTCCAAATTTACACCCATAAACACTCCATTTTTTGAGTAGTTTTCATTCTGGCACTATATTCAACAACACTTTAACAACGCTGTATAAAGTACTCCATGTTTTCATTAGTAGCTCTTTTTAAGACACATTATATTTTTAATAATATAACCTCAATTTTTATATCTGTGAGTTATTCTAAACAATAATCGATTAGCAATAACGTCTTTTTACGTTTTATGAGTATGTAGCCGTAAAAAATTTGATTTTGTGATTTGAACGGATTACACCTATTGAAGTTTCTCTATACATTTTTTGCGTTTTTCTAGACGTTTTTAAAGAAGATTTGCTTTAATGTCCAAAATGTTTTCTCCATTTTTGTTTCATCAAGAACTACAATTTTAACAGAGGTGCAAATTCAATATTTATTATACAACTAATATTAGTATTAACCTCAAAAATGTTACATAATTATTAATAAATCAAAAGATTAGATTTCTTTAAACATATAAAATGTTGACTTTCAATTGAATCTGAAATCTTGTGAACTCGATATTGGTCAAACCATTTGACGGATAGTAATAAAATTAAACAGTGGGTTATTGGTAAGAAAATGACCTATATTATTTTTGACAAAATTGTTTTGAAGAAAAAAAGTATTATAGTATATTTTTTTAATAGAAGAAAAAGTTTCATTAAAAAAAAGAGAAAAAAAAGGTACGAATATTAATAGAGTTTTTCAGATCTCCTAGCTAATTTCCCTTCTTCGGAGTTGAGTTATTGAGCCTCACAGAGGAGGCTCACATCTGGTTGCTCGGGGCGCGCAGTGCACCTGGACTTAACCTTAAAAAATAGTTTTTTTTTTTAATGTATTATTTTCCAGTATTCTTTATTCTCTAGTACTTATTTCTTTTTTCCTCTTTCGTATATTTTGTGTATATCTATTTTGTCTTCTTCACTTACTACTAGTTTGTTTTATCCTAATTTATTTTTCTAAATTCTTATTCTTAACTAGTTTCCCATACTTACCCTTTTATTCAGTCTCTATCTTTTATTTACTAAAACAACCAATGCATGTTTTTTGTATTGTATTTATTTTTATTTATTTATTTTTTTCTTGTTTTCTCTATCATTATTTTTGTGTTTTATAGTTTGTTTTTATCTTATATTGCTTATAATTTTTCACCTATTTATAGTTTTACCCAACCAGTACTGCTTATCTGAATTTCTGTTTATATCTTCTCCTAATTCTATACTTTAAGACCGGGTACGGTTGACAGCACTGGCGGTTGCCGGGTTCGTTACTTGCCGTTGCGTCTACAACGTGCTTGGTCTCCCATTCTCTTTTCTCCTGAAGACGGATTATCCGAAAATTTGAGTCTGTAAGTGTGTTTCCCTACTTTGTGTGTTGCTCTTTGTTAATCTCGAACTCGTATTGTGTCCAGTTTGGATCGTATTTCGTTTTATCAGTGAAATATATATATACAATTAAAAGAAACGGTCCAGCGGACTTTTTTAAAATAAAATATATTATAAATATATTATATTATATAATTATCATATAATAATATAATTATATATATTATAATAATTATATATTTTCTTATATATATATATATATATTATATATATATATATATATATATATAGTTTGAGAGAGAGAGAGAGCGCTGGACAGACAAAAACATATAATAATAATAATTATTTTTATTTTACTTTGGAAATTTTGTTTTTGATCAGGGGAACCTGGTCACTTCTGTTATATTTCATTATATGGACACAGTCTCTTCATATTTTATACTATTGTTAATGATTGAAAAGTTGTTTATACATCTCTTTTTTAGCTGTATTGCTTAATATATTTAACTTTGTTAATTATGTATCCGATTTACATTAATTATTTTGTGACCAGATTTAAAAGAATGCACGTGACCTTGTATATTTCACTATGGTCTAAAATCTATCAGTTACATAAGCAAATAAACAGTGCTGCGGGGTATTTGATCATAATAAAATTTAAAAATAAGCCGGTTAAGGTTGCTATATTTTTAGATGTATGGAGAATAAGCTAAATTTAAGACTGCAACATGTATGTTTATTTCCGGATTTCCTTGACTGCATCTGAGACGTGTGACGTATTTATTTGCTTCTATTTTTCACAGAGTTTTGCTTAAATTTAATATTATTTTATTTAAAATATGAGTATTAAGTATGAGAGTAACAGTGCACAATGCAGGTTTCGTCTGCAGTGTAGCCATATTTCTGAACTGTCAGACAGTTCTCATTAAACTACTAAAGACTGAAAACATAAACATAGAAATGAGGCTTTCACTACTTCTAAAGGTAACTCGCGTTGGCGTGGTGGGGTAGTCCGCCTGCTCAGTCATTGCTTATGTCTGCTAGACTATGAAAGGGCGAGCTTTGACGTATGTCTCATCACGCTTGTTCTTGTAGATGTTTCTCATTCATTGCCAGCTATAGATTGTTCTTCAACTTGTCTTCATAGTACTAAGCTTATCTTTTAAATAATCAAAACAAACGACACTTTGAAAATCTTAAGAAACGTCAGTTTTGGGAATGTAGGGAATGTTTTTTACCAGTCAATGTGGTTCGAAAATTACCTACAAAATGCCAGAATTTTTCCAAAAGTCATTCAAACCTTTCACCTAGGTTCTTATAATAGTTCCAAGCATATCAAAAGCAATCTTGTACTTAAATTTGCCAACAAATTATTCTCTAATAAGTTAGCTTATTATAAAATTCGTCAACACCCTCCTAATGGAGGATAGCATAAAAATAGGTTATATATACTTGTATTATAAAACGGTACCATGGTATGAAGATTTGTTCAAAGTCAGACCACGAGAATGTGAGTACCCTTAACACAATGCATTAGTCTAGAGTGGTATGTAGTGTATACATACTCCAGCTGGATCAGTGCTGCGTGCTAGAGTAGGTGCAGGGCTGATTTTGTTAGTAGTTTGACGTATCAGTTCAAAAGTCCTTTGCCCTCTCCAACCTAATAGCTCTATTTAGAAGAATTGAATTGTTAATATTGTTTTGGTGAAACAATATTAACAAAATTGCCTTTTTTAGTAAAGTTGCCATAAAGATGGTTGTAAATTGGAAGAGAAATTATGGTTGCAAGCCAGAATGCTGTTGACCCGTGAAAATAGTAGAGAATCAGCGAGACCTCGAGGCAGGGAAGCTGATGACATCCATCACAATATGACAGTGTAGTCGATATATACGGAGCCTGAGTAGCCTGCTATTTATATGCAAACAACTCCCAAATAAAGTCTATTCACAGTCATAACGAAGATTGACTGCTAGTGGAAACTGTGGACCCAACCGTAAGCAGTGCTCTGCAATGTTTAAACGCAATTGCGAGAAATGTCATCTCAATATTGTGTACAAACATAAACAAAATACTTTATTCAACTTGTTTTCAATTTAGCGAAAAACCTATTGAATGAAACAGAACTATCCCTCATGATAAGGTATCGATTGTATTCAATTCGCCAGGAGTTTCTTACATTTACATTACAAAGAGAACTTTGTCGACATAAAATTAGTCGTGTACAAAGGTTTCATTTAAGAATCAATTTACTAGTCTGTATCTAATTGTCCAAGACGATTCTAATTAGTTCAAAAAAACTTAAAAACATCATAGAAATAAAAGTAAGAAAGGTTGTTTTACGGGATATTGTTAATTATAATTTGAGAATGAAAACCTTGTGGTCTTTCAACACTACTTATCCTTTCTTGTAATTTAGTCCAACCATTAAATGTAGAAGTTCTTTTAGTAGAAGTTTAAGAATATTCTTAAAAAAAAAAATTGTATTCGCCTACACTCAACTTTATTGTAAGTCAAAAAGTATCAAACAGGTTAACTATATAATGATTTTTTTCTGCTCATGAAAAGCCACTCATGTGTTTTCTTTAGTACTTCTCTTTCCACAAATCCTACAAATGTCAAAAAGGTTGTATTTTGTAGCATGTTTTTGAGAGAATTTAAACTGTGTAGCAAAGAATTCCTTCAGAATTCTTTGATCACGATCTACTAAAAATGTATAACATTTTTAAAATAGCAACGATATAAACATAAAGTACCCAAGAACACTAATTATGATTTGAATAAAATATTAGTCATTAGTTATGATTATATTAATAATCTAAACAATTATTAGAGAAATGAGGGCGATAAAGAACAGTTAATTAGAAAAAATATTAGTTGTCCCATTCAATCGATCATCAAAAGATATTGTTTTTTTCTGAAAAATGACATATCAGTTGTCTTTTAAAATGGGAACAATTTAATTAACAGATTTTCAAATAACTGTCCGAAAATAAATGTGTGTATAAAATGTTGTGTGGTGATTAAAGTTTAGCATATTTTTGACACATGGGAAGGAGCCTAATAATTCGGAGTAAACAACACAAGTACTCTGAAAGGAGGCAGAGGAGTGTAGGCTTTCTTTCATCGTATCAAAAAGAAAAGACATTGAAAAGCATATCAAAAGAAACTCTGTAAAAGACTCTATGTAAAAGTTGTTTTTAAAACCTGATAAACAAGCCATACCTCTTCAGGTTAGGCAGTGTTTTAATTGAAAATTTAGTTAGGCAAAATGGAATCTTCCCTAACTTCTAACTCAAACAAATTAATATTATTTGTAACATATTTTTCATATGTACTTTAATCTTACTACTAATCCTGCCACTGTAACCTTGTATTTGTTTTCTAGTTTAATATTATTTCTTTTGTATTTGGTTTATTAATCTTCATTTATTTTATTTTTCCTATATTTCATTTATATTTCTTTTTCTATTTTTATCTAACGGCTGTCATACCATCTTTTAGAATATCTACTTCTAAGTAACCTCTTTCTATTGACTATTATTCACTCTCTGATTGCATAAAATGAAAATTAATTTATTGTTCTTTTTTTGCCATTATTCCTGAGAATTTTTTTCTTATAAATATGAATATATGCTTCTTTAAAATCCTTTTTAATTTTGAATCTAAGTCACTCTTTTCCAATTTTCTTAAATTAATTTTCCATCCTTCAAAGTTAAAATAAAGTCGTTTTTCAAATAATTTATGATTTTAAGTTCATTATATTTCTCTATGAGACTATAACGTTACAGGCAGATTAACCTAATATGTTTCTGTCAAAAACTGGACATCTACAATTTGGATAGATGAATAGGGTCATATTTTTAAGCAAAAGAATTTAACAGGGTCAAAATGAGAGTGAGTCAAGGTGTATTGTATCTATATGTGTGTTTTTTGTTTTCAGTGTACATGTATGAATATATGCACTAATCTTAGATACAATTAAAAAAACTGTAATGTATTTACAAGTTGAGTCATGTATACTTAGACTGATAGTAATATATTAATTTAACCGATCTTTTCTATAGAATTGTAAATGGTGATTAAAATAATGTGGGTTTATTTTAGGTTGATTGTTTAGTTAATGTTTGTAAGGGTTGATAATAAATAGACTGTAATAAAGGCAGGTGTGAAGGGTGGTTTGGGGGTGGATTCGCAGTTAATAGGGTGCGTGGCGTGTTTCTCTTGAATGCATCATCATCTGTTTAACTGACTCCCAGTTAATCCCACCCCCTGAAAAACCAATCCGTCCACAGCCCGTATTTCAAACCACCACTCTATAGTAATCTTCAAGGAAATCTAATTACATGAAGCATTGTCCAAGGCAATGTCTTTAATCGAATCAACTGTCGCTTTTGTTTGTCGATTATTGGAAAAAGAATTGTTTTTGGCCTAACAGAGGTTCACTAGGCAATTACTAAGAGTGCAGGCAAACCCCTGTGGGACAAAAAGGTTTACGAGAAAACTCATATCATGTATTCTGTTGGCAAATTTAATCCAGTGATACACTAGCTTTCTTAAAGCAAAAAAATTGCACGATCCAAACAGTATTTTGATTATATATTGTTTATATCAGTTGTATTTATTGACCTTTAGCACGCAGATATCACAAGATTATGGTATTAAGTTTTCTACCTGTGAAGGAAGTAGGACTCACTATTTGTGAAATCAAAGGCCATAAAAGAAAGGCAATACCATTCGACCAAAAATTTTAAAAATAACTAAGTTTTCAAAAATCTAAATGAAAAACATAAATACTAATGTCCGTATTTTACTTTAGTAAAAAACTATGGAAACATATATTAAAAGCTATAAAAATTAGTAATACTTACAAATATTTTAGATAATATTGTTGAACATATGCCAAAATATTTCATGATGTTAGACATCATAAGCTCTTTCGAGTGGAGTTAATTTTTTGAATTTCTGTTTGACAAAGAAGTAAATAAATACAATGAGTGAGTAGGATGTGCATATAGTTAAGTATTTGTTAAAAAGAGAAATTAAATATTTGAAAATTTAATGTTATAAAGTTTAATTGTGAAGTTTCATGTCCTTAACTCGTTTTGTTATCAGTAATTATCACTATTTATTGTTTTAATCAAACAGTTTCTTAGACGTTAGACAGATTTGTGTTTAAATTATTTTAAGTTTCCATTATTTTGATTGGTGGCTTATCTATTCCCACTAATCAGGTTGTGTGGTAAAGAAGAAACCTGCTTCGGATTGCCATGCGCTCTGGTGCTTTCATATGCTGCGTATATCTAAGGTATTCCAGATTGATTAGAATTAGAAAGCACGACGTATGTCCCCAAGGTGGAATGCAGCCTCTCACGCTCTATATACGAGTTTGTATCATATAACATCGTATTATTATCGTATATTATCGTATCATATATATCGTTTGTATCGTATATCGAACAGTTTGTAATCCCTTAAGCCATTTGATTCAGTAACTTTACAAGATAATAATTGGTAAAAGAAACATAGAAAAAAAACCTTTTTGTTGTTTAGAGTACATCTTGACCAGCAGTATCCTTGTCAGCTCCATGCATACAGCATTGAGAAATATGTTGCCTGTGATGAAGTTTTTCTGTTTTTCTGTTTAAAAGCGAATTTGAGAGTTTATGAGGACGTAAATTCTAAAACAGTGTCATTCTAATAAGTGTTTATCACTCCTTATGTAAGTCAAAAGTAAGGTAGGTGCTGAATAGTTTTTTTGGGACTCATTTAGTTTAATAGAAGAAAAAAATCTATTTGAGGTCCTATATTAATATTTATTGATCCAATACATAAACACACACAGAATGAGAGAGAGAAAAACAGAGTGAAAATGAGAGAGAGCGAGTAATATGAGAACTTATTTTATTGGTTTTTTAGGACTTCATAATGTGTCTTTCTGTTTAAAGTTCGATGTAAACGTTTTGAATCGAATGCGTTTCTTTGATTGCTCCAGATCTCAAACAAAGGCTAAATAAGAGTAATTCAGAAAAACACTTTGCTGGTTGTGATATGCTCTATTTATCACAATTTATGATTGTGATAAATAGGGTCGTAAATTTCAGATTGGTTTAGCCATTATTTTTTCTATGAAAGACTTCCATTAATAGATTCACAAAAATCAACGCAACATCAAAAGAATAAAAAACCGATTAATTCCTTTGAGGTAGCTAGTTGTCAAAAAACTTTTAACTTTCATTATGCAGGGACGTATCTCTTTAACAATTTTTGCTTATACAAGTGGTATAGAGTTCTGTTTCATTATTATTTTCGAGATATATTTGGCATTTACTATTTCATAAAACCTCAGTTTTTATTCAAATACAATGAAGACCTAAGGTTTTAATTGGATGACCTTTGACTTCTGGCTAACTAGCCGCTTTTTCAAGCAAGTCAGTGATTCATGACTAATTAGAATTGCTCAATGTCATTTAATTGTGACTCGACACCAAAACAGTCCTTGTACTCGTTTTGAGTTGCAGTGGTTTTCGATTGCAACCTTACTTGCAGTTGAAATCCTATCCGTACGTTATCTACAACGGATAATCATTACAAGATAAGTCGCTTATAGCAGTTTCTTTAAGAACAGACTTATCGCATCAATCAAGGCAGTAAATATCATTAAAAGTAACAATATCATTTACTTTACTAAAAGTGATCATACAGTCGATAAATTAAGAGTCCTATTTAAAAACTATTAAAATAAAACTCAACTACACAAATTAGGTTATTCAATCAAGCATCAGTTTTGAATACTTTTAAAAAAACTAATAAATATAACTTATTACTCCTACTAATTTATTTCCGATAATGCAAAGTCACAAAAAGATGATAAATACTTAAAATAATCTTAAAGAAGCCTACATCAACAGAAATAAATTAAAATGTAAAGAAATTGAACCAGTCAGAAAGAGAGTGTGAGTTCTATCCGTCGACTAGTCCACATTACACGCCCTGTCAGAAAGTACTAACAAGTTAAAATTTTCGAACGTATTTGAACTGTTTTTTTTTCAACTCGTATAATTTTCATCTCATTTTATGATATATATATTTCATGTATATCAATGTTTAAGTAAGTAAGGAATTCAATAAACACTTCAGTTTATTGTGCGACTCTGACAAGTAACAGTTATTTAGATCGAATATCCTAGACCATTTCTGAATTTCTTATTGTCTTTTAGCCGTTGATTATAATATCATGTGTTAGTTGTAAAGCGTTATATTTATATATTTAATATATTTATATACCTTTTCGATGAAAATACGTTCCGAAACGGATGATTGTGCATGCGGCAACATTGTTGATAACGCCATTGAATTTGTTGACAAATATTATTGGACTCGAGACGATCTTAAGTCCGTAAAATCGGGCTCTCTCTCAAACTAATCATTTTTTAGAACAAATTGTTTGTTACTAATTTAATGATACAGAAAATCGTTATTTTAAGGTAATACATAACATATAGACATGAAACATAAAAGCTAAATGATATTAAATGAGGAATTAGTGTATATACTGTATATAGTAACATATAAATCATTAGTTGTGCAATCCGTAATTGTGTGGTATTTACTCATTCTGAGGTAAAATGGATAAACCAGCACCACTTCCTTGGTGTTTTCCTGATGATGAACACAAAGTGTTCGAAACGCGTTGAATAAAAAACTTCATTTGTGTTGAGACTTTTGTTGGTTTATCCATTTTACCTCAGAATGAGTAACATATAAATGTATATATTATGGACAAACAGCATTGGAAGTACAGGGTATCCTGCTATGCAGTGTGTGAGTAGGTTTTTATCTTTTTTTTATATTTTTTATTAATATTTCAGCATTTTATTTCCAATTAGTCAGTACGTGTCTTAGTGGCTACAATATTCGATGATGTCTTCATTTGTGTGGTAGTTATAGGTTCTGAATCCAAAAGTTTGTCGTATGTATATATCAAGCCAATCAAATAACGCTAAAAGTAGTCCATGCAGTGCAAATGAAATCAGTAGATTATTTAATCAGTGAAGGAAATCTCTACAAGCTGCATAGTATTTTATAACATGAGTACTTCTTCAACAAAAAGAGGTAGTACAGTATACTTTGCGAATTTATAAAATACTTTATTTCTTTTTACCGTTCGCTCCAAAATTTGAAATAATTATATTTGGTATCCTCCTAATCGTAGTATGAAGGTAAAAAAAATATAAATTTTCTAGTGAAACATATTTATTTTCAAGAAATATATTCATTATGTAATATGCAGAAAACTTTGAAACTATTAACAAATATAGCATGTTCTGGAGAAGAAGTTCCTGAGTCATAGTTCTCGAGTGATCTGGGAAATTACTGCTCTTGAAATTGAATAGTCTCATGTTAGAGTAATATTGCTCGCCAATATTGTACATTACCGAAATTGTTATGCAATATTTTTATTAACGGAATCCATAATGCATTTGAATTGATTGTACATAAAGTAGAAAATATTTTACGCAAAATCGGTTACTTATACCTGATAGAACATTAAAATAATTTTAAAATTAAATTAAGGAGTGTGATATGTTTGGTTGTAGTTATTATAGTGTACTCGACATTTTGTTGTTAGGATCTGCCTGATTATATGAGGAACCAGCGTAAGAGCAAGACCTTTTACGACAATGGCAGTTTCAACCTGGCCTGCTTTAGCATGTGCATTCAACATCAATTCATTTAAAATATTGATTGCTAGAACTCCAATCTGGAGCAGAACAAGTTTGAAATCAGCTGATGACGAAAGTGACTTAGCCCAAAACAGTGGACAGAGGATGGCTTGAGTGTCCGAAGGTGGACCTGTAGCGGGACTTAATCAAGTAGGAGGCGAAGTCAATTGGACTCAATTAAGTAGAAATTGCCGAGAGGGGGGTGAGTTGCAGATTAAATCTTATGGCCCACGACTCTCCGATATTAAACTGTTGCCCAACTCGATTTGCAATATGTTGCCTCCTTTCTAGCAAATTATCTTCTTGTTTTTTATCGCTCTATTTATTTGATAAATAGGATGAGGTTGTTATCTGAAGGATGGATCGCTACTTAGGAAACCATTTCAACTAAACTGAGCATAATGTTGGAGTGGCTTTTGGCTCTTTAAAAGTCGATCTCTTTATAAAGTCCGACTTACGATTCTCATCAGCTATATGGACTAATAAGCTTACCAATGCCTTTTTACAATAGGATTCCTACATCTCGCTGTACTTAATATGTTTAAATTCGACCTCGTTTAACAGCTATCTGACATCGTACAACCTCGGGCAAACGATAGAAGATGTTACATAAAGATGTCTAGGGTAAAAGAAATCTTATAACTTGGATTGAGGGTTGCAGTGGCAAGCACACTAACTATTCGATCACTCTGATCTCCTTCAGTCTAATGAAACGTGCTTCGTGTTAGTACTGACCACCGCAAACCCTTCCATCAAATTAGATTTCTCACATGGAGGAAGAAAATATCTAAAGACTATCTTTCAGCGAGAACCTATTGTCCAGAACATATACGCAATCAACATGTCGTTAAATATACATTCATTTATAAACTCAAGTAAGGCAAAACATTGTAACTCTGATGTGAAATTCCCCTTAGTAATTTCATAGGTATTACTCCATTAAAACTCCTATGTAGTATTATTATGGAGTAATAATACTACATAGTCTTTATTCATTTAAGTAATTTTCTTAAGAGACTGTAAGTGTGTTTGTATCTTTACTATCTCTATCTATAGTTTTCTATGAAACGTTTACTGTGAAATTCTGTCCATATCTGTCTGCCATAGATATGGAGCCTAACATGTATCCTGTTACCTTATGATTTAACTTAATTTAACTTATTTACTCTCTTTGTATTAATATAACCACACACACACACTCTCTCTCTCTCTCTCTCTCTCTCTCGCTCTCTCTTTATTGTGCTTTTTCATACAGTTTTTTCTAGGTTTTCTTTACCATGAGATTAAATTAAACGTATGGCGTGTTACTCTTTTTTACCATTAACCCAACTGTTGGTCAAGTGTTTTTAACTTTTACTTTGATAATGTGAATTGGAAGGGCCAGATTATTTCTTTATTTTTATTATATTGGTATTAACCTGTAAATATATGTTTATAAATGTGTCCTTTAATAACATTCAATGCCAATCTCTGCTATTTTCTTTAATCAGAAAGTCTTTCTTTGACTTCAAGTACAAGCCCTCACAATCATATATATTCAGAACCTACATGAGTTAAGGTGCTGGGATAAGTAAATGTGTTATTGTTTTTTTTTATAACTACAAAGAAGAAATCATAATTGAGTGTTTTCACCCACGGTCTATCGTACCTTATAATATCGCTCCTCAAATCGGAATAGCTACAACCTAATTGTCTCATTCATATTGTATTTTAATGATAGAGTTCCTACCATGACCAGTTTAAATATATGTTACATTTGCTACTACAGGCTCAGAGGTGAAGTGATCCGATGCACCGACAGTTACTGCAGCCAGCTTATCTCTCTTTATCGTTACGTTTTGTCATCGTTATCGTTATGTTTATCGTGGCATGTTTTGTTTCACTCACCGCTTTCTCTACCCTGCGTCAATATTTATCTCCGTTATTCATTGATTGTGCGACTGACTCTTTTCATTCACTAATAACTCTTTTTGGATTTGAAATGTTAATTTTTCTTATTTCAATTATACGTAGCACACACAGATATTTTTGTTACACTTATACAACACGAACGATAACAAAGAAATCCAGTTGTAAATAAACTGGATATTATAAAAGAGGAAAAAACACATACGATCTTTAATATATGGCTGAACCGTCATCAGGAAAGAAAAAACGAAACTCTAAATATGCCAACCTTTTCGGTAGACAACTGTCATCATACTTGGTATCCCATTTTATTTTTGATTGACGATATTTTAGTTGAGCTTTACACATTAAAAGTGTATTTCCCCATTTTATGCCGTTTTACAGTACATGAGTAGGTACCACAGGGTCTCTAACTGTATCTGCACCAGTGAGGTTGGTTTCGCTCTCTTATCTCTTGATGACGGACACACCGAAAATTAGAAACTGTAAATGTGTGTTTTTAATTTCTCTATGTTTCTTTATGTACATTATATATATATATATATATACGAGGGTCGTCCAGAAAATAAGTTCCGTTTTGGTCTGTAGGGCGGTAGGAGTGGTTTTTGCCAAATCCGGCAACACCGCTCGAAAGAGGAGAGGTGGGGGAATAGAATGAGAGGTGGGGGACCTCAGTCGGTCAATTACCAACGTCAGGGCAGGTAGTTGAAATGGAGCCCTCCATGTCACGTCCCGCCACCTCGATCCCGTTCCCTCTCGAGTTGTTTTGCGCGGAGTGATTCAATTTCTTTATGCACAGGGTTTCAAATCAGTTCAAATTCACGAACAGCTCATTTCTGTTTATGGAGAAGGTGTAATGAGTGAGGAGATGGGTACGTGAATTTAAGGCGGGAAGACATTCAGCTCTCTAGGGACCCACCGGGCGGAAACTTTCCGAAAGTCAAGTTTTTCGGAGACGATCTCATGGATGAGGGATCGTGAGATGTCTGGAAAACTCAAGTGGAGTTCATCCAGGGTTGAACGACGATCTTTGCGAATTGCATTGTCGATTTCTGCGACAATTTCGTCCGTCACAACTGAGGGTCTGCCTCTCCCACTTTCATCCTCAAGTGAATGTCTTCCCGCCTTAAATTCACGTACCCATCTCCTCACCATTGATTCACTCATTACACCTTCTCCATAAACAGAAATGAGCTGTTCGTGAATTTGAACTGATTTGAAACCCTGTGTATAAAGAAATTGAATCACTCCGCGCAAAACAACTCGAGAGGGAACGGGATCGAGGTGGCGGGACGTGACATGGAGGGCTCCATTTCAACTACCTGCCCTGACGTTGGTAATTGACCGACTGAGGTCCCCCACCTCTCATTCTATTCCCCCACCTCTCCTCTTTCGAGCGGTGTTGCCGGATTTGGCAAAAACCACTCCTACCGCCCTACAGACCAAAACGGAACTTATTTTCTGGACGACCCTCGTATTTTTCATTTATATATATATATATATATATATATATATATAAATGAAAAAATACTACACATAAAGGAAACGAGAACACTTACTGAATCAATATTTCAAACTGATGTTCGTCATCAGGAAGGCAGTAGAAAGGAAGAAGAAGAGGTATGGTTTGGACTGTTAAGTATTTTCTTTCTATATATATATTAAAATAAACCTTTAATAATCATAAAATAAATAATAATAAAAGTCCTTTAATAATCTTTTATCCTTCATTTACTTTAATATTCTTAATCTATTTATTACCTATTAGTCCAGTTATACTGTTGACCTTTCAACTCTTTTATTCTAACCGCTTGATTCTTGTTCTTTATTGACCTTTGACCTTCTCTTTATATTAACCTGTACTAATCCTTTTAATCTATTAATAGCAATGACTAAACATGAGTCATCGATTTAAATTTAACATGTCACTTGGCCAACTCTTTTTCCAGTTAAACCCTGTTAGCAGGAGGTTAGTTCGTAGGATCGAATCTCTCAGTCTTAAGATCGTGAATGCCGAGACTGAGGTTAATTTTTCTTCTTCTCATGAGATAAGCAATAGAAGTTTGACAAAATGGTTGTTTATTTAACCATTATTTATCAGAATTTACTTCTTGTATTCAATGTCAGTGTTGTATGATTCAGATGGTATATTCTAGGGAATGACAACCTTAACAGTTCTTTTTTTATACATCTGCAGGAACTTACCGCTGATGTTAAGGAATGTGTTAAAGCGAGTTGATTTTTTGTAAACGAAAATGAATCAATATTACATTTGGCGTCAATAAGAATATAAAAAAAAAATCTTAATTATCTTTTGCTATCTCTTAAATGCAGATAATCTCTCAAATTCAGCTCTAATTGATTGTAATGTTTCATTATCATAGTAATGACTATCAGTCTTCTTGTTCTTTTCCCATTTTCTTACTGTGGTTTCATCATTGATTGTTATTTCACGTGTTTATGTGAAATCTTTATATATATATAATCTAGGAGGCCTCAGAGCTTATTTTTTCTCCATTCTGATTCTTCCTATGACATTTTGTCTCATATACATATCTTAGGTACGCACACTGCAGCTACTAAGTGACCAACCACCAGCTACACGCCAAGCCGACACTCAGTCACCACCCAGTATTCAGACCAGCAACACCTAAGATATGTATATGAGACAAAATGTCGTAGGAAGAATCAGAATGGAGAAAAAATAAGCTCTGAGGCCTCCTAGATTATATAAATAAATAATATATATATAATATATATACACATTAACACATAGAAAAGAACAGAGAAAGTCACTACAGTACTCACTTCAATATTTTGACATCTGTCGTCATCAGGAAAAACGGTTTGATTCGTTCAAGATTTTATTAGCAGCATAGGAGATGTGCAAATGTCACAGCGTTTGGTAATCCCATGCCTACAACATCAGTTTTTCGAAGTATAGCACCTTCAAGATGCCTGAACAGGTTCTCAGTAGTGGGTGCATATAACAACTTTTCCATAATATCTGCCCAAAAAGGAGTAATGGCAAACGACTTTAGCATATGCAGTATTACGAATGTATCATTGTCTGCCCAACTAGTGCCTTGGTAAAACAGACTCAACATTCAAAGCCACTATACCTATAATTCACAAGCTGACTCTGCTTCACGCTTGCCGGAATATATGATGCTATTATCTTTCAATTCTATTGCTATATTATACGCTGAGTTAGTCATTTGCGAGATAATTGGTCTGAGAAACGAATTTTTACTAGGCTAATTTGTTTTTCAGTTACTTACGCGTCCTATGCATGAAACCTTGTTATCATTAATACTCTGTAAGATTATGTTGTGTAAACACGGCATATCATATTCATATTTATTACTATTGCAATATAATATCAACAGTTTTTTTTATTTTCAAATATTATTTGTTCTGTTAGTTTGAGTAGTTGGTTAAAATTTACTTATGATTGTTTCTTTAAATACAATATAGTTATCTGTTGTTTTTTAAATTGTTATTACTTGAGCATGCATATATATTTATAAATTCAATATATATATCAGTTGGGTTTTTGACTCTGACGAAGACCGCTTGTTACAATTGAAAGATCTTAGTGTTGTTTTCCCATTTTCTTATTGTGGTTTGATCATTGATTGTTATTTCACTTGTTTATGTGAAATCTTTATACATATATACATATATATACTATATATATATACATTAACACATAGAAAAGAACAGAGAAAGTCACTGCAGTACTCACTTTTATATTTTGACATCTGTCGTCAAAAGGAAGAATATTATATATATATGTATATATATAATATAAACTGTAAAGAAAAAAAAAATTTTAAATAATAATCAAAAAATTAATTAATGGTAGAAGTTAAGACAAAGAGGAGAGCGAGCCCCAGGAAGGCATAAAATAAATGCCTCTTCAGAAGCTTTAAGTGTGACATGGGAGTTAGACTAGGGGATATATATATAAAAATATTGGCTGCACTTTTACTGTGAATACTACATTTCCAGTGGGGCGAAATATCGAAGAGAGTTTTTTTTATTTTTTCTAAGAGTATTTTTTTCATTTTGATATATATATATATATATATATATATATATATAGAAGAAACAGTGCCTTATATACTTAACCAGTTTGTTCGTTCTATCGATTGAGAACAGTCCAAATAGTTGATCAAAAGCCTCTTATTTAGGTATTATTTTTAAAATCAGGGAATATTGTATTAATTAGACATACTTTCGATTGCTCGACTGATAGCATCCCTCCGTATGCTCAAGTCGTATCAGTTGGTTGTGATAAAATAGAGCAGCAGCTGTATTAACGCTTATCATTGTCTAACGGTCCTGTATATATTCCACTTGATTAAAGGCGCTCTTTTGTCCGTTCCATCCAATGCCTTTTTTGTTCTATTTCTACTTTTTTCCTTCTACTTTTTTTAATTCTTTCATAACGAACCGCTCCGAAACTCCTTGAGCTTTTTAATTATTCCATTGCTTTTTTAAGGTTTCTTTTTTTACATATATATTATATATATTACTTATATATATATATATATATATATCACTTAATTAAACGAAACACGATCCAAACTGGACACAATACGAGTTAAAAATTCAAGAAGAGTAACACACAGAGTAAGGAAACACACTTACAGACTCAAATTTTCGGGTAATCCGTCTTCAGGAGAAAAGAGAAAGGGAGACCAAGCACGTTTTAGACTCAACGGCAAGTAACCGTTACTTAGTTTACTTGCCGTTGCGTCTGCAACGTGCTTGGTCTCCCTTTCTCTTTTCTCCTGAAGACGGATTACCCAAAATTTGAGTCTGTAAGTGTTTTCCTTACTCTGTGTGTTACTCTTCATGAATTTTTAACTCATATATATATATATATATCAATGATCAAACCATAATAAGAAATGGGAAAACAAGACTAAGATCTTTCAACCGTAACAAGCAGTCTTCGTCAGAGTCAAAAACCTCTGACTCTGACTCTGACGAAGACCGCTTGTTACGGTTGAAAGATCTTAGTCTTGTTTTCCCATTTCTTATTGTGGTTTGATCATTGATTGTTATTTCACGTGTTTATGTCAAATCTTTTATATATATATATACATACATAATATATATATATATATATATATATATATATATATAGCTATCATATATATATATATATATATATATATATATATAATATATATATATTATATATATATATATATATATATATATATATATATATATATATAATATATATAGATCTGGTTACTCGGGGCGCGCAGTGCCCCTGGACTAAACCTTAAAAAAATTTTTTTTTAATATAAATATATCTTTTATATTTTTTCTGGTATTTATTTCCTCTCACTTCTTTCTTATATTTTTCCGTACGTATTTATGTATTTCATTTTTATTCCTTACTTCCTTTTTGTTTTATACATTATATATTATATTTTGTTTTATTTTTTAAGACACTCATTCTTAACTAGTTTCCCTTTTACATCCTTTTATTCTAACCGTACCTTTTATTGATTATTGCAGATATATTTTGTTGTATTTTTATTTATTTATATTTTTTTAACTTTTTTAAAATTTTCTTTACTTCACTCTGAATCATTTATATTTTCCCAACTTGTATTGCTGATCTGTACTTCTGTTTATATTTTCTCTTAATTCTTTTACTTTAAGACTGGGTACGGAGGGCAGCACTGGCGGTTGCCGTGTCGGTTACTAGCCGTTGCGTCTACAACGTGCTTGGTCTCCCTTTGTCTTTTCTCCTGAAGACGGAGATCCCAAAAATTTGAGTTTGTAAATGTGTTTCTTTACTTTGTGTGCTACCTATCTGCAATTTTAAACTGTTATATATATACATATATTTATTAAGTTTTTATTTATTTATTTAAGTTTTAATCTTTCTTATTAAACATATATTTAATACTTAAGCCAAGAAGGCATATAATAAATATCTTTAGAAGCTTTATGTGTGACATTGGAGTTAGACTAGGGGATATATATATATATATATATATATATATCTTGTTAAATTGTATGCCTACTTTTAATCTCACAACTTTTCTACTGAATCTCTCGATTTCTCTAATACACTTTCTCCATTTTTGTGGTACAAGATAGATTAGTTGACCAAAGTTTTTATTTACATAGTCCGACATGTTTCGGTCCTCACTGACCATTATCAAGGATTATAGTTGTACAAAATCTTAAATAACTATACATAACTAAACATAACTTAAAAACATTTATAATTAAATTAACACTACATATTATATCAACGCCTTAATTTTGTGATAACTAAAAATGGTTAGATGACAAGGAGAGGTTATACACAGGCAATGGTTACCAAGTGTAGAGTTCCTTGTGCAAATCACAGAGGGCAGGCAATCTCATCACATTTCTGGCTTTTCATCTTTCCTTCGTATAATTTTAAAATTCGTCTAAATGCTTCACCTTGCTTGTTCAAGGCAGGTTGTTTCTCCATAATGAATAATGCTTCAATTATGCGTAGTCTTGTTTGGTCATTTTCCTGTTGCAGGATCCTTGTGTTATTAATTAGCATTTCTTTAGTTAACTTAATGCCATGGGAAATTAAAGCATGTTCCTTGGGTCCACCTGAAGTGAGGTGCATTGTCAACCTTCTCGATAATGTAGTAGTAGTGGAACCGACATATGTAGATTGTAGGGACTCACAGTTCCCTGTGTTACATTGATATTCGTACACTATGTTGGTTCTTTGGAGTGTTGACTTCTTCTGGAGGTTATTCCTAATTACCATGCTTGCTGTTGTTGAGCCTCTATAAAAAATCTTCAGTCTTAGCTGATCGTCAGGATTGAGGCATGTTGTATTGGCCGCTATTATCCCCTTTAGTACACGTTCATCTACCTTATGAGCCTCTGAATATTGATTATTATAATATATTGTAAAAGTTGTACCTTTATTTTGGATTACATTCTGAAGATCACTGTTCCGGAGCCTGTTTATGGTACTTCCTAAGATTGAGTCAAACCGTTTGTTGCTGTAACCATTATTAATGAGGACTTGTTTAAGTCTTTCAGCCTCCTGCTCAAACAGAACCCAACTAGAGGATACTTTAAATGCCCTATGTATGAGCGTCTTGATCATTCCGTCCTTGTATCTTTCGGGGCACTCACTTCTAGCGTTTAGATGAATTCCACTGTTGGTAGCCTTCACAAAGACTGATGTATCAAACTGCCTGGTTTCTCTATTTATTTTAATTGCAACATCCAAAAAGTTTAGGCAATTTTTGTTACTCATTTCATGCGTAAATTTTAATACTGAGTTAGCTTGGAATGCCGACTTAAATTCTTCCATGTGCTGAGGTTTATCCATCAACACAAAGCAATCATCTATATACCTGCAGTATATACGAGGCTTCCATGATGAATTTTGAGCCATAATATTATTCTCAAGATTGCACATATAAAAGTTCGCAAATGTGACCCCTAGTGGGGAACCCATCGCCACACCGTCAATTTGGTAGTATAAGCTTCCGTCTATGTGGGAAAATGGATTTTTAGTGGTGCAAGCTGCCAACAGATCTTTCATTATTTGTTCTTTAAAAGGAGGAGGAGGTAGAGTGGCATGGTTGTAGGCCATTTTACAAATTATCTCGATAGTTTCCTGCACTGGCACGTTTGTAAATAATGACTCAACGTCCAAAGAGGCCATTATTCCTTCAGGGTTTGTGGCTTTTAGTATCTCAAGAAACTCTTCACTTGACTTGAGGAGATATTTGGCTGGAAGGTACACTGATATTATCTTATTTAAGGTTTTTGCTGTTTCATAAGTGGGTGTTGTCACCTGCGATATGATGGGTCTTAGGGGGTAGCCAGCCTTGTGGTTTTTAACATTTCCATAAAGATATCCTGGGCTATACTCTCCTATAACAGTTTCAAAACTTTGTCTTCTTTGTTCTTGTTTGCATCTTTGATTAATTTGTTAATTTCTATTTTTAATTTGTTTGTAGGATTTCTAGTAATCTTTTTAAACTTAGACGTGTCACTGAGTATAAGATCTAACTTTTTCTGTATTCCTCTTTATCCATAATCACATATATATTGTCTTATCAGCTCTTCTAACTACTATATTTGGGTTAGTCCTAAGCCCTTGGCCGCTTCCCTAAGTTCCTCTGAGAGTAATTGGCTCCTCTTAAAGTCCCTTTTTTTAGTGGCTTCCGATATTAGTTGGGGTTGTAAGTCTGGTTTAATTGAAATACATTTCTCCTCTTGAAGTCTGAGAATACAGTTATATAAAAGTTCTAATTCTGTCTTTTTCTTCCTGACATCAAACTTTGTCTTCACATGACATCTAGGTCCAAGAGATAGGAATTCTACTTCATTCGGAGTTAATTCGTGGGCAGACAAGTTCAAATAGGACATCTGCTTCAGGATGGGTTAGGGCTTAGGACTAACCCAAATATAGTAGTTAGAAGAGCTGATAAGACCAATATATATGTGATTATGGATAAAGAGGAATACAAGAAAAAGTTAGATCTTATACTCAGTGACACGTCTAAGTTTAAAAAGATTACTAGAAATCCTACAAACAAATTAAAAATAGAAATTAACAAATTAATCAAAGATGCAAACAAGAACAAAGAAGACAAAGTTTTGAAACCTGTTATAGGAGAGTATAGCCCAGGATATCTTTATGGAAATGTTAAAAACCACAAGCTGGCTACCCCCTAAGACCCATCATATCGCAGGTGACAACACCCACTTATGAAACAGCAAAAACCTTAAATAAGATAATATCAGTGTACCTTCCAGCCAATATCTCCTCAAGTCAAGTGAAGAGTTTCTTGAGATACTAAAAGCCACAAACCCTGAAGGAATAATGGCCTCTTTGGACGTTGAGTCATTATTTACAAACGTGCCAGTGCAGGAAACTATCGAGATAATTTGTAAAATGGCCTACAACCATGCCACTCTACCTCCTCCTCCTTTTAAAGAACAAATAATGAAAGATCTGTTGGCAGCTTGCACCACTAAAAATCCATTTTCCCACATAGACGGAAGCTTATACTACCAAATTGACGGTGTGGCGATGGGTTCCCCACTAGGGTCACATTTGCGAACTTTTATATGTGCAATCTTGAGAATAATATTATGGCTCAAAATTCATCATGGAAGCCTCGTATATACTGCAGGTATATAGATGATTGCTTTGTGTTGATGGATAAACCTCAGCACATGGAAGAATTTAAGTCGGCATTCCAAGCTAACTCAGTATTAAAATTTACGCATGAAATGAGTAACAAAAATTGCCTAAACTTTTTGGATGTTGCAATTAAAATAAATAGAGAAACCAGGCAGTTTGATACATCAGTCTTTGTGAAGGCTACCAACAGTGGAATTCATCTAAACGCTAGAAGTGAGTGCCCCGAAAGATACAAGGACGGAATGATCAAGACGCTCATACATAGGGCATTTAAAGTATCCTCTAGTTGGGTTCTGTTTGAGCAGGAGGCTGAAAGACTTAAACAAGTCCTCATTAATAATGGTTACAGCAACAAACGGTTTGACTCAATCTTAGGAAGTACCATAAACAGGCTCCGAACAGTGATCTTCAGAATGTAATCCAAAATAAAGGTACAACTTTTACAATATATTATAATAATCAATATTCAGAGGCTCATAAGGTAGATGAACGTGTACTAAAGGGGATAATAGCGGCCAATACAACATGCCTCAATCCTGACGATCAGCTAAGACTGAAGATTTTTTATAGAGGCTCAACAACAGCAAGCATGGTAATTAGGAATAACCTCCAGAAGAAGTCAACACTCCAAAGAACCAACATAGTGTACGAATATCAATGTAACACAGGGAACTGTGAGTCCCTACAATCTACATATGTCGGTTCCACTACTACTACATTATCGAGAAGGTTGACAATGCACCTCACTTCAGGTGGACCCAAGGAACATGCTTTAATTTCCCATGGCATTAAGTTAACTAAAGAAATGCTAATTAATAACACAAGGATCCTGCAACAGGAAAATGACCAAACAAGACTACGCATAATTGAAGCATTATTCATTATGGAGAAACAACCTGCCTTGAACAAGCAAGGTGAAGCATTTAGACGAATTTTAAAATTATACGAAGGAAAGATGAAAAGCCAGAAATGTGATGAGATTGCCTGCCCTCTGTGATTTGCACAAGGAACTCTACACTTGGTAACCATTGCCTGTGTATAACCTCTCCTTGTCATCTAACCATTTTTAGTTATCACAAAATTAAGGCGTTGAATATAATATGTAGTGTTAATTTAATTATAAATGTTTTTAAGTTATGTTTAGTTATGTATAGTTTATTTAAGATTTTGTACAACTATAATCCTTGATAATGGTCAGTGAGGACCGAAACATGTCGGACTATGTAAATAAAAACTTTGGTCAACTAATCTATCTTGTACCACAAAAATGGAGAAAGTGTATTAGAGAAATCGAGAGATTCAGTAGAAAAGTTGTGAGATTAAAAGTAGGCATACAATTTAACAAGACATGCATAAACGAAGGTCTGCTCCCGAAATATACGAATATATATATATATATATATATCAATGATCAAACCACAATAAGAAATGGGAAAACAAGACTAAGATCTTGTTTTCTTAGATCTTAGATCTAAGTTATATCTTAGATCTAACTCAGTTGGGTTTTTGACTCTGACGAAGACCGCTTGTTACGGTTGAAAGATCTTAGTCTTGTTTTCCCATTTCTTATTGTGGTTTGATCATTGATTGTTATTTCACGTGTTTATGTGAAATCTTTATATATATATATATATATATATATATATATTATAAAATGTAAAATTTATATTTTATAAATTTTTAAAATATAAAATTTTAAGATTTATATTTTATATTAGATTAGCATGTAATAACATGCTAATTTCATGTTCAGCCTGTTCTTAGATCTTTTATATGATCTAATAACATGCTATTAGATAAAGCATGTTATAATGCATATCCAGTAATATGCATTATATTAGTGGATAGTATAATCGTAATTATGTTATGACGTGTTGCCGTCTGGATTTTCTTTGGATGTTACATCACTTCTCGATGGTTCTCTGTGATATACATAAGTAGTGAGATGTTGCATAACACAATTATAATAAGATTGCTGATCATATCGATTGGTTTGTTAAAGAAGGTCACTTGTTCTAGCGTCAGTATTCCAAAATGTTAATTTAAGTTCTAAAAGAGCTGAAGAATCTTAATGCCTAAACTGAACTTTACCACGAGCATAAGTAAACTCCACGTCTCAAATAATTGGCTAACGATTTATCTAAATGAATTATTTTATTTACTCGCTTCTGTTTTGAACATCACGATTAAATGAGATTAATAGTTTGAGCTAATTTGTATAACTACAGATAAAAAATTTTTGTTAGTAAGACTTTAGTCTTCCAAAGAGGTTGAAACTTTAAGACTTATCTGTACAAGTAAAAGTGGACTAAAATTAGAAGATTTTATTGGAGTCAAACATATTTATTTGTTATGTTGTCCCTTTCTCGTTGCTCAAAATTTTTCTGGACATGAAGTTTATTGAATAGATAGTTAAAATAATATCCCTTGGAATCTCCATTCATAAAAGGCAAAAATTATTATGATTAAACTAATGCAAAATGTGTAACTTGGTGAAAACTATAGACTTGCCCATCTAAGGCAAATTTAAGATTTTGAATATGGCAAAATATGATAAAACTGATTTTAATACACAATTATTGACATTGCTGGAAAAATATTCGTCAGTGTACGATTGTTAAAATTGTACATTTAAGATGCGTATGTTATACATGGATTATGATACATGGTACATAGAAGACTGAATTTATCAGCTTTTTAGAATGGTTTGGCAAAGTTTCAAGTGACAATGTTTGTAAAGATTTGGATGTATGAAAGGCTGTTTGTGGTTTGATAACCGACATCACGGATTGATAGAAATAAAAATTACTTCTTAATTCTCGAAGGAAAATATTTATAAGGTTTGTTGAAAACTGAACACAGTCATAATCATTTAAAGAAAGTGTGAATTTCAATGAAAAATTGAAGTGTTTAGAGAAAGGTAACTTCAGACAATATATTCCATGAAAGAGAAGCAAGCAGACATAAACATATTTGCTATTGATGAGTCACGTTGTAGATCAAGCATGTTATATTATCATATACAAATAGTATGAATAATAATAGAAGAAAATGTTTTGATAAGATAAAACGATTGATAATTGAGATGACGTGGAGGAATGAAGGATGTTTGCCTGAGGGCTCGGACATGAAGGAAAGGAAGAGGCCGTGTTTGTGTTGTGTTGGTCTGCACACAGAGAGCATCGCCACCATGTCTCTTTTATAATAATTAATAATGATAATAATTTTGCATCTATGCCAGTTTTCACGCAATAAATGTGTCTTAACTGTCACACATATAAAAATGAAAAAAAAAAGAGGCATAAAGTTCTTTTATATTAGAAATAGGTAAAACCGTCATACCTCGTAAGATGATCCTGGAGTTGGAGCGCTTTCGGACGTTATCTGTCTTCGATCGCGACAGACCTACTCACAGTAGGACAACGTCCGAAAGCGCTCCAACTCCATGATCATCTTACAAAGTATAACGGTTTTACGTATTTCTAATATAAATCATACTAACCTCAGTGGTATTAAGAATATGCATGTATAAAGTTCTTTATTTACATTAGCCCATTGAAGACAGGAAGGTCAGACAATGCGCCCAAGGTGGATCTCACAGGCAAATAAAAAGACCCTTGTTTCTGCAGACTAAAGGAACGATCTAATACTATGTCCCCAATGCGCTGAAATGTTGCCTCACTAACATCTCTGGATTACATTCCTTCTGCGATTTAATTTACAGACTAATACAAAAAAAGAACATATAAATTGATCACAAATACATAATTTAAATCCTTGGACAGATCCTGGATGGCACAAAATCAAAATCAAATAAATACCTTTTTCACAGGAATGTTATGAGACCATGAAAGATGAAAATTTCCTGTGGACCGTCAGTTTTCAATCCCCCTCCCCCCACCAGTGTAAGAGGTGTCGATTAATTCATAACATTTCAAGACATGTTTTTCTAATACCTCATGGTTAATCTAGATGCTCCTGTACCATAACAACAAACACTTAACGACCTGGCACTGATATAGATACTAAACAGCTTTGAAACTATGGATTCAGGCAAGTAAAAATAGTTTCAATTGCCTGCATCTATGGTTTAAATGTTTTAAAATATTGAATAAATAATAAAAGAAATAAAATACTTGATGTACTGTTTATATTTTACTTCAGTAAACTTCTCCAATGTTCAGGGTTTAAATCTCATTACATTTTTTTAGTGTTTTAAGAGTGGATGGGAAAGAATATGGATATCTTCCCACGTGACCCCTACGTCATGACACGAGGGGAGGCGTTTTATCAACTGAAATGAATGTGCTATTGAAGTTCTGTTACTCCATTATGGATGTTGAGAATGTATAAGCTGTCGTAATGAGGTATGGATTTAAATAATAAATATAGACTACTCTTAACTATGATGAATTTGATATTTATCTATAAATGAATACCATTAGGCTAATAGCAGTAATATATTAACACCAATTATTATATTACTATGGATTAAGCAATTATATTAAGCAATTAATATTATTGCGACCGGACTGACGGGACCTTCACACGCGTACTAACATCTCTATTCATTTGTAGAGCACACGTCACTAAGTCAGCTAGTTATTATCCAGGCTTGCTACTAATCGGCTTAATCCATCTCGGTTCCTATCTCTTTAAGAAACTTAAGCAATCCTTTGTAATGTTTCTAACCTTGATTTTTAAGATATACTCGTATTCTAAGAAATATCTCACAAGTACACTCTGGCAACACCCTTTTGTGATCGGATATAACTTGTTCAGAAAGAAAGGCGGTTAAGTGTCCATGACACAACAGTGAGCTAAACCACGACTATTTAAATCACTTTCAACGTCTTACCTCGTCAATCGTTGCTGTACACGTTTAATGAGTTTCGCTAGCAGTGGGACTAATCATGGTCAAAGAATCATGGTCAAACAAGTAGTGCCAATATATACCTACATTTTCTACAATTAACATTTCCTTTACTTTACTTATTTATTATCTGATTCTATTCTTTTATAATTTAAATCATCACTGTCAGATCTCTCCTGTCCTGTCCAAAGGTCGGCTTTTCATTTTTATTATATTTTTATTAAATAATATATAAATTAGGCGATTAATTTGCTTATTTATTAGTGAGCAGGATCCCTCATCCGTACAGTTTAAGGACAAACGCTGTGTTCTTTCGAACTCGATCGTCCACCCCAAGGGGAAAGTATCCTTTCCCCTGTATGAGGGCTCACCACTAAAGTCAGTACCAATTTGCTTATTTATTAGATTATCTGTTTTGTTTAAATAAATTTTATTTCCTGCATCACATTTAAGCTTGGTTATTTTTGGCCTGTTTTGTTCTCTCGCCATATACGTAAGATGGGAACATTGACGAAATAAATGAAAATGTAATAATATGGTGTTTACTAGCTTATATGTTGTTGACAATATGAAAGTATTTAAAACCATTGGACATTTCTTTTAATTAATTAAACTATAATGAACAATGACATAACATTTGAATATATAAGTACGAGACTTCTAATAATGTTTTTAAAGTTCGTGACTTGACAATAAGGAAATATGATAGAGAAACTATAATGGTAAAAACCACCTCAGAATTAATACCTGGGGTGTTTTTTTTTACATTACTGGATATAACTCCTTCTTTACTTACAATTTCAATATTTAAATTTCTAAATTATACACAAATGTCATTCCCTTTTAGATTCCGTTCTTTATACTCTCAGAGAAGCTAGATGCTTCTTTATATTTATATATTTCCCATGAATAAGCAAAAATACAACTCAATCACTTATATTCAAAATCCCTGAGGGAAAAGTTTTTTCATGTAATTTACGGTTCTAGCATTTCTAAGTCTGGCCATATTGATGTTGGACCCTTCAACAGCCTAAACTTTCCTGCTATTTTGGAGTGAATTATTAAAATGCGTCTAAAAAAATAATAAAATCTTGGTGTGTGTGTGTGTGTGTGTGGGAGAGAGAGAGAGAGAGAGAAAGTTTTTGGCAACTCAAGACAATGGAAATTTTATGCGATAAAATTGTGGTCTTTCGTGAATACGTCATAAATACAGCTTTGATATTCCAGACTGAATATATATCTGCTGTTTCATCTTCTTTCTTAATTCTTCATGTATTCAAACTCTTATTCGAAATATCCAATGTAGTATTTTGTAGTAATATAAGTAAGGCCTAGTCCCATTTTTGTTTTATTTTTTACGTAATAATCTTTAGTTTGACAATTGCCTATAATCTTTCTAAAAATGTTTAAATTTTATAATTTTTAATCTTTGAGAAAAATAATAAAAGCAATATAGGAATTTTTTTTTTTTTTGGTAATACCTACTTGGTAGTAAGTAAAAGAAATTATGCAATTTTTCTTTGTTAGGACTAAAGATAAAAATTGTGTTCCTTAAAAAAACTAATATGATAATGGTATTCAACTGTTGAGAAACTAAAGTGTGATAATTTACCCTAATAAAAAGCTAATGTAACTCACTTGTTATCAGTAGTCAGTTACTCACTAGTTACTCACTAGAGCTGAGTTGATTAGAAATAAACTGTGTAATCTCTCTTTATGGATCATTTCTCTTAAGGTACCTTCATCTCTCCTCACAATGACGCCCTGATGAGGTCTGATAAACTACTACTAGTAGCAAACCCTGGTCCCGGCATAACGGTCATCATTCGGATGACCGAATTCATAAGAATCCTAAGGTAGTTCTAAAACTTTAAGACATTTTAAGTGAGCCTGACCACTCAACGAGTATTGGACATCATACAGGATCCGGGCCAACGGTGTTACGTCCTTTTCGAAGGATGACGTGGTTAGATCGAGGGCTGGACTGGGTATCGAACCTGGGGCCTAACGGTTCAAAGGCGAAAAACGTTGCAACTCACCTACCCCCCCCCCCCCCCCCTTATATGTGTATGAATAAATATTTTATTTATAAAATATAATTTGTTTTTATTATTATTGAATTTAACAATATGATGATAAATATGCGCATTTGATAGTTGCCGTCTCAATTAGAAATATTGCAATAATGAGGTGCAAAATCAACTTTAATACTTCGTTTACTCCTTTAATCATACGAGTGACTAAGGTATAATAAAAGTATCTCCACATGATTCCATACCTTTGATAAAGGAGCTTTGATTGTGTCTGTATTTCTATCTTTTAGTTTAATGACAAAAAGAAATAAGCTGAATGTGTCTGTGGCTGGAGGAGATTATAAACAGAGTGGAAGGTACGAAAGAATGTGGAGTGATGGTAGAGTGAGACAGGACTTTCATTCTGTAAGTGCACAGCCTCATTAACTTAAGTGGACAGTACAGAGGAATGCATTCCCAGTCACACCTCTGCTTGTATGCCAAACCTTCTCATTGTTGCCAGATGCTTTTCAACCTACCGTCATGCTTAGTAATTATGTATTAAAACATCGTTTTTAGCACACCTCAAGCCCATTCCCTCAAAATAATAGGATAGACGATGACTTTTGAACATATTTACTATTCCCTCTCCATCCTCTCTCTCACTCTACCTTCCCCTCGAGTATAACAAATAGATTACTAAAACGATACTGCTATAATCACATTTAGAGCATAGTTAAATCATGCACGTGGACCTACGAATGGAAGTGGAGAAGTTATTAAAGATAAGCAATAACACTAACTTCACTGTTATTCTTCCTTTAATATAAATAAAGTATAGTAATCATGAAAAATTAAATTTCAAGAATTTAACGGAATTACAACTTTGTGGTTTCGTTAGTACAGTTTTGAAGTTTTGTCGACGTATATGGTGCTTGTGTGTGTAGATATAGTTTTCTCGATTACCATAATTTATTTATAGTAAAATTTAAAAGATCAAATCTCTGTAATCATAGAAGTCACATAACCAGTTTGAATAGTATATATATATATATATATATATATATACAGTGGTTTCCTTTCTATGTGTTCTTTTTTAAATTCTAGTTTATATATAGTTCAATATAGAAAAAGAAACATAGAGAAATCAAAAGAACACACTTACAGTTTCTAATTTTCGGTTTGAACCGTCTTCAGGAGAGATAAGAGAGGGAAACCAAGCGCACTGGTTCAGAGACGGTTGGAGACCCTTCTTTATATTCAACTATAGTTCTTTATATTGAACTATATTTGTCCGTTTTACATCGTATTTCCAACGAAAAAGTATATATATATATATATATATATATATATATATATATATAATATATATATATATAGTTGTGTATATCACGTGTTTATGTGAAATCTTTATATATAAATAATCCAGAGGTTTCTAAACTGTAGTCATTTTCTGATCATTGAGGAGATTATATCTATTGCTATTTCATTTGTTTTGAGCAGCGTTATATCACTTCAGTATACTTTTATACCTGCGTAAATACACTAAGAGGTTCTAATTGGTGGTAAATCTTCATCAAGAGGGAAAACAGCAGGACTTTGGTACATCAAAGAACCCACGATTGTGACCTTGGAAAGAGGGACATGACGATAGGAAATAAGTTGAGTGGATTTATAGAAAAGAGATGCCTATGAAGTACGCCGAAATAAAAATAATAATAAAAAAAAATTCTAATAGAAATAAGAAAAAATGACAAGGGCAAAAAAAGTAATATCTAAATGAAACTGAATAAATTAAAATATAAAATAATGGAGCAAAGTAGAGCAATCTGTCATAAAATCTTATTTTAATTGAAATAATACTCTCGCCTCAGGGTCTCTCAAGGTGGTGATTTTATCTTCAATACCATCTGGTGTTGAATAGAATCCCCCTATTTATATATAGTTGTCCATTTCTTATTTTAAGTTAACCAGTGCTTCCGAATGATAGTCTTCGGTGCAACATACTTCTTATATCTCTACCTGTTGACGACACGGTCGAAATGTAGTATTGAGTTTCTGTTGATTTCTTTTATGTGTGTTCTTTCTTTGAATCGAGTTTTATAATATATATATATATATATATATATATATATTCAGGTAACTCACCACAAATTAGAGAAGATAGTCGCTCTAAGGCCTTTCGTTTTCACGTCGTCAGAGAGCAAGTGAATACAAGTTGTAAACAGGTTATGAATTTTGATTTAAAGAAGGAGTAAGATTGGCATCATTGACAGTATTTTTCCCTATAACTGTTGAAATAGTCTTGATTTGTTTGATAATTCCTTCAATTAGAAATTCATCTAATTTAAAAAGGCCTGGACTAGTGTTGACCAAGTTCTTAGAAAAGTCTTTTATGAGGGCGCTTTCAACAATGTTTCTTCTTCTTTCACATGACATAAAAACCAACTCCTTTGCTTCTTTCCAGTTAATTATGTGATTTTGTCTCTAATGTGTAGGAACAAGGCACTTTTATCATCTTGTCTTCTAACTGAATACTGATGTTGCTTAATCCTTGTATCCATTCCTTTTCCCGTCTGTCCAATATAAGCCAACTCGCAATCCTTGCAAGGAATTCTGTATACACAACAGTTTTTTCGGCTTCTTTTAGAGTTATGGACAAGTCTATTTGACAAATTACCACCACTACTAAATGTAACTGAGATATCTAGCTTCTTCAACAAATATGGAATGTCTTTTAAACATGGGCTGTAGGGAACCACCAGCAAATTCCTTCTTGAAAAACGTTCCTCACTTACAGATGACATCAAAGATTGTTTGGCTTTTTTCATCACGTTATCAATTAATTTTTTTGGATACATTAGAGAGGTTGAAACTTTGTAAATATATTTAATTTCTTCTTCTAAAAATGGTTCACTGCAAATTTTGAAAGCTCTCAAAAACATGCTATTAAAAACGGATTTTTTGACACTGAGGGGGTGTGCCGAGAAGAAATGAACATAAGAGGATACATTTGTAAATTTTCTGTAAATACTATAATATATATATATATTATATATATATATATATAAATAATATATATATATACTAAAAGATTTCACATAAACACGTGAAATAACAATCAATGATCAAACCACAATACGAAATGGGAAAACAAGACTAAGATCTTTCAACCTTAACAAGCGGTCTTCGTCAGAGTCAAAAACCCATCAACGTGCTTGGTCTCTCTTTCTCTTTTCTTCTGAAGACGGATTACCCGAAAATTTGAGTCTGTAAGTGTGTTTCCCTACTTTGTGTGTTGCTCTTCTTGAATTTTGAACTCGTGTATATATATATATTTGCAATGTGATGTAGTCTGGAGCAGCATAGTAAAGACTGAAACATACGTTTAAAACGAAAATAAAAAATGGTGACAGCAGTAGTAGTTATCAACCGAATGAATGATAAAATATTACTTTGTCAACATAGCCTTGTGTTTCTTAAATGAAAGGGTGCAACTAATACGAAATAAGTAATGTGGATTTTTGAAATGAAATCCAGGTAGCTATAAACAAAATGAAAGGGTGAAAGGGTGCAACTAATACGAAATAAGTAATGTGGATTTTTGAAATGAAATCCAGGTAGCTATAAACAAAAAGACTCTGGGGTGTCCTAGATAATGTGAAAAGATCATTGTTACAAGGTACAAGTGATCTGTTGTCCCTCTACACAATGACGAAGCAGCCAAAGGCGATTAAGCTGGGCCTAACGACCAGGCTAACCTTGGAGTTGATTTTACTATCGATCGAGAAATAGACAATCGGTTATTAAAACGTGTTTTGAATGACGAAGGAAGTGTCGGGGTTGCTATCTCTATATCAATGGTGTAGTAAGTGTGTGGGAGAGTGACTCAGACACAAGACTTGATGAAACAATAAACCCAGTGTCACTGGATTAAATGGACATCTATAACAAGTATATCTAGTAGTCAAAATTAATAACTCTTATAAAACCACAACAAAACTGAATGCACTGGTTTTCAAGCTAAAAGCATCCTTTTTCGATGACGACGATGCCGAAATACTTAAGTTACATTTTTTTCAGTGATTATCTGTGTATTTTTCTAGAGTTTGGTTAATCATCTGACGAACCGTATAATTTGTCTCATAAATAATCATATATATATATATATATACTTAAAATAAACTGTGATACGTAGACAGAAATATAGCAAAGATTCACTTTTCAAATTTCGACCGTAGTGGCGGTCGTCCTCAGGAGATGAAGTGAATTGATGGAGGGATGACAGCCAACATGTATATATATATATTATACAACATGATTTCACATAAGCACGTAAAATAACAATCAATTTTACGTGTTTATTTCAATCGTAAGAAGAGGTCTCCGTCAGATTCAAAAAACCAACTGAGGGTTTTTGTCTCAGTTAGGTTTTTGACTCTGATTAAGACCGCTTGTTATGCTTGAAAGATCTTAATCTTGTTTTCCCTTTTCATATTGCGGTTTGATCATTCATATATATATAAAAATTAATAATCAACAATAACTCTTGATATAATATTTATATATAGTTCACACAGGAAAGAGAAAAACAAATAAAGACACACACAAAAGATATATATATATATATATATGTAAACATCATTTTACTACAAAGCTGTGTAATTCTATGAGAACTCGGTCAGTTCTTGAGTTTCAAATAAACTCTCATTTTAATTAGACAAACTAGACTGTTGTGGTTGAAATTCATAAATTGTTTTAATTTTAAAAAAAAATTTCTTATATAATACTTGAGTTTTTCTGTTTCAAGTTTCTATACTTTTGTCTACCGAAAAGGTTTTTAATAAACAACGAAACGTTGGCAATGAGAGTTTAATTTAAACCACGAGAACTCACAGAGTCCTGATAACATTTTATTTATATACATATATATATATATATACTTTTTTTCGTTGGAAATACGATCCAAAACGGACAAATATAGTTCAATATAAACAAAGAAACATAGAGAAATCAAAAGAACACACTTACAGTCTCTAATTTTCGGTTTGAACCGTTTTCAGGAGAGATAAGAGAGGGAAACCAAGCGCACTGGATCAGAGACGGTTGGAGACAGCCTCCAACCGTCTCTGATCCAGTGCGCTTGGTTTCCCTCTCTTATCTCTCCTGAAGACGGTTCAAACCGAAAATTAGAGACTGTAAGTGTGTTCTTTTGATTTCTCTATGTTTCTTTGTTTATATTGAACTATATATATATTCACTGATAAAACGAAATACGATCCAAACTGGACACAATACGAGTTCGAGATTAACAAAGAGCAACACACAAAGTAGGGAAACACACTTACAGTTTGGTTACTTGCCGTTGCGCCTACAACGTGCTTGGTCTCCCATTCTCTTTTCTCCTGAAGACGGATTACCCGAAAATTTGAGTCTGTAAGTATGTTTCCCTACTTTGCGTGTTGCTCTTTGTTAATCTCGAACTCGTATATATATATATATATATATATATATATATATATATATATATATATATATGTATAAATAAAAGTGACATCATATTTGGTTGGCAGTGATTTTATTTTAAGCTTTACACAGGGTTCACTTAATCTTGCCGTGTTGAGAGGTTATGTCAAAGCCGGGTTTCTTTTGAAGCTTTCATAATTTGACAACGTTTTTGCCCCCTGCCAAATCATAGTGCTTGTCCTTTGGTTGGAAATGCTTACCTTGTTAAAGCTGAGCTCCCCGTCATCTCCCCGCTTCCCTAGATTAAGGACAAACATGAAATTTTAATGCAGACTTCATAAAGATGAGATTTACGGTTAAAGAGGATTTCCAGCCTAACCAACGACTCTTGCCAGCTAATGTATAGTCTTTTAATGTTGCACGAGTCACTTTGTACAAAGAACTTGAAATATTTAAAACCTAAAGTAGTAGATTATATTATTTGAATATTCAATTTAACCCTTTGATTTTTGCTTTTATTTTAACTTTGAATGTTTTAGAGTGAATATAAGAAAAAATGAATAAAGTTGCTGCCTTATGTTTAACTAAAAATGTTTTCAAATGCACTTATCCCATCTGAAAAGTGAAGGAATCATTGGATAAAAACCACTTGAGATATAAATTAGTTGGACTCTATTTTATTTTAATAAATTCAAAGAGAGATGTGTAGCCACTATTGACTTAGTTTGCATCTCCTCAGGTTGTCACTTATTCCTTTTTGACCTAGAAAAACGTTCATTCCTTCAAATTGCCGGGTGTTAGTTAATAATAAAGTTCCATACCGCAGTGGATTTCAACAAACATTAAAAAAGTGGAGTAAAAATGAAAGGCGTAATGGTTTTGATAATGAATAAATAATTACCACTGTTGCTAACTATTATCAAATAGGCAAAGCATAATTGGAATAGTAGACCTCTTTGTTTGAAAAATTATGGATATTAAAATAGGTTAATTTAAGAAAAATATCTACAAAGAACTCATGTATTGATTGGAAAATAATTCATAAATTGTAATTTATCAAGAATTTGATGAATATGCCTTTAATACCAAGCAAACATGAATACATGGAAAACTCAGAGTTTTTTTTACTAAAGTCATTTAGAATTATTGAAATACTTTCTTAGAATTCTTAGTTTTTCCTGTCATGACACATTGCAGTGCAACAATGGAGCAAAGATGCAGATCGTTTTTCTTAAAGCAGAGTTAATTACCAAAGTAAGTACCAAACACTCCATGATTATTTCTGATCGACTTCAGAAATACAAAACTAAGTTTGTTTTAAAAAAGAATATAGCATCAATAAATGAAAAGGATGAAGAAAATTGTGTTACCTGTGTTAATATATCATTAACGAAATTATTGTGAATGTTCCTGTTTAAACAAAAAAAAATATTAGCTTTCCTCAAATTAGCAGATATCCTGTTTTTAGGAAAAATATGAATAGTCAAATTACAAACGTTGTAAAATATTTATTTACATTTTCCGTAAAAAAAATTTCAAACTTACCTTTTTTCCCTAAATTAGGCAGATAGTACTAAGTTAATGTACACAGATGGTACGCTTTTCTTGTACAAGGTAATATGGTACTGGTTAGATGTCATTGTGGCCCACAATGTTTGGCATGTTGGCAGTTGGTCAACAACACTTTATTGTTGAACTGGACGTACAACATTTTTACGCAAGGTACTGTGGTATTGGAGGCATATCATTGTTGCGGAGGATTGAGATCTGAATTGTGGTTCAGAGGTAGCATTGTGGTGCACGTGGCCTGGCATCGATGGACGGGTACTACATTAGTTGTCCTGGCTGGTCGTTGAGTTATTGAAGATTCCCTTTCTCAATTGGCACAAAGCGCTTATAGGCATTCACCAATAAAAGCGCACCCTTTGTGTCACAACACCTCTACTGAACATACCTATTTCAATTAAAACCATTTCAAAAATTAATTTACAACCTTGTTGGTCATTCTTTTCCCTCGAGATTGATTGATTTTAAACCTTTTAACATAAACCAGTTGTTAAAATTGAATAAATTTCAAGTTAAATCATAAAACGGTTAGAAGGAATTGGATTTCAATTCGGAGTGGTCTCCTATTTCTCAGATTAATAGCTCCTTTTAATAATATAGTGGCGCGCATTTCGAATGTTAAGGCTTCAAATTACAACAACTCATTACTACAGCTGACACTCAATTCGTCATAACTTCTTTATCGTCTTTCTTGAGACAACTTGCTTAATATACTTTAGTTATGAATCTATCAAGTAAACATTACTTCTGGCGTGAATTAATAATCCTTTAAACTACACAGCACACCCTTTTCAGTCAAGTGAATTAACTTCGTACTCTACAGTCCGATTAGATTAGAGTACATTTGGACGACGAGGCTTTGCATCTTTAATCTTCTAGAAACTGGAAAGGATGTAGAATTGAAACCAATTTTATCGTGATTGAAGAAGGTCAAATTGTGTTGGAAGGTTGTAATGCCTAAATTGATACGTGAACTCTAATATTGAATACTTAAAAAGAGCCACACACAAAAGCGGCTATAGCTCACGTGTGTCGTCTGGGCAACGAAGTTGCAGTCAGACTGGCAAAAGAGGCTTTTTAAGATGATACACTTGGAGAGTCCTACAGCGCTACTCCTAGAGGGTATGCTAAAAAGATTTTGTATGAGGCTTCATTACAACGATGGGAACAAGAATGGTCATCCTCGTTAAAAGGATCGTATACGAAAACTTTCTTTCCTGCAATCAAAGATAGGAAAAAGTGTGAAGTGTCAATCAATTTAATGACTTCTTTTTATTAAATGTGACATGTCAACTTAATCAGTTAGACAAAATTAAAAACACTGTCCTAGAACAATGTAACATGTTACTGCCGATTATTCTTAATAGTTGTCAATTTTAGTGTAATATCTTTTTTTCCACTATTGTAAGTTTTGTAGAAGTTTTATGTATAGGATCAGAAGTGATATCGAAGGTTTGTTTAGAAGCATGACTGTGAAGAAAGGTTGGAAAACGATCACTGCAGAGAGGAAATAGATCACAATGTTGAGGAATGTGAAAAGTCATGAATTACCTCATTTGAAGAGAATAGTACACGCTGACTGACTTGTATAAAAACTTATATTCAAGTAATGGTAGTTATTATTTGTACAAAGGTAGACATTTTCGTATTTTTTTTTTTTTTTTGTATCATAAAGTTGAAAAATGGGAAGAAGATATGAAATCACTGCCAAGTTGATAAAATATATTTCCACGACCCTAACCCTAACCATCGTACGTCGTTAATGACTGTCAGATAGGATCTGATTGCAGCAGAAAGACTATCACCAGCAGTTAAATAACTAACGTCAACCAAGCATAGTATCTACATTTACAAAATTACTCATAAAAAGCAATTCAATCAAAACTGAAATTGGTGCTGAACTTAAATCAAACAACTGACCAAGCAGGTTTTCGTAAAGCGTGTTCAGCTATAGTCAACTGCCACGCCATAAATCAAATAATAGAAAAAGCCCATGAATGTATAATGCCTGAGTAACTTGCCTTCGTTTATTAGAGTAAAGCCATGAGATATAATTGAGTATTCCTTTTAGATTTAGAGCTTCAAACACGACAATGTCATCATAATGATTGTAAAAGTTCTGATTTTCTTGTAAGTAAATAGCTGTACTAGGATAATTTTGGAGCCTGTTGGATTTGATCTTACTGTTAGAGGAAGCGTGAGACAGGGTGAGTTATTCTTCAACAACTATTCAGCTGAAACTTGGGGAAGATTTTTAGGAAGTCGTACCGGCAGATCTTTAAGATTAACGGTTTTAAATAAAAATAATATGGTTTGCAGACGATGAGGTGATTGTTTTGCCACTTCTCCTGCAGAACTGCAACAAATGCCAGTGTACTGAACCACCCATCCGGAGCGGGTGTAAGCTTTACCTGTCGTAAGCTGCCCCCCCCCCCCCCCCCCCATCATTTGCTGACCGTTGATAACCTGCTAACCTTCAAAATTCAAAAAGTATTTATTTTCATGGAATTACAATCAGTTATCTAATTTTAGACTACTGTTTTTATTTTATTTTTTTTTATATTTTATTCCAGCATGTTCTGCTGTGTATTACATGCATCAACGTCAATTTGTACACAATACTTCTTTAAACTACTGTTTCAAGTAACTTTAGACTACTGCTATTAGTCCCAGACTTTCATCTTATTACAATACTCGTATACATATACAGCCGTCATCAAAGAAAACCAAAGATTTTTCTAAACACATAATTCAAATCATAAAAAAAATTGTTAAATTAAATTAACTGACTACGCAAAATAAATTAATAAACTTTCAACACCTTTAAAAAACTAGTTTTGAAAAATTTAAAGAAATTTATTTTTAATTTGCAAATATTACAGTCGAAAATCCGTTTGAATATAGTATTAGATACAAACAAGATAAAAAAAAAATTATAACCATAGAAACAAATTTTAGTATACATTTTCACATTTTTTTGTTAGCTTTTTTCTTATTTTAATTATTTTTTTATTTTTTGTCCCTCAAAATGCTGGCCCTTGGTACGTGACCCCCCCCCCCCCCCCCTAGCTGCGCTAATGGTGCTGAATAAAATTGGTCTTGATATCAGTCTGGTACAAACAAAATGGGATCAAGTATGATTTTAGTGAGAAGTATGAAGAAAAGTAGGCACATTGAAAAAATAACAAGTGTTGAAGAGATAGTCCAACTGGTGGCTGAACAGAAATAGAACTGGGCTGCACACGTCGCAAGGATCCATGAAGATTGTCTAAAATACGGGTGTCAAACATACGGCCCGCGGGCCGGATCCGGCCCACCTGGGGGTTCAATATATCCCCCGGGATAAATCTGCATTATTATAAAAAAAAAAGCAGTTTACTCTAATTTCATGAAAAACCTGCAGTTCTTATATTATCCACCAGTGTTTTAGCACGCGCTGTATTATCCACTTTTCCTTTTCCTCGCACCTTGACCAGCAAAATATCTGTGTCAAAATGGATAATAGTGAATACCGAGTGTCGGATTTTAATAAAGATTTTTTTAGTTGACTTATTCTTTTTTGTACTATTTATTAGTATTAGTGACTGGTACAAAGAAAAAGGTAGGCTTATTGTTAGCTCAATGTAATTTTACAATTAGGTTGCTGGCACAGCCCGCTTGAGATCAAACTAAGCTGTATTCGGCCCACAAACCGAAATGAGTTTGACACTTCTGGTCTAAAAGAACAACGAACTACCCTCCAATGTAGAAATTCTGTAGAAAGGAAGACAACTCTGAGCGGAGAAATGATGTGGTTAAATATATTCATCCTTAAATGTAACTGTGCTGTGTTTAACAATTTCATTGTGATTTTTACGTATTTTACTATTCAAATCATAGAATTGTTGCTTTTTATTTATTCATTTTTATTTTTTTTTAATTTCCTTGCTATATAAATATTCGGAGAATACAACTGATATTGATTTATCCTTTTAAGTTTGTGATCTATTCACAGCACTACGTGCACTAATACGATTTTTTTCATTTTTTTTGAATCACCGTAGGAGTGGTTTGAAATTAAAATTAAAAGTTTAAAATTCAAACCGTTTGGTGATAAAGCAGGGAAAATTATTTATTGCTTCAATAATACTAACAAAATTATGGAACTTTGAACGCACCAAAATCTATGTCTATCATTCATATTTTAAAAGAGTCACATGCAAAAAGATTGCAACATTTCTATCATACGCTGGAAAACTTTATAAAATGTATGGTTGATTTCAGTTGTAATAATTTTATTCTTTTTCAAATTTATTTTATTAAATATTTAATTAACAGTTCTTCTTGAATCAATTTTCTTATGAAAGAAAATTAAATCTATGTTAACATGTACAAGTAGAGCAGGTTGTCTTTATTTCAAGTAAGATTCAAATGTTTATGGGTGTATTGTCTTTTAAATTAGTGTGATTTTTTAAGAAGGGGGGGGGGGGGGGATTAAAACTTCAGAAGAAAAAATTTCATTTTTTCATATTCAGCGATTTAGTGACAACAAAAATAACTTCTGAATTCATAAAGTGTGTTATACATTTTTCAGTGAGAGCTTCCATTCATCTGAAGCGTTTTAAAAGTCTGTTGATACACGCCTCCCTCCTTCCATGCAAATTTTTATTACAGATATATACCCATACGCAGATATTATCATCAAAATGCCACAATAAAATGACCATTTTTCTAAGAACTATATAAATAATGCCAAAATTTAGAAATCTTAATTATTTTATGTCGTGAATTGCAGCAATAGAATATTAATTGCATCATTTCTCTTTAAGGCTGCTTAGAAAAGTGTTTTTCAACCTTTTCCAAGCCAAGGCATATTCTTTCGTTGGAAATATTTCGAAGCACACCACCAGCTGAAAATGTGAATAAAAAGTTTATATAACCAATAAAAGTGTTATGTTTTATATAATAAAAGCTTTTTTAACATAGAAGAATGACGTTATATTATATGATGACTTGAATAAGAATCAAATAAACAAAAGAAATATATTTTATATACTTTTATTTGTGTGGAGGATGAAGGGAAATAAAATGACATCTTCACCTCAGAAGTTTCATAATTATCTCATACATCGCTGGTGAGTGGGAAAATTTCAAGCCTGCTACACTCCACGTACTGCTGTCAGACTTGCACCTTTGAACAGAATTCATTTTTTTCTTTTATTCATACTTGTAAGCAGGTTTTCATTTCGGACAGGCATTTATGAGTTCAGTTCATTCAGACAATGAAAAATATCATTTTCTTTATTCAAAAACCTATCCATCACTTTCTCCGTTGACAACCACCACCTGTCACTAATTCCCTTGTCTCCAAGCACCAGACAATTGGCTACCTGCTGTTGCCATTTAGTGATATGAAAGATGCCACTTGAGTTCTCTGCAAAGTGCTAGACTGCACAAGCACACAAATGGGTTAATTTTCCCACGGCACACCTGGCAATATCTCGCGGCACAATGGTTGAAAAACACTGGCTTAGAGTTTCATCACACCAGCCTCTGCCTTAATGCAATTCATTTATGACTTGTATTCTTCATTTAAAAAGACTAATTCAACTCATTTTCATAACTACTTGATCCAATTTCATTAATTATATTCATTTAGTTATTATAGAAGGACGGGTGGATCACCTTTCTGATTACAATACTCAACCCATCCCAGGAGTCAACTCAACATTAAGTGTTTTGAAACTTCAATTATAGTTGTCTGCTTTATGATTTTACTAATTTAATTGTACATTAATAATTGAGAACTTTTTTTTAAATATATATATATATATATATATATATATATATTCACAAATAAGTGATATGAATGTTATACCTAGCTGCAGAAACTTTGATAGCTCCTACAAATTAGTAATCGATGTAAGCGAATTCGATGCCCCTGTGAATAGTGATGACCAATCGGCTGAGTAGCCATGAGAGACCGGGTGACTGGTTGGGCTGTCTAGTATAGACAACCAATCGCATGCGGTGTTTAATGCTTCTTCTATCAATGTCTCCGAAGAAATCAAGAAGAACGTCTCCATGCAAATGTATATATATATATATATATATATATATATATATATATATATAAAGATTTCACATAAACACGTGAAACAACAATCAATGATCAAACCACAATAAGAAATGGGAAAACAAGACTAAGATCTTTCAACCGTAACAAGCGGTCTTCGTCAGAGTCAAAAACCCAACTGAACACTAGATGCAGAAAACATCTGGTGAGGAGTTGAGAAGAGTGGGAGGGAAGTGGTATTTTAAAAGGGTGAAAGCACAGGAAAGGACTAATGTCCAGAAAGGGATGTTTGGGGAAACAAAGGAGTACAGTAAGAAAAAGTAAAAAACTATCCGCTAGCTGTCAACCCTCTTTGAAGAGGCTATTGCCCTCGTGACGAAAGTATCAAGTTTGAAGAGACCGTTACTAATGTTTATAATATTAGATCTATTAAATTTAATTAGAGACGATTCAATAATATTTCTTAACAACATTGATTTTTCATAGGTAATAAATTTAGCTCCTGTCCAATCAATATGATGATTTTCATTTTTTATATGCAAGAATAAGGCACTACTGTTTTCCTGTCTACTTACGTTATATTGGTGTTGTTTTACACGTGTTTTTAATGATTTACCAGTTTGACCAATATAAATTTTGTGGCAATTTTTGCACGGAATTTTATAAATACCAGCGGACTCCAATTCGCTTGGAGAGTTTTTTATTAACATATTACCCACGTTATTGCGATTAGAAAACACTATATTAAAATCAAGTTGTTTGGCTAATCTTGGAAGGGGGTCCAATGATTCGTGGTATGGCAAAACTATAGAATTTGATAATAAAAGGGGCTCTTTTGAAGTATTAGAGAAAGTTTTTTTAGCACCCTTCAAAGCTAAATCGATATAAGAAGAGGGGTATTTTAATGAAAGGGCAATTGACCTAATGTTATTAATCTCTTCATTAAGAAATTCTGGAGAGGAAACTCTTAAGGCTCTCAAAAACATATTTCTAAAAACAGAAATTTTAACATTTTTTGGATGCGATGAATAAAAATGAACGTATGCAAGTACATTCGTAGGTTTTCTATATACACTAAAGCGTAACTCATTAGGTAACCTATGGATCAGGACATCTAAGAAGGGCAAATTACCACTTATTTCTTCTTCCATTGTGAATTTGATTGTCGGCACTAATGAATTCAATTTTGTTAGGAAATCAACTTTATTTAAAGAATTGGGACAAATGCAAAGAATATCGTCAACATATCTATACCATTTAACATTTTTGGGCAAAATTGAGCTTAACATTTTACTCTCAAAAAACTCCATATATAAATTACTTAGGAGGGGGGATAAACAGTTACCCATAGCAAGACCAAATTTTTGTATATAATAATTATTTTCAAATTGAAAATGACAATCTACCACACATAACTTAATTAACTCTATTATAGTGGTAGATGGAAGGGGAAGGGAATAATTAATTAATTCCTCCTGGAGTAAGCTCAACAGATCAGTTACTGGTACATTCGTAAAAAGAGACTTCACATCGAAACTGATTAATCTATAATTTTTGTTCATGTTGACACTTTTTAATTTTTTAATTAAATCTACATTGTTTTTTATATGGCTGCCTGAAATTTTTCCAATTAAGGGGCTTAAAATACTTACTAACCATTTGGACAAGCCATATGATGCCGAACCAACCGAACTCACAATTAAACGTATTGGGTAATTATCTTTATGTGTCTTGATCAACCCGTACATATATGGCAAAGAAGGGGATTTTGATATAAATTTAGTAATAAGTTCGGGTTGATTTTTTAAGATAGTTTTAATTTTTTTATTAAATGAACTATTGACCCTTTCCAAAGGATTAGACCTTAACTTTGTATACACATTTTCATCATTTAGCATATTCTCTATTTTATCGACGTAATCTTTTTTATTTAATATTACTGTTACTTTAGATTTATCGGCTTTAGTGATTTTTATAGTATTATCTTTTTTAAGCTTAGAATAAGCCTCGATAAAACGTCTAGGAACGCTAACAACATCAGTTTTTTCTGAAAGACCGTATACCATTCCTTTTAAAATATTTAAATTATCGATATCTATATTATTTAATTTTTCAGCTTTACAAAAACCCTTAGCCACCTGAACATAATTTAAATTGTTACTTTTAGGAACAAAATTTAAACCATACCCTAATGCTGCTACTGCATTATTATCTAATATTCTGTCGGATAAATTAAGAACTAATTTTTTATTTTAATTTTTATTCCACGGGCTATTGTCAATTAAGCTCTGAAGTTTTTTATTATGTACTTTAGAAAAATTTTTACATACCTTTCTAAGTTGCCAATAAATATAATCAAATACTACTTTCCTCCAATCGGAAGGGATGAGCTGATTAAGATGACTTTTGTTACGCACTGAATCAACGAAGGCTAATTTCACATCACTCCGGCACAAATAAATATGTTTTTTTAGCAACAAAGAATGAAAATTATCAAAAGGGCCTTCACAAATATTTAGCAAACATTTAGGAATAAGAGATTTAGGTATTACCTTTTCACTAAAACAATTATTTAAAAATTTTAATTTTAGTTTTAATTTATGGGCCTTTGTCAAGCTAGACAAACAATTTTTCACTACAGGGACAAAGCAAGGAAAAAGATGACAGAAATAGGAGTAGGTATCGCACATGGTATTCATCGATAAAAAGATTTCACATAAACACGTGAAACAACAATCAATGATCAAACCACAATAAGAAATGGGAAAACAAGACTAAGATCTTTCAACCGTAACAAGCGGTCTTCGTCAGAGTCAAAAACCCAACTGAACACTAGATGCAGAAAACATCTGGTGAGGAGTTGAGAAGAGTGGGAGGGAAGTGGTATTTTAAAAGGGTGAAAGCACAGGAAAGGACTAATGTCCAGAAAGGGATGTTTGGGGAAACAAAGGAGTACAGTAAGAAAAAGTAAAAAAACTATCCGCTAGCTGTCAACCCTCTTTGAAGAGGCTATTGCCCTCGTGACGAAAGTATCAAGTTTGAAGAGACCGTTACTAATGTTTATAATATTAGATCTATTAAATTTAATTAGAGACGATTCAATAATATTTCTTAACAACATTGATTTTTCATAGGTAATAAATTTAGCTCCTGTCCAATCAATATGATGATTTTCATTTTTTATATGCAAGAATAAGGCACTACTGTTTTCCTGTCTACTTACGTTATATTGGTGTTGTTTTACACGTGTTTTTAATGATTTACCAGTTTGACCAATATAAATTTTGTGGCAATTTTTGCACGGAATTTTATAAATACCAGCGGACTCCAATTCGCTTGGAGAGTTTTTTATTAACATATTACCCACGTTATTGCGATTAGAAAACACAATATTAAAATCATCTCTCTAATTAAAAAATCGTCTCTAAATTAGAATCGTCTAAAATCTCTCTAAAATTAGAATCGTCTCTAATTAAATTTAATAGATCTAATATTATAAACATTAGTAACGGTCTCTTCAAACTTGATACTTTCGTCACGAGGGCAATAGCCTCTTCAAAGAGGGTTGACAGCTAGCGGATAGTTTTTTACTTTTTCTTACTGTACTCATTTGTTTCCCCAAACATCCCTTTCTGGACATTAGTCCTTTCCTGTGCTTTCACCCTTTTAAAATACCACTCTTCCCTCCCACTCTTCTCAACTCCTCACCAGATGTTTTCTGCATCTAGTGTTCAGTTGGGTTTTTGACTCTGACGAAGACCGCTTGTTACGGTTGAAAGATCTTAGTCTTGTTTTCCCATTTCTTATTGTGGTTTGATCATTGATATATATATATATATATATATATATATATATATAAATAAAAAATTGTTCTAAATCTTTCAGTAACTCACCACAATTGGAAATCAGTGAAATAAAAATAGAAATGTAAAATCTCTACTTATCTATTTATCTCGTTATTATCATAAAGAAAATATATAAAATTATGAAAGAGCAACAGTCATGTTGAAAGTAGAAATAGAAATATTATCAATCTTTTTCAAATTGTTCTCTCTTATTTTACTGTCATTTATCCTTTACATGAAAATATAGTCATGTAGTTGAGTCAAAATTTCGATAGCAAGTTATCTGATTTCTAGAAATCTGAACACATTATGTGTTATAGGTTTTCAAAAAGAGCTTAGAGTATGTATCACTGACGTAATATTACAACATATTAATTAAAAACAATATAAATTTAATTCATTTATATTGTTTTGTAGTATTTAATTCATATATATATAACTTTAAATTACACAAAGCACGACACAGAAAAGAGACTAAAAAGAACACTTACAGAATTCAATATTTCGAACTGTTGTTCGTCATCAGGAGAGTAGACTAGAAGAGAGGACGAAGTGAGAGAGATCTCCCCACGTCGAAGAACGGAGCGTGAATATATATATATGTTCAATGCCAGATTAGATATTGTAAAAGACGAGCCAATCCCTGTTACGTATTACTTTGGGCACTTCTTATTGGTTGTGGGTGTTTATTCGTTGAACACGTTTCTCCTTAGCACACTCCGTCTGCTCGGCCGCCTCAGCCTTCACCCGGGAGAGGGCTCGCAGTCCCTACTTAATTTTCCAATAGAGTTGGATGAAGGTCTTGGCGTCCTGGGTTGGAAGTGTACCTCGTCGAACTCGGTGTTTACTATGGGCTTAGTGGATTTCATTAGATACTGGTTGTTGGTGTTTTCTGTAAATTCTATTGATGTGGGTGTATGTAGACCTTTTCCCCGTCGGTTTCCTAACACGCTTGGCCGCATCCGCCGTCCTTCCTGGAGAGGGCTCGCAGTCCCTACTTTAATTTCACAGAGGGCAGGAATGGCATAGGCGTCCTCACGCAGAAGAGTTCCTCGTAAGAATCTGGTCCGGGCTATGGGCATTATGAGTTGAAGTTGAAGTTGAGTGTGTGTGGCGTTTGTCATTAGACCCCTTTACTGCAGTGTTTTCTTGAAGAATGCGTGGCGCCTTCCTCGTGTCGTTGCGACCGGTTTCGACCGTTCCTCGGTCATTCTCAAGCTGGTGGGTGTAGTTCCTGGCTGGATTGTGCGTTATTATATGTTGAATGCCAGATTAGATATTGTAAAAGACATTTATATATATATATATAAACTAGAATTTAAAAAAGAACACATAGAACGGAAACCACTGAACTCAGTACTATATTTCGATGTCCTCGTCTTCAGGAAAAGAAGTGGATCGCTCCAAAGGTTGATAACGACTGACTTGGCGTTCGAACTGAAGCACTCAAACAGTGTAGCCAACTTTCGGAGGAAAGGTAGACAGGGAAGATAAAGAGATAAAAGCCAAATAAAAATTAAAAAAATGAAAACATGTAACTAAAATAAAATTAAAAGCTGATAACAACTTTAAAAAATAATAATAATAATAATAATAATAATAAAAAAAATAATAATAATAAAAAAAAAAATCAACGATTGAGGTTAAGCCCAGGAGCCGATCTACCGCCCAGAAGACTAATAAGTGCTTCTTCTGAAGCTCTCAGAGTAACTTTCGAATTAGTCTGATCAATCTGCCTCAGGACCTGTACACGGAAACAGTCATTAAAACTGAGTCCGTGAGAACTGGCATGAGTAGAAACGGGAAGGTCACTGCGTTTGCCAACGGATGACCTGTGATTATTCATACGCAGGCTTAGCTTGGTGGAAGCCAAACCCACATAAAAAGAATCACACTGGGTGCAATCCAAACGGTAAACGCAGTTACCAGAGGTACAAGAGGTCTTGTGAGAGATAGGGTAGGTGCGTTTACTATGGACAGAGGTAAAGGAAGGAACAGGATTGATGATAGGACAAGTAAGACATCCACGACGTCCACATTGAACCATACCACCAGCAGTTTTTGGAGGCTTAGGAGAAGAGATGTGAGAGAAGATAAATTGAAGATTAGCAGGTTTGCGATAGGAAATGGAAGGTGCCTCACTAAAGACTGAAGAAGTACAGGAGGAAGAAGAAAGTATAGGGAAAAACTCCCTGACAACTGCACCCAGCCTATTTCCTTCACCACTTATTTTCCTGGTGCTCATAGGCTGGAAAAACTTCTCATCTATATATATGTATATGTATATATATATATATATATATATATATATATATATATATATATATAAGAGAGAGAGAGAGAGAGAGAGAGAGAGAGTGAGTGAGAGAGAGAGTGTGTGTGAGAGAGAGAGAGAGAGAGATGAAGTTTGCTTCACAATTCGTGATGATTTATAACAGAAAAGCAAAGCCGGATAATAGAGACTGGCGTGTGGTATTTTAATATAATTTGGAAGAGTAGAGTAATTTACTCAGTGCTGTTTATATAATAAATGTGTAATATTGCGAAAAAATAGACAAGAAACTTTAACTGAATAGAAATAGTCTAATGGAAAAAAATCTAAGTATATGGAAATTTATTCAAAACAAACTACTCAATAACTGTTTAACTTTTATATATTTTATTTACTTGTAAAATCATGAAGTAGAACATTGAGTTGTTGAAGCAGGCGAGAAGGGAAGGTAGTTGTTTATTTATTTTTAGTAAGACAGTAATCTTATGCGATTTCCATACTGTACTGTTTATAGAGACATTATCACCGGTGTGATAGCTGTAGGACGTGTCATGTTGATATCACACACACCCCCTTCTAGCCTACTGTGACAACACGCGACAAAACGTGACATGCTTCCCGATCGCAGTCTACTCCCAATATCTTTCTATTTCTTATTTAAACATTCTCAATTCTACAAATCCTTTTCTTCTTGTTAACACAAGCAAATAATGAAATGTTGACACCAAAGTCAAGCCAAATATACACTTGTTATTCTTAGTCTTCTACTAAGGTAGCAACATATTTTAAGTCAACCTATTTTACAGGTTATTATAACCAAGTCCTTTTCACTTTCGTCTTTTAGCTCATTCACAGCATTGGCTATATAGTTGAGAAGCCATCAGATAGCTCAACGTCAGAGATCTGTTTAGCTATAAATATAGCAAGAAAAATGATTGTTACCTGCCTTATCTGCAAAAAAAATATTAATAACATTGTTTTCACATTACATCAAGTGAAGCACAAAGATTATGAACAAAACATATTTTAAAAATTTGACGGATTTAAACAGTTTTAGTTAGTTATTCATCATTGTTTTCCTTAATTTTAACAATGTTGAAATTACTATACTTTTCTTATATATTTATTATTACTATTTATATGTTGTTTTTATATATTAATATAATATTAATAATTAATTATAAATTATATATATATATATATATATATATATATATATAGAGAGAGAGAGAGAGAGAGAGAGAGTGAGAGAGAGAGAGAGAGCGAGAGAGAGATTGTTGAGGTTTGCTTCACAACGACAGTACTTCGTACTTCTTCGTGATGACGACGGACGTCGAAATATGGAAGTGAGTTCTGTAGAGACTTTCTCTGTTCTGTCCTATGAGTTAATGTATATATATGTATATAATAAAAAGATTTCACATATACATGTGAAATAACAATCAATGATCAAACCACAATAAGAAATGGGAAAACAAGACCAAGATCTTTCAACCGTACAAGCGGTCTTCGTCAGAGTCAAAAAGATTCCGTCCCACTCTTCTCAACTCCTCACCAGATGTTTACTGCATCTAGTGTTCAGTTGGGTTTTTGACTCTGACGAAGACCGCTTGTTACGATTGAAAGATCTTAGTCTTGTTTTCCCATTTCTTATTGTGGTTTTATCATTGAATGTGTATATAATGTATAATAATAATAATATCATATATAATATGTATTAATATATATATATTATATATATATATATATATATATATAATGAAGCCTACATCCTGGCTTTATTCAGTAATAACCTAAATCACGTAATCGAAAATTAACATTTCCATTTGACAAAAAAGTTAAACAAATGACAGGAAACATTTCAAATGATAGGCTGTTTTTTGTTGTCTGTGAAAGCGCTTCAGTTATCAGAAAAGTAATGGCTTGCTGGAATTGTTGGAATATGTTCCAACAATCAAAGTGAATAATTAGCTATTCGGAAAGTTATAAGTTAGAGGAGTGTCAAACAACCATTCAGTTTATAATCATCCTAATAAATCAAATAAATTTAGATCTCGAAAAGCCAATAAGCTAAATATCTACTGTCATTAGCAAACCTAAACAGCTGAAATAAAGCTTTGTTTTTATAGGTTTTAACATCACAATGTAGTATCATATAAAATAAAACAGTTAATTCCTTGCTACGAAAGCAGTAGGAAAGAAGTGGTAAGTTTACTCCTAATATCTTCACGCATACTTAAAACTCAGGGTGAGAACAATAAATCATCGTTTCTTGTAAATATCATAGCATAACACTACAAAAGTTTAGATAATTAAAGATAAATTCTACCAATAAAATACCAAATTCATTAAATGATCTTCTAGTATGAAAATGGATCAATAAACAAAGAAAATTGTATATAGATGGTTACATACAAGAACTTGGATGAAATTTGCTTCAACCTATGGTATAAAAACACAGATATGTTTGGTTGAACGGGTAATAACGCAGAAATGGTGGATTATTTCATGTATGCAAGCAGCCTTTTAGGGAACTGAAGGAAGGCTTCATGCCAATCAGTAGAGCACGGAATAGCCAACGACCATGAAGGATCTATGCTAAAAAAAAGGAAAATATCAGAAGAATTTATAACTTGAATACTTAATTAGTACAGAATAATGTTGACAGTTTTAGATAACAGACCAAACAAGTATGCCTTTATAATTTTGATAAGTTTCTAATGTATTCAATGCATTAAAGCAGTCATATATAAATGATAAATGCCATTTTTTTCCTCCAGTATAATATATATAAATTTTTCATTTGCTTCATTTACATATTGCATGGTTAATATAATTAATGACATAATTAGTAAAACAAAATGTTTAGATATAAGAATGATGTATATAATAAACTAAACAGTAATGTAAATATCAATATATAGTAAATAGGATTATAAATAACATTATGGTGGGTACTAACCTTTAGAAAACATAACACCACACACACACACACACACACACACACACACACACACACACACACACACACACACACACACACACAACACAGACCATCTGTGTATTTATAATGATTTTTAATGATTATTGTGTAATTTGGCATAGAGTGATAACATATACGACATGTCCTTTTTTTGTTTACTCTTGAATTCTGTTTAGTTGAGTCTCTCTTATATTGTACTCAACTAAAGAGTTGTGTTAACAGTTGTGTATTACTTAAACGTGTTCTTTTCGTTAAACCGTATATTTTGTCCTAACGGACCGTTTTATTTTTTTGGTTTATATATAACAAGATATCTCATAAACAAGTGAAATAACAACCAACGATCAAACGACGTTAGGTTAATAACGTTAAGATCAAGTTAACACGTAAAGTTAAGTCTTAAGAAAGGTGTATATAGAAAATGGTTTATAGATGGTTAAGTACAAGAACTTGGATGAAATTTGCTTCAATCTACTTGGTATAAAATCACAGATATGTTTGGTTGACTTATTTATTTTCAGCAATCAAAATGTTTTTTTTTGTGATAAAACTTTTAACAATTACACAAAGCATATTTTTGCAATAACTAAATGATTCTTGCAGATTTCTTGTTTCACTCAATGTCCATTATAGATATTTGTGACGTTTAAAGTAGATATCGACATCTTTCAAAGGTTGAGCGAATGTAAAATTAATAGTAAAAGGAATAGCATTATAAATGTATATATTCAGAGAGGCGGCTGTAACGAGCCACCGTTAGGGGAGTATTATCGACACAACTGCTGTGAGAGGAAAGTTAGAATATTTAGATGACGAAGTGAAATAATATCTCAGTATTACTGATCTGCGGCGAGTTGACATACTGCCGTCTCAGTCCTGACGGCCGCGTCACATCTCAGAAAGGATCAAGTAAACTTCTAGAAGGAATATAAACATGGATATTTCTTATATTTTTCTTTAGTAAAGGTAGGAATCACTATAAGTGTTGATATATATATATAATCTCCAAAAATTGTTCTTGACCTCTTCTATTCTATTCTATATTTTGTTATTGAGGGGTAGGTCAAATAAAAGAAAATGAATATTAGCCCTGAAGATGATGTACAAATACATCGAAACGTCGACCTAGGAAGGAGTTTATTTTCTTTTATTTGACCTAGCCCTCAATAACAAAATATAGAATATATATATATATATATATATTAACTTTAATATATTAATTTTAAATTACACAAAGCACGACACAGAAAAGAGAATAAAAAGAACACTTACAGAATTCAATATTTCGAACTGTTGTTCGTCATCAGGAGAGTAGACTAGAAGAGAGGACGAAGTGAGAGAGATCTCCCCACGTCGAAGAACGGAGCGCGAATCATATATATATATATTTCTTACTGAAGTATTGGATTGCTTGCGATTGCGTTTCCAGCGTTTTTAGTCTCCCTTTCTCTTTTCTCCTGAAGACGGATTTTCCGAAAATTAGAGTCAGTAAGTGTGTTTCATTACCCTGTTTTAATCTTCTTCGATGTTGAACTGGTGTATGCCTACTTTGGATTGTATTTCGTTTGTTATAGTGTTATATATATATTTATAACATTTATATAACATTATATATAACATTTATATATATATTGATAAAAGTATCAACCGTCAAATAAAAACAAATTAAAGTTTATTAGGACTCGGTCAGTTCTTCAGGTTCAAATTAAACTCTCATTCCCAACGTTCAGTTTTATTTAAAACCTTTTTCATAGGCAGAAGTTTAAGTTAGATAACTACTTTTCTAAATTATATTGAGATTTCATAAATGTATTTTCTCTGAGCTTGGCCATTGTGTCTATATAGTTTCTAACAATAATATCTGGTAATATTTTCATTTACCTTTTTGATAAGAATTCCTAATAGCGTTATTAATCTAATTAGTGTTATTAATATTAATCAATGTTCAATATATTTTGCTTAAATCGGTTTACCACTTTTTCCATTTCTCTATGAAAATAGACTTCTGGCTATTAAAAAGGTTTTAAATAAACAAATAGAAAGAAACGTAACACAGGACTTAGTTTTTAATATTTCGACCGTAATATAATATATATAGTTCAATATAGATGAAAATACGTAAACAAATTAAAAAGACTTACAGTCTCTAATTGTTTGTTTGAACTGTCTTCAGGAGAGATAAGAGAGGGGAAACAAGCTCTTATCTCAGATAAGAGACCCTCACTAGTTCAGAGACCCTCAATCTCTGTATCAATAAAGAATTTTGGCACTTACAGTTTTCGAATGTTCAATAAATCTCTTATCTGTTGAAGATAATGTTTTTTGCGGTATCCACTATGATTGGTTGAAACATGGTTTTCTTCTATTATATATGATTAGTTTCATTATTTCAAGAGTAAACTTGACCACTAAGTAAAATAAATTTCGAAAATTTGAGTAATTTACTTGTCCATTAGATTTTCTGTATTATTCACTACCAAAAGGAAACCCTAATCGATGTAGCAACAATATCTGTTTAACTTGTTTTTTAAGTTTTAACAAATGATTTTACCTCAAGTTTACACATGTAATGAAAGTGACTCTCATTCCTGCTCCATCCACTTGTTGTTACAGGGTCCCATCAATATATTTAACAGTTTTTTTTTCGTTGTTGTTTTCAAAATTTTTGATATTGAAAAACTTCATTTTGAAAATTTCACACTTCTCCGTTTTGAGAATGTTTTAGTATAATTTGAATTTAGATAACTACTGATTCCTGATAATTTACTATCTTCTATTACAGGGTGAAAACATTAAGAAGTTTATAAGTGTTGGTGTAGCGTTCTGGTTCAATGGATGCGTGTTTTTAGTGAGAGACGGCCAGGCATTCACTTATAACACAGAAAGCCATAAAAACTGACGACCGTTTAAAGGGAGGTAAAGGCAGAAGGCTCTGGTTGGGCAAGGTGGAGCAGTAAATAACAAAAAGCCGCGAAGCTCGTGTGGAGGCGGCAGCATGCCGGTCACGTGCCACTGTTTTAATAGCAGCACAGATGTTTGCTCCAGGGTCGGCTGGCAGGGAAGCCCCCTAACGCCAGTATACCCACAGCAGGCAGACTCCTTTCCGCATCCTCATTCCAGCCATTCGTTTACTTATCTTGCGCCCTTATCTCATAATTATCTTCCACATTTGCGTTAGTCATTGCACCCCTCCAACCACTAATCTACTAGTTAACCTGAAATGAACAAGAAATATGATTAACTCAAACTAGTCAAACTTTGTAATAAATATACATTTTATTTAAAATATATAAATATTATTTATAAATATTATAGTTGTAGGTTGTGTGCCGTTATAACCAAGACATTTTGTGCCATAGTATTTTGAAAGTTATAAATTGAGATAATCTGTAAGAACACAAGGGCAAAAGAAAGAAAAGAGATTCAGTACGAGTTGTCAACTGTTAATCGTAACAGGAGACTGGTAACCATGTACTCGAATAGTTTAATAAGCATTAGTGAAGGCTTGTTAGGCTGGTATCATCTATTAGTCGATTAATAACTTGAAACTTTTAAATGATATCCTTCATATGGGTTTAAAGGTGTATCAATTTACATTCTTAAAACACTCCTGATCTCTGTATTACTCTCTCTCTCTCTCTCTCTCTCTCCTACTTTTACGATTCCTTATCTTTTTTTTACGTTTCGCAAATGGCAACATTCCAGCAGACTCATTTTGTTTTACCACACCTCCAACAAAACTATCCGTATTTTCAGAATTTCATACTTCTTCCTATAGAACATTTTAAATACAACCTAAACTTGAGCTTTGAAATTTTTTTTTTTGAATATGGAAAAGCAGACCATATTTAATTACCTTTATATTTATCGATATAGGAGAATAAAGAGGGAAACCAAGCCATGGATCAGAGACGGTTGGAGACCAACAGTGTTGCCGCATGCGCGCCCGTTCACAGAAAATAAGGTAGACAGGAATCAATTTATAATTAATTTATAATTTATAAAATGATGGAATATGAAAACAATAAAATATAAAAAAAGAAAAAAATTGAAAAAAAGGGAAATTGATACATACACAAAAGTGCTGACTAAGCTGTGATAAAATAAAATAAAACTAAGAATACAAATAATAATAACAAATGAAATAATTTAATAAAAAATGTGAAAAGGCAAGGAACTTTTAGACATTATCACTTTAGATTGAGGCCAGGTGCACTGCGCGTACTTAATAGCCAAATATGGGCTTCTTCGGAGGCTCGTAGTGTGAGATCTTTGCTGTCAGGGGGTACTTGTCGCAGAATATGTAACCTGTAGCACTCATTAAAAGGGAGACCGTGGCTATTGGCATGTATGGCAATGGGAAGATGGGAGCGGCTATTGATTGAAGCTCTGTGATTGTTCATACGGAGACTAAGCTTGGTGGATGCTTGGCCTACGTAGAACGAATCACACTTGGTACACTCCAAACGGTACACACAGTTTTTGGAGGTACACGAGCAAGTCAGTTGCAACAGGATAGAGGGTGTTATGGGGGGAGCTGTGAAGTGTGGTTCGGGATTTATAATGGGACACGTGAGGCAACCTCGACGTCCGCACAGTTGGCGCTCCAGAGGGCAAACTGTTTGCCCTCGTGCAGGTTAGCTTCCTGTGCGGAAAGAAAATTGCCAAGGTTGGGAGGACGTCTGTAGATAGGCGTGGTGGATTAGAAAGGTTTTGGAGGTGGCTGGGGAAGAGGATATGATCGGGAAAAGTTCTTTAATGATGGTACCAAGTCTGTGGATACCTGGGAAGTAGGTTGTTTATAAGGTAGGGAGACCCAGAGGGAGAGGAAGAGGAGGTTGATGTAGGATTGTGTGGGGTCGTGGCAGGAACCAGTCTTCTTGTTAGGAAGGGGAGAGGTAACCTCGCTCTACAAATTTACTTTTTAGGCTAATTGATAGTAGGTGTTTATCTTGTAGTCTGTTACAAATCCGGTGAATTCGTATGGAGAGGGATCTCGGAATGGATTTCTTAATGTGGGGAGGGTGGCAGCTATTGAAGTGTAGATATAAATGGGGATTAGAGGTTTAGAATGGACGGAAGTAATGAGAGAACTATTGTTGAGGGTGATATCGACATCAAGAAAGGTAGTGGATCTGTTGGAAATGTTATGGGTAAAGGAGATGGAAGAGCAAAAAGATTTGAAGTTGTCGATGAAGACTTCTAACTCGGAAATGCCATGGGTCCAGATAAAGAAAATGTCATCGATGAAGCGGGTATACAGTGAGGGAAGAAGGTGGCAGGTTTGGAAAAAACTATTTTCAAGGTGAGCCATGAACAGATTGGCGAAGGAGGGAGCCATTCTAGTTCCCATGGCCGTTCCTTTGATTTGCAGGTATATATAGTTCAATATAGACAAAGAAACATAGAGAAATCAAAAGAACACACTTACAGTCTCTAATTTTCGGTTTGAACCGTCTTCAGGAGAGATAAGAGAGGGAAACCAAGCGCACTGGTTCAGAGACGGTTGGAGGCCCTTGATTTTCACGGTATTCCTTTTCATACTTCACTTATATTCCTGTTGTTTATTTTACCATCAATCAACCAGAGCAGCTTGTCTTAATTTTAATTTTATTTCTTCTGTTCGTCTTTACTTCATTACTTCCTGAACCGGGGACTACTTCTGCCCAATTACGACGAATGTCGAAATATCGTTGTGAGTTTTTTTGTGTGTGTTTTTATCTGTTTTTCTCTTTCCTGTGTGAACTATTTATATATATATATATATATATATATATATATATATATATATAATTATGATCAAACCACAATAAGAAATGGGAAAACAAGACTAAGATCTTTCAACCGTAACAAGCGGTCTTCGTCAGAGTCAAAAACCCAACTGAACACTAGATGCAGAAAACATCTGGTGAGGAGTTGAAGAGTGGGAGGGAAGAGTGGTATTTTAAAAGGGTGAAAGCACAGGAAAGGACTAATGTCAGAAAGGGATGTTTGGGGAAACAAAGGAGTACAGTAAGAAAAAGTAAAAAACTATCCGCTAGCTGTCAACCCTCTTTGAAGAGGCTATTGCCCTCGTGACGAAAGTATCAAGTTTGAAGAGACCGTTACTAATGTTTATAATATTAGATCTATTAAATTTAATTAGAGACGATTCAATAATATTTCTTAACAACATTGATTTTTCAAAGGTAATAAATTTAGCTCCTGTCCAATCAATATGATGATTTTTATTTTTTATATGCAAGAATAAGGCACTACTGTTTTCCTGTCTACTGATTGGACAGGAGCTAAATTTATTACCTTTGAAAAATCAATGTTGTTAAGAAATATTATTGAATCGTCTCTAATTAAATTTAATAGATCTAATATTAGAAACATTAGTAACGGTCTCTTCAAACTTGATACTTTCGTCACGAGGGTTATAGCCTCTTGAATGAGGGTTGACAGCTAGCGGATAGTTTTTTACTTTTTCTTACTGTACTCCTTTGTTTCCCCAAACATCCCTTTCTGGACATTAGTCCTTTCCTGTGCTTTCACCCTTTTAAAATACCACTCTTCCCTCCCACTCTTCTCAACTCCTCACCAGATGTTTTCTGCATCTAGTGTTCAGTTGGGTTTTTGACTCTGACGAAGACCGCTTGTTACGGTTGAAAGATCTTAGTCTTGTTTTCCCATTTCTTATTGTGGTTTGATCATTGATTGTTGTTTCACGTGTTTATGTGAAATCTTTTTATATATATATTATATATATATATAATGTTATATATATATGTATGTATATACAAATTTGAAGCAAGTAAATGAGCTCCATGTAAGTTTGGGCAGTCTCACAAACATAATATTGAGGGTTTATTTAGTGAGTGTTTGGTCTGCACTGTTGTCACTCAACACCGGCGACGGTGTTGGGTGACTAAAGACACCTCGGCCAGCAGAATGCCAGGCAGGCCGGCTGATGTTACAAAGGACTGTTGACATGGTGACCACTCTCTGTCAGCCGAGCGATGTCTGAGCCTGGCTGTGAACACTCTTTGCGAGACACTAGGCAATCCAATACTGCTCTATCGCATCCCACATTGCCTCCTCTTGTCACAAAACTCATTTTTACAAAACATTATGTGTCACAAAATCATTCAAACTAAACTGTTTTTTTTTTTTTTGTAATTGTGGTGAGTGTTAGACAACACAAGTAAAGTAAGAGTGACTACACTTTGACATACAACATATTGATTCATACAATGTCAATGCTTCGACAAAATTAAGCCAATGTCTAGTAGGTCAGGAGAATACTTCTTTGGAAGTTTATAGTAGCTAATATCGTTAGAAATCTACAATATACTATAATTTATTTACATAAGCAAGTTTTCTTTTGTGCTAATGCATATTTCTGAATCAGTGTGCATATATATATTTGTTTGTATATATATATATTTATCTTTCAAATATATATTCACGGGTTATTTAGGAAATTGAAATGGTGTATTAGTACTGCCTTTGTATCAGTAGTTTATGGTTAATATTAGAAGAATCTATTGCTGTTGTAAAATATATTATAAAAAATACCCAAAGGAACAACCTTTAAGTTCCACTGATAACCACTTGTTCCTTTATGGTTTGAGTTTTGGATGATATAAGGGAATTAAATCTGAATTCTTTAAGTTCCAGTGATAGCCACTTGTTCCTTTATGGCTTGAGTTTTGGATGTTATAAAGAAATTAAATCTGAATTCTTTAAGTTCCAGTGATGGCCACTAGTTCCTTTATGGTTTGAGTTTTGGATGATATAAGGGAATTAAATCTGAATTCTTTAAGTTCCAGTGATGGCCACTAGTTCCTTTATGGTTTGAGTTTTGGATGATATAAGGGAATTAAATCTGAATTCTTTAAGTTCCACTGATAACCACTTGTTTCTTTATGGTTTGAGTTTTGGATGAATATAGAAATTAAATCTGAATTCTTTAAGTTCCACTGATGACCACTAGTTCCTTTATGGTTTGAGTTTTGGATGATATAAGGGAATTAAATCTGAATTCTTTAAGTTCCAGTGATGGCCACTAGTTCCTTTATGGTTTGAGTTTTGGATGATATAAGGGAATTAAATCTGAATTCTTTAAGTTCCAGTGATAACCACTTGTTTCTTTATGATTTGAGTTTTGGATGATATAGGGAAATTAAATCTGAATTCTTTAAGTTCCACTGATGACCACTAGTTCCTTTATGGTTTGAGTTTTGCATGATATAAGGGAATTAAATCTGAATTCTTTAAGTTCCAGTGATGGCCACTAGTTCCTTTATGGTTTGAGTTTTGGATGATATAAGGGAATTAAATCTGAATTCTTTAAGTTCCAGTGATAACCACTTGTTTCTTTATGGTTTGAGTTTTGGATGATATAGGGAAATTAAATCTGAATTCTTTAAGTTCCACTGATGACCACTAGTTCCTTTATGGTTTGAGTTTTGGATGTTATAAAGAAATTAAATCTGAATTCTTTAAGTTCCAGTGATAGCCACTTGTTCCTTTATGGCTTGAGTTTTGGATGTTATAAGGAAATTAAATCTGAATTCTTTAAGTTCCAGTGATAGCCACTTGTTCCTTTATGGTTTGAGTTTTTATGTTATAAGGAAGTTAAATCTGAATTCTTTAAGTTCCACTGATGACCACTTGTTCCTTTATGGTTTGAGTTTTGGATGATATAAGGAAGTTAAATCTGAATTCTTTAAGTTCCAGTGATAGCCACTTGTTCCTTTATGGTTTGAGTTTTGGATGTTATAAAGAAATTAAATCCAAATTTCGACCAGAGATAATCATACAAGAAACATTTAAAAGATTCCTCTTCTATAAGAGAATCTAAAAAGAGCAATCTCCATGGTTGCTTCAAGTTCGACATAGTTTTTTAATTTACAGTTCCAAATTGAAAGTTATCCGCTGGGCAGTGTACGACCGCCTGTTGGTGACTAGCTTGTCTCCCCCCTTCAAAGCTTTGTAATTCCCCACAACGCCCCCAAAACGAAAATCTACCCCTTTCCCCTGCTCAAGTTTTCTAATTAAAATTCATCTTTGCGTCTCGCAAAACTTAAACCAAGCAAACTCACTGCTTAGTTGTTTTAAAGAAGATATACTTTCATTTCTTTGTTAATCCGGCATCCCTTTTTTATTAATAGTCACAAAACTTTCAATTTATTTTTGTCATTCTAGGATAAGCTTATTCAAACAGTATTATTTGTAAAAACGATATTTTTGGAAAAATGCATATTCATTTCCTTATGACTTCATATTTCAAAATATATTTTTTTTTCATCAGTAGAAATTAAGTTAGAATTAGTAATAATACAATCCGTCATACCTCGTAAAGTCACAGAAAAGCTCGACCTACACAGAAAAGTGACTTTACAAAGTATGACGGATTGTATTATTACGAATTCTAATATTACTAACGTCAGTGTTACTAACCCATTTTCTATAGAAATTAAATTATTCGTTAAAATTTCATTTATAACAAATACTATTTACGTAAAACATTAATACAAATGTAAGTGAACTTACCTTAGCAACTTGGTGTATTATTGCTTTATACATTCATGTGTACATAATTTTCAAATATCTATTTCGTTTAGTTGTCATGCTTCAAGTTTTAACTATTCATCAAAAGTTGTAAATAATATGATTCAATTTTAAATTTATAATTTATTATTGACGAAAGTAGGTTTTTGTTGATGCTATCGGTTGGATGAATAAACAATCCCAGTGAAAGGAACGTGGTGAGTACCTCCGTTCATTTTATTCATTTATTACATATTCTTGCTTGATAACGTGCAAAGATTGGTTACGCGGATTGTCACTTCATAATGGACGGTGGATTCTTCGCGCCTTATCGTTTTAGACCTACTTTTTTGACTGAAGACACAGAGTGTAAATTATTAATAAACAAGATTTTTTTTATTATTTTCACCTTAGATTGGATGAATTCATCAATTTATAATACTTGATAGTACATTTTAAAAGGGACAGTGATATAGCATCAGTAATTGTAATGGAGAGAGTTTCTAAGAAAAGAAAGTTACTCATGACAGGTTGAGGTAAGGTAAGGAAAGAGTTTGTAAAAGGATAGAGTAGAAGTCAAAAGTTTGAAACAAATACATGAAAAAGTTACAAGGAAAGAAAACTCCTTCAACTTGGAACAATGTCCTTAGGGAAAATGTACTTTAGCTTATCATTGTTATGATTCACGAGTTTTCCTTTGTATTATTTTTGTCTTGTTTTAAAGGACTCTGTCATTGACGCCACATATTTGCTGACTAAGTGATAGAGATCGGAAAGCGTGACTTTGGGTGATCGAGTGGTGCTGTCGCACAGGCAGTGGGTCCACCGAGAGCAGCACACCCCCACACTAGGGGAGGGAGCTACTGATTATATTACTTTCCTGCAAAACAAGTATGCAACAACGAAAAACACTCGTGTCACGAAAAAACGTTAACGAATTTACACGTTTTTATATCACCTAGGTCCAGTTTTGATTACTTTTTTTATGATATCTGTGTGTAGCTGTAGCTGTTACCAAAAGCTTGTGAACTCAATACCAACCACTCTATTCGGTCATTCAAATTTATATTAAACAAAAAAATTGCCTATATAGTGTAGATAAGGTATATCGCTTCTGTAACATTGCTTGTATGAAATCTGTTTTATTCTTTAAATTGTGTTTAGACTCAGTATTTCCCTAAGTGAAATGACATTCACAAGTTATTTTGTATGTAATACAGCAGAAACTAGACCAAGTTTCAAAACTGAAAGGACTAATATCATTGGATGTCTGCAGGATGTTTACTTTCAAGGATGAATAAAACTTAATTAGCATCAAACCTCAAAAGAAAAAGATTCCTACAATACATAACAATTAAGTTTTCGATTGCGACAGAAAGATTTTGACGTGATACTAGCCACATAAATTGATAATTCATAATGAATTTAAACACTAAAGCTGCTCTTTATAGGATCATGAGCTGAATAGTTTTTTTGAGAGTAATGAATCATAAGAAAAATGCATTTTAGTACTATCCTAAAGTAAGAATTTTTTTTCTTGATCTACAAGTTGCAGAATATTTATTAACTCTTTGCCTGTGGCATGGCTAAATTAGCATGTTATGAACAGAACTAGAAAACCTTCGGTCTATTGTAAGAGACTATTTTCTAAAAACCAAAAATGAATATCGAATAAAGAAAACTCTTCTACTTATCACATGTTTGTTCATTTCATCTTAGAAAATTTATCCGAATCATACCAAAGATAATTATTCAACATAAAAATCCATAAGAGTAACATTTAAATGGTAAAAATAGGATAATTTTATATAATATATTATTATCAACCGCCATACCTCGTTTATTGCTGGTGAAGTCGCCCGACCGGTTTTGCAATGGCTGCATCACCATCTCAATATTACCTTCTCTCAATATTCTATATATGGTAAATAGAATCGCAACTAGTAAGGGTAATAATATGAGGAAGTAAACATGCTTAGCTGCATTTAAACAAATTTTAAAGTAAATTTAAAAAAAAAATCTTACTTTACGATAGTACTAAAATGCATCCTTTCATATGATTCAATTCTCCCAAAAAGTAATCAGCTCAGAATCCTATAAAGAGCAGTTTTAGTGTTTAAATTCATTATGATTTATGAATCGATGTGGCTAGTATCACGTCAAAATCTTTCTGTCGCAATCGAAAACTTAATTTTTATGTATTGTAGGAATCTTTTTCTTTTAAGGTATGATGCTAATTAATTTTAAATGCAATTTAAATTGCATTTAAATAATAGCAATTATGTTCCAAATTGGACAGAAGATAAAATGATGAAATATGAAAAGTTAATGTTGTTACGAAATATTATCGAGTCTTTGTTAATTAGATTCAATAGATATAATACGAAAAATATTATTAATGGCTTGGTGTGTTAGATTCAGTGTTAACCAGAGCAATAACTGTCTACAAAGCTAGATTTGTTTACTTATTTCTCCTGACTGACCTTGCCTTGCCCGGCCCTTAGTTCCTTCCCTCCACTTTACACACTTTACAATACCTCTCCTGCCTTCCTCCTATCCGAGTACCTCACCTGATGCCCTACATCACTTGTTTCAGTATGAATGAGATGACGTAGTCTATTTGTTTCCTTTACTGGGGTTTAGGCATTGATATATATTTAAATAGTTGTTTTTGCATTTTTAAAATTGTTTGAGTCTGAAAAAAATATTTTTTCAGATAAATGTTTGATTGGAAAAGTAACTGAGAAAAAATTTCTTCCTGTTAATTTATTTTCATTCCAACTAATCACCAATTTGAAGATATCTTCGGTTTAAAAAATGTTCAAGAAAATGAAGAAGAAAACATAACTTTTTTTTTCACACATGTATAGAAGAAGAGCTGCTTCTAAAATTTGTATATGAAAGCGGTAGTAAGAGCTGTAATAAAGCCATGACTTTCTTTAGGGTTCTGTATATATAGAAGAGTTGATTTGAAAGAGCCATGCATGATGAGCAAGGAATTGGTTTCGTATAATGGGCACGTTGGCTGAATGACAGCCACTTGAAAGGACTAATCTCATTGGATGTCTGCAGGATGTTTGCTTTCAAGAGAAGGATGAATAAAACTTAATTAGCATCATACCTTAATCCTACTATCATTGATTTCATCTGCTCAGGGCTAAAAACATGTTTCCAGAACCACTTACCTTACTAAACATGCATACTATACAAAGAGATTTACAATACACAAGTAACTCATGAAAAACAGAATAACGTTTATATTACCGTATGATTTGCTAAAAATGGCACTAAAATAATTTGACATCAGGAGGGATAAGAGAGAGAAACGAAGCGCAGTAGTGAAGATATGATTGTAACCCAACAATGTTGCCATATGTGCGCCCGGTCTCAAAGAATAAGTTAGGCAAAAATACATTTAAAGCTATAAATATATAATATATAAATGTTTTATATATAATATAATATATGATCAAACCACAATAAGAAATGGGAAAACAAGACTAAGATCTTTCAAACCGCAACAAGTGGTCCTCGTCAGAATCAAAAACCCAACTTTCCCATTTCTTTATTTTTTTTTTAATTTTATTTCTTTAAAGTCACAACATTGTAAGTGTTACATTACCAGTGACACTGATAACACAGATGTAGGAGGGAAACACTGGAGGGAAGAAGCAATCCAGTGACTACACTTCCTGGCGTGGGTCAACTTTCCCATTTCTTATTGTGATTTGATCATTGGTTGTTATTTCACGTGTTTATGTTCTGTACCTGTACAATACAGTCCTGTACTAACGGTCTCCAACCGAAAATTAAAGACTGTAAGTGAGTGTTTTTAATTTCTCTATGTTTCTTTATGTACACTGAACTGTATTTGTCCATTTCGGATCGTATTTTCATCGAAAAAGTATATATATATATACGTACATATTTAAAGAAGTTGATGAATATTTATCATATATTGGTTAAATATGCAAAGAGAGAGTGGGTGAGGGGGAAATGCGTGCGTGAACATTAATTGGGAAGTGATATATGTGTATGAAAAATATTTAGTTCATCCTGAAGATAAAGTACCACCTAAAAGTCTAATCAAAATTAACACTTAAAAAGGTATATCTAAATCTATTCTGAATGCAAGATGACTCTTACTTTTGTCTTTGTTTCAGATTACAGTAAAGCTAGCCACTGCTCCGTGATACAGGTTAGTGACCAGTACTTCTATTATTTTAATCGTTTTGAATTATAATGTTTTAGTTTTTAAACTATATATGATGACATTAGAATTTTTTTATATTTTATTTGGCATTTCGAAAGAGAATTTATGGTTATGTGCATCTTACTAAGGACGTCGTCCGCATCCGTTTCTCATGTATTAACCATTTGTTTAGTGGTATGCAAGAAATGTCTACTGTTTAGTGTACTGCGAGTGGCACGAGCTCTGAATTCTTAGACAGCTCCTTCTAACTTAGATTTGTGTATGTGCAATGATAAAAGCATGTCTATACACCATTAATTTAAAATGTCGTATAGTCATCGATCATGAGTCTATAAGAGGCAGGTACTCGTTAAAGATCCCTGCTCTAAATGTAGTTGACTATGAATACGTGTAGCACTCCCGATTTAGAATGAGGTCGGTTGTTTCGTATTTTTGGTGTTCATGCAAAGAGTTGATTGGTCTCCTCTTATCCCAATCACCTCTCTATAACTCTGCTGCTAATCTAGGTTTTTATTAGTATCACATTTCTCTGACGGGACGGAAACCGACCATTTCTTTGATGGTACAGGTTTCATTGATGCACGACAAATTGGTACATTGATATTTGACAGTACAAGAACAGTCTTAAATGTCTGGTATGCAAATAGCCTAGACAAGACCCTTGAACTCTCCTTTTTATAGCTTGAATTTGCCAAATTATGATTAAGAGTCGATACCTACAGCTATTGAAATGCCAATAAATATTTGTTTTCTATTTCACTAATTCCAATCAGTAAACATACATTATATGTTATTATCAATGAAAAGATAGTCTAAAAATGAGTTTTTGCGGGTATCTGATAAAGATAGATCATGTGCCTGTGAAAGAACAGATCCTTGAAGTTTTCTTCTGATAAGAACTACATTCAATATTAGAAGTACTTGCATCAAATACAGCATTTAATGTTTGGTCAGACGAAAAAAGGTAAAAAACAACTTGTTTATATTAACCAATGGAACAATCAGAATTATTGTTTAATAGAACACCTCAGCACTAAAACAATGGTAATCATACTTCCTTCGTTTTCAACTGACGTACATATCTCATTTTAGAATTCAAGTGACAAATTACAATATGTTTAAAAAAAAATAGTAAAGAAAAACAGTGAAAATAACTTTGAGGTTGGCAATATTATCAAAGTTTAACTTTGTTTTATTCTTCTATCAAGCACACTGAAATGTAGGCGCAGAGGTATCGGGAAGCACGCTAACCACAGACTAGTCTGACTCAATACATGCCAGGTATCGCAGAAACATAAAACTGCTACATGAAAAAAAGTTTTCTTTTACAAAATAAATCAATTAATTACACAACTAAAGCTATCTATATCCTTTTCATTGGTTAAAAGAAGTTGCATCAAAATGAACAAAACAACATTAATAATAATATATAAAATAAAAATCAATTTCTCATTTGTGATTTGCAAGTCTGTAATGACAAGGAAATGAATTCCCTACAGCTCCTCTCTTTAAATTTACACCCTTCTCTGATAATGGCTGATAACACAGTTATTTCCGCTTTCCAATTCTCAACTTTCTCACAATACTGAATTTTCACGTTTAAATTTTGTAACTAACTTTGCATGCGATAGTATATTAATATTACTAGCTAGTACACCGGCTGCTCACTCGCTTCGAATCAGATATAATACTCCAGTAAACATAAATTAGATTTATTCGGTAAACATTTTTTTTTTGTAATTGCTTATCTGTAGCTATGCTGGCTGCAATGGATGTATCCAACATTTCGACGTACTCTGCAGATACAGTAGTTATTGGAATTGATACTCTTCTTTCTCCACTACTCCTCTTATCACTATAAAATCTGTGCAAGAGAACACTAAACAAGGCTCCCTAATATTATGAATAGAAACGAGGGAAATCAACGCAACCATATTTGTTGTAAACATTAGTATCACTCAAGTATTTGATTTACTACTATAAATAAAATATTTTAACAAATAATATGTTATCTTTGGACACATATATGTTTAAATAAAATAACTGTATTATGCAATAGGGATTCGGTCACTTTTCCAGGTTCAAAATCAAACTTTCATTTTCAATGAAAACTTGACTGAATCCCTATTACATAACACACCTATTCTATCAAGTGGTTGATATGCTATTGAAAACTGGTTGGGTTTTTGACCCTGACGAAGACCGCTTATTATGATTGAAAGACCTTTGTCTTTTCCCCCCCCCCCTCATCTCCAATACCATATTTTGGTTTGATCATTGATTGTTATTTCACGTGTTTATGTGAAATCTTGTTATATATAAGTTTAAATATAAATAATTAATTGTAATTATTACTAATGAAATATAGTTTGTAATTTAACCCATTTAATAATATATACATTACTGTGACATCATTCATGTAAAGTTGACATGACAGAAAAGAAAACCATACAAATAACATTGTCTTAATTATATTAAATTGTCTTAAGACATTATTTATCTTAAATAATATCAAACCTTTTGGTTTCCTGAAACGTTTATAATATGTATGATTATATATGTACATATATAATAATAATAATAAAATCTATACTTTTTATAAAGAATGATTGCAATTTCTGATAAATATGAAAATTAAAAATACTATTTTAAGTTGTCTTGTATGAACTTATAGGAATAGAAAATAAGAGAAAACCCCTTTTTATTCTGGTATTGATCCCTTACTAGAATTATCTCTCATTAAATAGAAAGTTATTTCCAAAATTGCTCTATGTCAGTCAGTGCGTTCGATTTTTATATAGAAACATTCATACATCTAGTTGTGTTTTATTAATATTGATCAGGTCAAAGTTTAATAACCCTCCATTATTTAGTTTGTGTTCATGCCTTAAATATAGTGTGTCCTTGGGTGTCCAAAGCTGAAATATTGAACACTAATCGAACAACCATTGAAAATACAGGGGTTATCTCTTTATTTCAAGAAGGTTGATCGCATGTTGAGGTTTCAGTCCGAATCCCGAATGGCTGTTCTGGGTATTCAGAGTGACTAAAATCAAAGGGGTCTAACATTCTCAATGCCTCGTTTCTTCATTTTATGAAACAATTGAATTATTGATAACTAGTTCACTTGTATTTGAACATACCAGCAGAAAACATTAAAGTACTAGTATTACAAGCCTAGAGTATGAATGCAGGTTTAAGATCTGGTTTAGATTAGCCCACTTACAATCAGTTTTGAGACAGAGCATACAACTAACAAAGTATCTTACAACCAAATTCGAGATACTTTGGGACTACAATTAATATTTTCTTTAAAAAAGATAACAACATTGCTACCAAACTTTTATTTAATTCTTGGAGAAAGTTCATTATTGTTTCTGGAGTCACCCAGGACTTCAGTATTCGACTGTGTTGTTTTCTCTCTTATTGTTCATATATCAATAAAGCATATATACATTTATTTTTAAACTTAAATTGTTGAAACTATATCAATAAAGTTTATATATAATAGTCAAAATATTTCATCATATTTGGGTGAAACTTGCTTACCAACGACCAACGAATATTACCGTGCACAACAGTGCATGCCGTAAATAGCAGTTCCGGACTAGAGGCCCACTACTGCTATATTCTCATCCTGCTGTTTTTGTTAGGTCAGTAATCATTGTCAAGAATGGGGGAGTCAGTCAGTAAGGGAATTTGTCGTCTTCGTGGTCGTTTGGTCTTCAGGCTTTTCATTCTCTGAGGTACTGTATATTTTTGGAGTCATGTGGTCGTCATTTTGAGTTTAAAAACTTTGGGGCTCGTGGGATTAGGAAAGGTTGGGAGTAGGATTTAGTTCCCAAACAAGAAGATTTGAATGGGTTGACAGTTTTTTGTCTTCATTACTGGCAACAAAAATGTTATATGGTATACTATGACGAATTAGTACTGATGTACCCCCGCCAAAAGTGGGTCTGTCAGTCCTTTCAACTTTGTAACCTGGGATGGAAAAACGGATGTTGGGTTTTAAAAAGGGTCTCTAAATCGGGTTGGAGAGTACCCAGCAAATAAGCAAGTTCAGCCTTTCCTCTCTGGACACCACCTGGGTTGAACACAATCTAAGATAGTGAGTGCTTCTTTATAAGTTTCTCAAGTTTCTAAATAACATTCTTGTTATGACATCCACACTATATAATACACTTTCAGTTGTCAACATGTTTCAACTGTCACTAGTCATTATCAAGACTGGAAAGAATTTCAAAATAGATTAAAAGAAAGTACAATATATCGACGGGTTAAGTAGATTAAATATGTTTTCCTCAATGGTGAAGGCTGAGAGAAGGGTCGTTGGTATCACATGGAGTTGTCCTACTTGCCTTTAACTAGTATTTTCGAATAAAAGTCTACATATTCACAATCGAGCCTGTAAACTTACCCGGAACATCGACTGTCGAAGTAGTCTCTAACCTTGAGGGTGCAATGTTGTTAACTTGTTAATTACTTCTACAAGTTAACTCAGTCATTGTTTAACTAATCTTTCATTCATAATAACCATCTCAGCAAAACTCCTTCAGTCTGAACCTCAGCGGCTCTGTTCACTGTATCTTCACCTTACCCCCAAATATTTGTTACCTTCCAATTTATTTTTCTTTATTTCAATTTTTTATGTTGTATACCTTATATGATTTAATTTATTCTATTTTAATTTATTTATTTATCCCTTTAAGTTTTTTTCAGTTATATTAATATTTAAGGTTTATGATTTTACTTCTTTCTGTTTTTCAGTTACATTCTACCCTTATATCAACTTGTTTAATTTTTTATTATTCATGCTGTTCTTGATACTGTTATATTTTACCGTATTCTCTTCTTTCACCTCTGTTCTTAGTTATATCTTTTACGTGTTATATCTTTTTGGTCGGATGCGTTTGGCTACACTATTTTCCATTCCTTTTACTACTTTTAGTACTGATTTACTTCATCATAAGTAGAGTCACTTGTGTTTTTGTGACATTTTCGGTACTTTATGCATATATATATATATATATATATATATACGTATGTATGTATGTATAAACTGACAGCATCTTCATTCAAGAATATATTGTAAAATACCAAAGGAGATTCTGTATTCAGGAAAAAAGATCAATTATTGAAAAATCATGAATGCAGAATCTACTCTGCTATTTAAATATATACTTATATATATATCTTATATATATATAAAGATTTCACATAAACACGAGAAATAACAATCAATGATCAAACCACAATATGAAATGGGAAAACAAGACTAAGATCTTTCAACCGTAACAAGAGTCTTCGTCAAAGTCAAAAACCCAACTGAAACACTAGATACAGAAAACTACTGGTGAGGGGTTGAGAAGAGTGGGAGGGAAGAGTGGGGTGAAGCGCAGGAAAGGACTAATGTCCAGAAAGGGGTGTTTGGGGAAACAAAGGAGTTCAGTAAAAAAGAATAAAAAACTATCCGCTAGTTTGAAAAGACCGTTACCAATGTTTATAATATTTGATCTATTAAATTGAATCGTCTTTAATAGATCAAATATTATAAACATTAGTAACGGTATTTTCAAACTTGATACTTTCGTTACGAGAGCAACCCTCTTCTAAGAGGGTTGACAGCTAGCGGATAGTTTTTTATTCTTTCTTACTGTACTCATTGTTTCCCCAAACATCCGTTTCTGGACATTAGTTCTTTCCTGCGCTTTCATCCTTTTAAAATACCACTCTTCTCAACCCCTCACCAGTTTTTTTCTGCATTTAGTGTTTCAGTTAGGTTTTTGACTCTGACAAAGAAAGATCATAGTCTTGTTTTCCCATTTCTTTGTGTGTTTGTGGTTTGATCATTCATTTATATAAGTGTATTGTTTTTGAACAACATTGTATTTGAGTAAATTTCAAAAGATGGAATTCTGGATGCTTGGAGACTCTTCATTTAAGAAATATTTAGTTCAGAATCATTTGAAAAGTACAAAGATATTTCAAGATATATCTAACAGAAAATTATATGGTGAACAAAGATGAACATATCGTTATAGGAATATTACCTCAAATAACAGAGTTTGTTGGACTTCTAATGTTCACGACAGGTGTTTGTAATCTCATAATATCTTAGCATTATAGATTCCTAGGGTTGTAGTAGTTACAACAAATAAGAATGTAGCTAATATTACTAATCAAATAAAAAAATGTTACAGTGCTATAACTTAACGAAGTTATACCTTGCTAAAAGTAGTCTATTTTAATATATGTGTTTACAGTAGACGTACTGTATATTACTCTAACAAATAATATTTTTGTTCTTTGGCATTATATTCATTAATTTTGTAAAATTGAATGGCACAGTCAATCTACTATTGATGGCAATGTTATTCATGTACAAATGGAATTTCCAGGTTTCTCTTCATTTATAGGGAGTTTCTCTTTTTATTGGGAGTACTGTGACATTGTTCCTATCCATTCAATTCATTAGCTATTACTTCCACAACACTGCTCTCTATTGAGTAAACTAAACTGCTTTACATGCAATCGAAATTTTCACATCACCTTTTCAAAATATAATATTCTTTAGCATTTTATTTTTAAAGGGTTTTCTACAATCACTTTTGTTTTAAGGAGATTTCTTGAGTTACTCTCAAAAAGGCTCTATTTCAATCTATATGTAATACCTTCACAAAATCCCCAATATTCTTACAGAGGACTAAGGAAATCTCAGCAACTTCGATTTGCTACAACTTTGAAACAAAGTCATTGATTCTGTTCATCGTGGTACTATCCAATCTAGATGACGTGGCTGCCTAACTGTATGTAATTCCACAACAGAAGAAAATATCAAAATACGATTGCAAGAAACGAAGAATATAGGTAAATACAAAACATAAATGATAAAAACTAATATTGTGGTTTGATCATATATATACATATATATATATATTATATATAATTTCTGTTATACATATGTTATATATAATTCCTGTCTGTCCGTTTGTTGGTTTGTCAGTTTGCCGGTTTGTTGGTTTGCCGCAAAATTTTGTCACACATTTCTAACTCAGCCACCATAATACATAGCAAGCTGTAACTTTGACAGTAGATTTGTGTATGTCTAACTTAGTAATGCACATTTACTAATATTAGTAATATTTTTATTGCTATAAAAAGCAATAGCAATGACTAAGCATGAGTCATCGATTTTAATTTAACATATCACTTGGCCAACTCCTTTTCCAGTTGAACCCTGTTAGCAGGAGTTTAGTTCGTAGGATCGAATCTCTCAGTCTTAAGATCGTGAATGCCGAGACTGCGGTTAATTTTAATGATACTTGTTTAAAAGAGGATCTGCTGCCTATTTATACCAATATATATATATATATATACACTTTAACACATAGAAAAGAACAGAAAGACACTACAGAACTCACTTCGATATTTCGACATCCGTCGTCATGAAGAAGTGCGAAGTACTCGCGTTGAGAAGCAAACTGCTATTCAGTAACAAACAGTAGTAGTTTTACTTCTCAACGCGAGTACTTCGCACTTCTTCCGATGACGACGGATGTCGAATATCGAAGTGAGTTCTGTAGTGTCTTTCTGTGTTCTTTTCTATGTGTTAAAGTGTTTATTGTCCACACGGACCTTTCATTATATATATATATATATATATATATATATGTGTGTGTGTGTGTGTGTGTGTGTATTGTGTGTGCATGAGTATGAAGCCTCTGTTCATGTGTGTGTGGTATCCCGACTCAAGCATTATTAGCACAGGTCTTTCCAATCCCCTCCTCCCCTAATAGAAATCAACACTAATCAGCCCTTCCAATTTTTCCTTTATTTTCGCGTTATCGATTGCTACAGTTCGTTAGGCTCAGATTGAATTCCTTGTCTAATTGTCAGCAAAGGATTCAGAGAAGATCTGCTGACCGTGATTCCTAACTATAATCAGTTTTTTCTTTCTTATATCAAAATAGATTGTATTATGGCAATTAATGTGTTAAATGTAATTATTATTGAAATGTGTTATTACATATGCACTATATAAGCTACGTAATGTGATATCATAGAAACACGGTAAATAAAATGAGATAACTTCTCACGATTTATAGCTTGGATGAAAGTGTGTCATATTCAGTGGTCACAATGCACAATTTAATAGGGGTGGTGTCCATTTTAGGTTAAATTAAAAATCTATTCATTAATAATTTCATTACAAAAACGTAATTCAAATTCAGACTTAAAAGTATCAAGAAAATTTAGTTATTTATTAATTGAGTGAATGAAATACGTTGAAATAGATAAGTATCATCATGAAAACAATCCAAAGAGGACAACAAACACTTCAGGGTCAATTATTGGTGAACGGTAAATAGGCAACACACATTTACCGTCTTTACCTTTCGGTTTAACCATCATCAGGGAAGACGTGATAGGGACGTCAAACGGAATTCAGAAACGACGTTTGGAAATACAGGATATATTTCTAATATTATGTATTAGAACTATACAGTACAAATTATAAAAGAATTAAAATATATTTCTGTGTGTCTGATGAAGAAATTGATTTGCAGCAGTAGATTTAACTGATTTCATGAACAAAATAAAAACTTCAAATAATTAATACAGATATTTGTTATGTTTTGTATACTTTATTTTTATCTTGTATCATGTGTGTTATTTACATCTTAAAATAATATTAAATATAATAACAATACGATATATATATATATATATAAAGATTTCACATAAACACGTGAAATAACAATCAATGATCAAACCATAATAGGAAATGGGAAAACAAGACTAAGATCTTTCAACCTTAACAGTCAACCTCGTCAGAGTCAAAAACCCAACTGATCTTAGTCTTGTTTTCCCATCTCTTATTGTGGTTTGATCATATATATATATATATTATATATTATATATATATATATATATATATATATATTTTTTTTTTTGGTACTTTTTTCCCAGTATTCTTTATTCTTTAGTACTTATTTCTTTTTTCCTCTTTCGTATATTTTGTGTATATCTATTTTGTCTTCTTCACTTACTACTAGTTTGTTTTATCCTATTTTATTTTTCTAAATTCTTATTCTTAACTAGTTTCCCATACTTACCCTTTTATTCAGTCTCTATCTTTTATTTACTAAAACAACCAATGCAAGTTTTTTGTATTGTATTTATTTTTATTTAATAATTTATTTTTTCTTCTTTTCTCTATCATTATTTTTGTTTCTTATAGTTTGTTTTTATCTTATATTGTTTATAATTTTTCACCTATTTATAGTTTTACCCAACTAGTACTGCTTATCTGAGTTTCTGTTTATATCTTCTCCTAATTTTATACTTTAAGACCGGGTACGGTTGACAGCACTGGCGGTTGCCGGGTTGGTTACTTGCCGTTGCGCCTACAACGTGCTTGGTCTCCCATTCTCTTTTCTCCTGAAGACGGATTACCCGAAAATTTGAGTCTGTAAGTGTGTTTCCCTACTTTGTGTGTTGCTCTTTGTTAATCTCGAACTCGTATATATATATATATATATTTATTATATAATTTCTGTTATATATATATGTTATATATAATTCCTGTCTGTCCGTTTGTCGGCTTGTCAGTTTGCCGGTTTGTTGGTTTGCCGCAAAATTTTGTCACACATTTCTAACTCAGCCACCATAATACATAGCAAGCTGTAACTTTGACAGTAGATTTGTGTATGTCTAACTTAAAATATTAGCTCTAAATGAATAGGAAATTCAACGTAGAAGCGATGTTATGGACCTTTAAAAAGACAAAATTTTGTCACAAGTAAAGTCACCCACCATAAGGTATAATAAGAAGCTGAAATTTTGAAACTAGGTTCATCTTGGTCTAACTTAAAAACAAAGCTTTGAATGGAAAAAATAAAATAAGTAATACTTATTAAGCGTTGACTGCGTGTGGTAGTGGAGGTCAGTGTGTATACCACGCATACCATTGATACCTAACAACTGTCCCTTTCAATTCAAATGATTTCAATTTAACGTCAGCGTCTGTTTCGCAATGACGGTAAATAAGTGGGAAGGTCAAACTCTGTCTACGGCAGGAATTGAAGTGAGTGAGACCAAGTGTTTCTCACATAGTCAACCGTGTTGCTTGCTCAAGAGTCAGAGGTTCTAATTCTCTGTTCTTCCATGCACCTGAAGGATAGACAGCTAATGTGATGTATATAGAGGCACTTACTTAACACTGTGCTAATAATAAATATTTTTTCCTATTCTATAATTTTTGTGATACTACTGTGAAATACCACGTATAGTCTCTGACTTTTTGTAAAATACCTGTCAACGACAGGCACGACTGCTAGTTTAATATATTTAAAATAAAATCACGGAGAGAAAACAGTTAAAAGAAATTACAAAATTCACAGTGATATTTGGACATCCACTGTTAACAGGAGGTGTAAGTGACCGCTCAGAAGCAAGCCAAATCAAGTTTCGATTTCTATCGAAATATCGTAGTATGTTTTTAATTTTTGTTCTGAGAGCTTTCTGCCTGTAACTTTATATTATTCAATTGCATAAATATACAATATTGTAATGAGATTGAAAAATGTAGTACCACATCGTAAACTCATACGTAAGTGTATTGATAAAAGAATCAATTGCGTGCGTTATATTGGTGAAAATAAGATAAGTAATACTACATTGAATGGGATATGCATTTATGAGTAACATAAAGTGCTCTCAAGTGCTACTTGATGAGCCTTAGAAGTCATTTATATTTCTTTCGTCATAGTATGATCCCCTTGATGCTGGGATGGCTATGTAAATCCCACCTGATCCGTGGCCTCTTACGGAAAGAAAGCTGTTTTTAATATATATATATATCAATGATCAAACCACAATAAGAAATGGGAAAACAAGACTAAGATCTTTCAACCGTAACAAGCTGTCTTCGTCAGAGTCAAAAACCCAACTGAGTTTTTGGGTTTTTGCAAAACTCAGTTGGGTTTTTGACTCTGACGAAGACCGCTTATTACGGTTGAAAGATCTTAGTCTTGTTTTCCCATTTCTTATTGTGGTTTGATCATTGATTGTTGTTTCACCTGTTTATGTGAAATCTTTATATATATATATATGTGATGGGATAAATAATGAGAGTGTCAATTGGTCAGGAAAAACGATTCGATACGCAAGATACTGGATAGCCGAATGAGTGCAATTGTATTTGAAAGTACTCGTATTAGAAGTATGGAATATGGATTTATGAGTGTTAAAACTCATAAACCCAAACGGGTTTATACTCAGGGCTCTGATTCTATATGAGAGACTACGATATGCCTACCTCTACTCTGAACTATACCTGACACTATCCCTCAAAATACAAATCAAAATGTTTAAAATAAAGAAATTAATTACAAATTTATAAAATTAAATTAAATACAAATATATTATTTTATTTTTAAACAAACGAAGCTCTTTGTGAATAATTAACGGAATTTTAAACTACTGCATCTCTGCGTTGTAGTAGATTTAGTAGACTAAGAAAAGTTTGATAATGAAGTAGGTTGCTTATGGGTGGCTTCGGGATTGAATCATAGTTATTAATCTAGAAGTACAAAGGATTTCTTAGAAATTCAATTATATGAATACACTACAGTTTAATACTATATAACTGCGTGCAATGTAAAACAATTAGTGTGATAATTAAATATAATAAAAAATATACTGAGTCCCCTAGAGTAATACTGAAGGTGAAACACAAGTGTGCTGTCGTGCACAAGAACAACAAGTAAGAAAGAGATATTTAAGTTCTAATTATAAACAACATTAACATATTAATCTATTTCACACACATCTATATTTTTTTAGAATAACACTAAAACCATCAATGATTTCTGTATGACTTAAAAAAATAAATGTTTAAAATTTGTTAGTTGGTGTTAAAACGTTATAACGTTTGTTATAACAGCGCAGAAATGTTTCCGACTTGCTAGTAGTTTTGTTTATTCATGTTTTTACAATTTCCTTACGTCAGGACGACTAATAAAAAAGCTATGTTTAATACACCTGTCAGACGTGGCGAATCGCATTTACGACATGAATAAGCAATTTTTATTTCCTTTCTTTTAGTCACGTTGGATATTATACAAGTTTTATAGTTTCTTTACTTTTCTTTAATCGTAGGAGATTTCTATTGAAATGTGTTTCCAACTTAGTTCTTTTTCTTTTTGGAAAACTTTGACATTTTCTTAAGAGCATTAACAATCATGTTATATTCACGGATGAACAATAAATTACAGTGAATTCATATAACAAAGAAATGTACCTATTAGAATATATATATATCAAGATTTCACATAAACACGTGAAATGGGTAGCAACAAGAGACTTCATTTGCTGCAATAAGTCTAGGCGAAGTCTAGGCTGATAAGTCTAGGTGAGACCTAAGAATCTGCAAACAACAAGCACATGTTCGGCTTGATATTGGTTTAAGTGCTCCACACTACTCCGGAGCTGACTCGATGCCCATGTATCATCATATCGCATGCCCATGTTTTCTTTCTTATAGGTGTGCTAAAAGAAAACTTTCCTTTTAATACCAAAATGCTTGAAAACCATTTTACTATTCGAATTGGACATATATCATTATTTTATGCTTGTATCATCTGTGATTGACATTTCTATGCAGTTGGATAGTCGTAACTTTTTCAATAAATCCTCCTAGAGTTTCAATTTTATTCTTCAATTTTTATAGCCAGGTTGTATAAAATTAGTTTTGCAAACATGTTCCATAGAAATAGCCAAAATTATTTTACTTCGTTTCAAAAATGAGATTAATTTAAAATTTGTTTACATTAGTTGCTGATATCACTTACGTATTATCGATATGGTATCTGCAATGGCCTATGAAGTAAAGCATTCAGGTACACGAGTCTTTGCTAAAACACCAAACTTTTTAAGGTAAATTGTGTATAATTTGGTTTTTATCCAAGTTCACCACTACTATGACCTATGTAGTCGTACATTTATATACCTTGATAGTCCCACAATGGCCCGAACCTACCAGTCTCCGGACCAGAAGGTGAAACAATTGTCTGAATAAACAATACGTCAAACATCATGCATATATCTGGAAGAATAGACATTGCAACTATCCTTTTTCCTTTAGTAAAAGTAAAGTATAGTGTTAGTGAAAAACTTTGAAGTCAAGATTTTGATGGACTTACATGTTTTGAGGTCCCAGAAGTCGTTTTATGAAGTTTTTTCGATGATGTGAGTGTGTTTGTGTTGGTGGGATGTACTCACAGTTAGTGGCCACCCTACGGTTCAGAATCATTGATGAATCAATTGACATTTTACACAGAAATGGGCCTCAATGTTTAGATGACCTAATGTCTGGGAGCCATTATGCATGGTGGGAAAGTCACTTTTTTTTTACCAATAACCTATTTTCAGATCTCATTTTTTTTCTCCTCAACTACTAATTCTAAAGTCTTGAAATTTTGGCACTATCTTTGAGGCTATAAAAGCAGTAAACAAGAAATATCCTCACATTTTTCAAGCAACAAGGAATATTTCTTTTAAATAAAATGTAAAAGTTTTGACTTATATTCAATTTGAAAGCTTGTGAGAGCAATACAATACATACCGTTTAAAAGCTCAAAATGAAACTGTACCTAGAAATAACCGTTATGTGGAGAATGAGTTGAGATAATTTTTTCAAAATTACATGTACCAAAGGTGCATTAAAGTACATTTTCTGTCTTCATAAAATGTTTTTTTGACGATAAAGAGCTCATTAAAAACTATGAAATTTTTCCAAAAAAAATGAACAAAAAATTAAACATTTATAAAAAAAATTCATGAAATTTCAATTATGGCAAAGAGCAATAAAGCTATAAAAACTGAATATTGATCCTGGACTAATGGTTTACTAGTTATACTTGTCGTATTTATTTGCATTTATTTAGATAGTTTACATTGACTTTGAAACATTTTGAGTAAATCCACTGGAATAAAATAGATGTTTAGAAGTTTAGTGAAAATGTTTTAACTATTTTAATAGCTTAATATGAGGTATTATTATCAACCCTGAGTATATTAATGTGAGGTGTAATTCTTACATGTAAAAAATGAACCCAAATCAAATATATAATTTCTGATTTCATTTCTGATGATGAATATATGTAAATCGATATATATATTCCATGTTATGATGGATTTGTCTCACAAAATGTTCTAGTCGATTTGTATGTTGCAACCTTGGCCAAAGTTAATATCAGATGTAAATTTTTCTATGATAATAAATCGTTGTATCTTTGGGTAATATTGAAGTCCGAGGAATGGACTCTTTCCCGAAGAAAAGGAGCTATTATGTATGGACAAATTTGCAGTTTTTATACCATTCTAGTCTAATAGGTCATATCTATTATATTTAAAAATTTCAAACTTCCAGCTATAGAAGTTTAACAGAGTACAGCACGTAGGAAAAATGTAACACTCTCTGAGAGTAAATTGAATTTTTATGATTTTTAATAAAGGGAAACTAATGTTAAGCTAATTCTTATTCGATGACTTTGACATTTTTCTTACATATTTCTAACATTTGTCAAATAGGAATATTTTGAAGTCTTAAAGGGAAAACTATGGCTTAAATCTTTAATGTAGATAAGAAAAACAACATGAAATTTAACAGATCCACTGGACATGTACCATAATATTACAATTGGCCATGTAAGAGTAGGAATAAAAGCCACCTTCTTCTGTAAGAGAGATTATTTCGTAACACGAAATCTTCACTTTAGCTTTATAAAAGTGTTATTACTGCTGTGTTAATGGCAATGGTATTATATGCACCATTGTGTGATATACCATACTAGAATAAGCGAATACTAGTATATTGATAAACCAGATCTATCACTATGTGTGCTATACACAGGAAAAATACTAGTAAACATCTACCATTTAGATATTTATACTATTTGTAAATAGGATATTATATATATTTTATACCCAAGAAGTTTAATATTATGTGTACTTATAGTAAAGTTGAGTGCAGGCCACTCCAGATTTTTTTTTATAAGTATTTCATATTTAATAAATAAAATGCATATAAAGACTCTCTGAAACACCCTATAATATTGACAAAATATTAAAATAAAAACATCACTGCATGATAAAAAAAAACTGTATTTGGTTTAGCTAATAATTCCATTCTAACACGTAGAATTGATTATTTATCTAAATATATGAAAAATGGAGGGTGGGAATACGGGATTTATTCCATACCTCTTACAAAGCATTCCTTTTTGAAGTATGGCTCGCCATACGTAGTCATTCATGACCCTATTGCTCAAACGTGCTGTTTCGTTGCCGGCGACGAATATTTTCAATCTGAGAGTCCACATTTTTTCCAGTCTGCCTCAGAGCAATATCATTTTACCTAGTTGCTCACCTATAAATACTCCATTTTCTCACCAGTATTAAATCCGAACAGTTCATTGTTTTTATCCGAAGGTCGGCGTGTTCGAGATTTTCCATTTTACTTGCAACACATCTTATTAAAAGGTGACTCTCCTCTACATATTGAATCTTGTTCCTAACACTCAATCTGAGAGTCTCATTACCAATTACCCCAATTTATTCCATTTTCTATACCCCGTTAAACAAATGTTATTTAAAACATTTTGAATGAAAACTATATTTATTTTATATTTTATTACTATAAAAAATTTTTTTTCTTTTATATTGTTAGTGAATAAATGTAATACTTTCCGAAGTTTGTTTATAACTATTTTTACGTCAGTTATGTTATAAATAAATTGATTTTTTTTTGTCTTTTTTTGTTAATATGACTTATAGAAATGTTAAATTCAGCATATCTGTGTTAAGCTGTGCTTTGTTTCGTTTTTGCACACTCTGTTGGTCCTTGAGATTACACAAGGATACGACTCGTACATCGACATGTTAATACAGGAGTTTTAAGAAATTCGTGTGTTCACCGTTTATATTTTGTTCATCGACAGATAGAACAGTTATTGATAAATATTTGTGTGAATATGATATTCTGACATGGTGGTCAAAGGATATCTTGGAAATGGACCCTAGAGAATAATTTTTATCTTTTACTAATAAGGAGGCTTTTCACTTATGAAGTCTTTCATCCTTGTTTTTCCATTTCTGTCGTGCTAATATCAGAATAGAGCATTTTATCGCTCTTGCATTTTATCCACATTTTACAAGTGTTTCCATTGTCCTAGCACAAGTTTCTTGGCTCAAGATGCGTTGGCCCTTTATTTTCGCTGGTAAATGTTTCCCACCCTAACTCTTCCCTCCCCTCAATCTTTTATCGTTCTACTTACATCCTTCCTTATCCTCCCCTCTCATTTCCAGCCCAAAATAATTGACTTTCTTGGAAACTTATCAAATTACTTTAATTTTAGGCCTCTCTCTCTAAGCTCAATTGTAACTGTAAATATTTGTCATCGCTTTCTTGTTTTTCGCTAATTATCTTTCCACTCTTCATCAACCCCATTGATTCTTAACTTGAGCGGTAATGTCGTCTAGTTGATGATAAGTCTTCTCCTGAGGGCTATAACACACCCTTTTGGATGTTAAAGTCTCCCTATGGGAGGTAACTTCCCCTTTTATGTGATAACACATTCTTGTAATTCATAACGCCGTTTTTGCACGCTTACACTTTTCTTTGGAAGAACTTTTGTCTTATGCGCTGTCACAATTCCTTGTTAGAAATGACTACCGTTTTAGGCTATCAACACCGGCCGTACATGGTAACTCTCTCTCGAGGGTGGCAACCCCATCATGTTGGTGATGACAAGCCATTGGAGGTGGTAACACATCCTAGTAGATGATAACCATTGTATAAGGCAATCAAACAGGGAAGGAAACAAGTTGGTAATTTTAAAATTTCAGCTCTGATGATTTCAGTTTTGGAAACGCTTCGTAGAAACAACTGACAGCTCTTCATTACCAGTTTATATGTAAGTAGTGTGTGACTGTAACTATTAGATTTCTTACTATTTCTTATTAGCTTTGAAAAATAAAGAGATAATAAGATTTAACTTATTAAATAAGAGTTAATAAATTTCAGTAATAAGAAATATATATATATGCATGCTTTGTTGAACACGACAAGTGTGGTAGTTCATGTCTATAAGCTTCTTCTCAAAAACTTCGACTTGCCTAAAAACAGCTTTTTCTTTGTTAGAACAACTGTTGAGATGGTCAGCGATTGTAGTCGACGCGTTTCGATCACTTTTCATAATCATCTTCAGGACATCAATCAGGGGGGTGATATGGGTCTTATACGTTGTAGATGTTGCAAAAGTCTAGCAAATGGGATGTACTTTTGCAACCTCTACAACGTATAAGACCCACATACACGTATACAGAAGTGTGTTGACTGTCGTCCCTCCGTCAATTCACTTCTTCTCCTGAGGACGACCACCGTAACAGTTGAAATATTGAATAGTGAATCTTTGTTCTGTTTCTTTCTATGATAAAAATATCGACTGTGAAAAAGTACAAAATTAAAGTTTATCAGGACTCGGTCAGCTCTTCAGGTTCAAATTAAATTCTCATTGCCAACGTTTCGGTTTTAATTTAACTTCTTTTTAATAGCCCTACAAAACAGTGGAAATATTAGAAATAATTCTATATTATATTATACTATGTAAATATTAGAAGCCGTGAAAGTCATTTTTTGAAGGGATCTGAATTAAAATGAAACTTATTTAAGCTGTGACGTAGAGTAACTAACAGGGCGTTAATAAACACCGGAAAGAATTTGTTTACAGTTTATGTGCAAAATAAAGTAGCCAAGTGATTTTACTGAAGAGATATACTTAATCAGTTTGATTAATTTGTGTTAATATGATATAATTTTAATACGCCTACTTTGTTATTCAAAATTTGTTATACTATTTTAAAGTTTGTTGGGCATATACTTGAATCTTAGATTAAAGGTATACAATCAGAATGATCCGTACACCATTAAACTTCTTGATGCATCTCTTATTTCACTTATTTTTGATGTTTTTCTTGGTGTACTGTTTTTTGTTCAACATTATTATTGATTAATAATTTTTCTCCATCAAAAGTATTACGTATTAGCAGCTTCTACAAGGAACATATATTTGGAGATCAAGCACGTGGTAGAAGGGTCTTGAAAAGCAAAACATTTGTGTAACATTCCATCTTGTTTCATAGTTAGATCCACTAAACGCCGGCTGATTCTAAAACATCGTTGTCCAATTTTTCTTATCCTGTGTCCAAGAAAAGTAATATTTGAAAAGCAATAATTTTGTTAATATAAGCATATTACATATTGGAATCAAAATTAGCAAAAAGTTAATTATAATTAAAGTCTAGATGAAAGCTTTGCAATCAAAATTCGTTTGCAGCGCATTTTGTTATGATTATATCAATATATTTGTTGCCAAATGTTGACTTATCAAGATAAGTTACATTTTCAGATAAGAATCACTAAGTTTCTATATTTTGGAATGATGTATTTATATCGGAGATTAGACTTTGATATATACGTACTTGCTAAATCAAAAATGATGTCAAGTTAAAATTATTGTTGGAGAAAATAATTTTTGTTAAACGTAGTGTGAGGAACGCTGTACAATCACTCACTAGACCCAGTGAATGTCTTGCTTGTTATTGCTTCATATCAATTTACATATAAATGAATTCCCTTGGTTTAAACTTGTAAAATTATGCCATAAAATAATTTATAGTTGACTTTAAAACTATAAAATCTTAAAATGCAGACTATTCTTACAGTTGACGATCACATTTTTGTCTTATCTAATCTAGTAGATAGGTATTTTATATTTCTTTTTTATTCATTGTAAAGTAACAAATTGGCTTTTGGAAGTAGAGTCAGTTTTACTTATTTGAAGAAATGTGTAAAAGGTGATGTTTGTGTAACAAAGGCATAAACAGTAAAATATTTATTTAAAAAAATTAATTTTTCTTTATGAAACTGAGGGATGAGCTCTACTTAGTTGGTTAAGTGATTTTACTATCTTGTTTTATTTAAATTATTAAGTTTTAAGATGTGTTTTAGGTTTGTAGTCTGATTTTGCTGTAAATTGTAGATGAATTGATGGGGGATATGCAATTTTATGTTAATGCAGAATGCAGTAACATAAAGCTTCTTAGATCTCATGTTTGAGGGCCAAGAATCGTCAGTTACATAAAACGCCTCGCAAAGACACTGGGTATTTTTGCATCACTCGTGGGAACTCAGTCCCGTGCTAAGCGTCTTGCGCCTGACTGTAAATTTAAATCAGTCCCCCCCCTCTCCCCCGGACGACTGCATCACCACTCTATTACTCATCACGTAGCTTCCTCACTTTGCTTTACAACGTCAAATATAAACAGTTAGGGCTTAATTAATAAATTGAATAATTTACACTTTTCAATTACTATATTAAGGTATGGCTGATTATTTTTTATTACATTCAGGTTGAATGATTCTTCATCTTGGTCCTTATCTATAATTCTTAATTTATTAAAAAAAGAAGTTAATAATACCACAGGAGTTAAAAGATATATTATTAAAATACAATGTTAAAATGAAGTTATTATAAGCAGGGAAGATAACAGAGCAGTGTAATGGAACAGGTTAGCTCATACAAATGTACATGATTCATGACTAAGAGTCTGTAAGACACGTTATCGGCGTATTGGCCCATCTTGGCTATTAGAATGGACCGTATTTACCACAGACATATAAGATGCATTAGAATAATGTATCAACTTATTTCGTACGATGGTTCGTTATTATTACCACAGAATTAATAAGCTATCCATTAACATGATAGACTATGTAATTTTATTTACTAGAGCGTTGAAAAGCATATCAGGTGTACCACTCATGTCTACAAAAGGGCTACACCATTAGTGGTATCTCTGAATGAGCATATTAGCTCATAAAATAATTCTTTATTAGTATCTCAGTTTATTTTATATATTACGAGGCTAATGAAGAAATATAACGCATGTATTTTTTCCTCAATTGATCATTTTTGGATATTGAAATATGCAAGAGTTGTTTGCAGAGAAGAGGCATTAGGCGTCTCTGATATGAGTACACACTGGGGGTGCTGTTATTGCTGTAGCAATGCGTGCTGGCGAAGAAGTGTCTGTGTCATACAGAGGTCTCTTGAACACGGTGATTGGGTTAGACCGCAGCTAGAGTTACTTCAGGTCGTCACGACCCCACTGACTAATGCCTCCTGTCGCTGTCTTACCTCTTTGACACCTTCAATAATTCACGTCCACAAGACACCTGCTCTCCCCCCCCCCCCCCCTTACAATCTATATCAATTCCCCGTCATCTCCTCCTGACACCTCTATTTATTGTAATATCATACCTGTCCTCAAATGTCCCTAACCTCTGACCACCTTATTGCATTATTACTTTTTCTGTCACAATTCATTCCAGATCTCTAACGAAAAATATATCTCACCTTTCCTTGAACAAATATAACTCAAAATGAATGTTCCTCTTCAATATTTGTCTACCTTTTTCATGCTGGTTTATCATTTAATCTTCAATATAATTATAAATATAACTTACAATAGTGAATTATAAATACTTATATGATGACCCCAGACATATAAAAAAATCCAGAATTAGTTGAACATTAGAACGACTTTTCAATGAGGGAAATGCCAGAAGTATTAATTTAGCGACCTGTTTGAGAACTTCTTAATAAGCGTTAGAACATGATATTTAGCTGTTTCAGTTCAGTATTGAATTCCTTTTTGGTGATGATAATTGGCAGTGATAATGGGGCTAGAGAAACGTTGACGTTAACAATAAAGTAAAAGGTGTGAATCCATTTCAACTATTTTGCTGAGTACTGCTGCCATCCAGAGCTTGTCAAACTCGTTAACCTTCAAAAGCCTCACCTGAGTGTCTCTTGTTGATGAATTTTACTCGTCTACTAAGTCTTTAATGACCGAAAACTTTAGACATGACCAACCTTTATTGTTGATGATAAGTGACCGAAAACTTTAGATATGACCAACCTTTATTGTTGATGATAAGTGACCGAACACTATAGGTATGACCAACATTCATTGTTGATGATAAGTGGCCGAAAACTTTAGATATGACCAACCTTTATTGTTGATGATAAGTGACCAAAAACTTTAGATATGACCAACCTTTATTGTTGATGATAAGTGACCGAAAACTTTAGATATGACCAACCTTTATTGTTGATGATAAGTGACCGAAAACTTTAGATATGATCAACCTTTATTGTTGATGATAAGTGACCGAAAACTTTAGATATGACCAACCATTATTGTTGATGATAAGTGACCAAACACTTTAGATATGACCAACCTTCATTGTTGATGATAAGTGGCCGAAAACTTTAGGTATGACCAACCTTTATTGTTGATGATAAATAAGGTCAAAAACAGGTCCAGTGTACATGTTTAAAATTGCCTATCACCCAACGCATAATTATATATAAGGACAAAAAATACAATAATATTATCTGTAATTCCTATATTATATCATCTATAGAAATAGCATTTAAACAATAGTAATGCATTATAGTATAATATTCCTTAGCCTCATTTTGATTTAACTAATATTATATTTAAATATACGTTAAATATGTTTTCTGAAATAACTCGATTTGAGTACCTGACAACTTCTACCTTAAATCTAATACTAAATTACAAAAACTCTGAACTTTATTTAAACAGTTATAAAAAGTACTTAACTTGATCAAATTCGATTCAGTGTTAGTGGCTGACTAGAGGGCAAGATGGTCATTTATAGACCAGTGTCATTTAGTAACTTCTCACAGTGAAGTTATATAATTTATATAATATATAATTTCTGTGGTTTCTTCTGATATCAAGAAAGTTTAAATGAATCATGATTATTTATCATTTTCCTGAAGCTATAAACTTATTCTAGCTGGAGTATATTTATTCAAATTGATTAAGATGAGTGGTAACTTGAGTATTTTGAAATAGCTTATTTATCTTTGATTCAATATTTACTTTTACCAAGAAAGTTGTATTTTACTTATATTTGCCAATTTCTTTTGTTTTGTTAAAGAGTATTTCTTCAAAAACCAGTAAAGCATCTTGTCAAAACTTGTTTAAATTTGTTTTATTAGCACTGTTTGTTCTTTTAAGTGGTGAGCACTGATCAATACTAAAAGCGAGTTGCATTTCATTAAGCCGCGTGGTTAATTTCTTGTGAAAAGAGGTCAGACGTGGTCTGGTTCTGTTAGGGATATTAAGCACTGAATTGAAGATGAGCTGAACTTAAATCAATTAAACCAAAAATCTAATTAGCTATGAAATTGACCTTTCACCTGCGGTAAGAACCTTGGCATTGCCAGTGAACCTGACCTTTTATGGTTTTCTTCTTCTCCTTTTTCAGACAGTTAGTTTATTGTTCTTAATAATCATTCATACTTACTATATATATAACAGATGAACAGATAGGATAGAGTAAGTCCCTGTGGTGCAGTACGGTAAGTACTGGACCTCCATTGCCAAGGGCGTGAGTTCGATTCACTCAAAGTACCTATTATCATGTTTGCTAGGATAGAACTTCCTGTTTCTTAATATTTTATATTCATTTATCAGTAATGACGGCCTTTTTTTTTAAAAAAAAAAAACTATTTTGAATTACTTCTAACTGTATATTCAGTTAGCTTTCTAAACAGTTACAGTTGCTATAACTCTACAGCGAGATATTCAAACTGTTTAATATGGTGTAAGATACTTACGACTTTAATATTTTTTAATATATTTATGGTAGTTTAAATAACATCATATTTTCATTTAACATAAATTGATATTCATTTTTTTTGAAAAAAATTAGGTAAAACAATTTAAATGCAGTTGTACTTAGTAACATATGTAATCCGTAAATTGTGAGGCTGACACTTCTCGGGCGGCCTGGACAATACAAGTTTGTAAAAATCTCACATTTTATACCAAAATATAATTATCAAGTTCCTGTCCGGCTAACAATAAACCACATATCATCTAAACATTTCATCAATTTTAAACCTTAATTTTATGTTTTAGTTTGTCAAATTTAATTTTAGATGTCCCACCATATATATGGGAAATGAGAACATCATTTAACTCCAGTGGTTCTCAATTTTGGAGGCGAGACTATTTGTTAATTGGTCAAGGGTTCAATTTTACTTTAATATTCTTATGTATGTATGTAAATGTGTAAATTCTTATGTATAAAACACAGTAAGATACAAGTAAGGTAGTAAAAAATCTACAAGCTATTGTAACATTTTATCAGTGTATTTAAAACAATTTTCAAACTGACTCATTTTTGCAATAAAAAAAATTTTTTTTAGAGAACAACACAACATTTCAGATTTTAAATACATGCATATTGTTATTGCCACAGAGGTTAGTAAATAAGATATTATTATCAACCGTCATACCTCGTCTATCGCTGGTGAAGTCGCCCGATCGGTTTCGCGATGGCTGAATCATCAATGGGACCAATGTAACCTTCCAAAATCACGGAAGGTTACATTAGTCCCATTGATGATGCAGGCATTTGCAAAACCGGTTGGGCGACATCACCAGATAGACGAGGTATGATGGTTGATAATAATATCTTATTTCAGATTTTGTTGGAAGAGTAGGGGGAAAGAGAATTAGAACTCCCAGAAACTATCACATTTCTGATAAAGCAGATAGGTAGCAATAAAAAAGTATTTTTCAAAGTAAAAGTACTCGTATTTGGTTTTTCATCTGTTATGAACACTGTCAATTCATTTTAGTTCAGTTTTTTTTTTAAACATTTTTAGTTTAAACAGTTTTTAGTTTAGGGAGCACTAAATGTTTAAAACACATTATTTCGCTTTGTCAATAAAACATCTTTATTTGGGGAATTTTCAATAATTAAAGTGTTATTTATTAATGTCATTGTTAATTAGCATCTCGAATGGATTCTTAATTGACAGATTTTTAAAGTAACATCGTAAAGTTATACTCCATGATAACAGAATCGTATATGTGTAAAACAATCTAAAATATAATGATGTTATCTCAGTAAATTGCTAGATTAATGTGTTTGAGGTCTCTAAAAACTGCCAGACGGCTACTTATATTTGTTGAAATTACACGTGTCATAGAGAAATGGCTTTTGCCAAATTGAATTGGTTAAAGGAAAAAAAAGCTGAGAAACGAAATAATGGGTTAGAACAAAAGGAAGCAGCGGTGAGGAAAAGGAAATGGAAAACTTTTGAGCCAATGCGTATCCCAGAGTCAGAGAAGTCAGTAAAAACAGCCGCTCTGCCAATACAACAACAACTTGTAATGTGGCTTATCTAAAAGGAACTTTGAACCGTACGCCTTATTCTCCTTGTACAATACAATACCAACTTGTAGCCTTGTCTTTAACACAATTATACAAAAATTTTGTACAATAGCAGTTTAGAATTTACATCAAAGATAACATTATGTTATATTTTGAAATACTGTTCTATATACTAAATCATAAATGATCAAACCACAGTTGGGTTTTGGACTCTGGCAAAGACCACTTGTTACAGTTGAAAGATCTTAGTCTTGTTCTCCCATTTTCTTATTGTGGTTTGATCATTGATTGTTATTTCACGTGTTATACAAAATTTTTGTATAATTTTTATATAATTTGTTTATATTATTTGTATAAGCCCTCAACTCCGCTGAAAAATATTCTAACAATAATATAGTGGCATGTATCTGTAGGGTTTGAACCTTTATTGAATGACAGAAATATTTTCCTTTGTGATTAAATGCTGACCTTCCTGTTTACTATTTGGGGGGCTTTACTTTTAGCAGGGCTAATAATCTACTTCTGCTAAGTCGCAACCTGTTCTTCTAGAGACGGAATGCTAAAATATTTTCAAGATTCCAATTACTACGCTCTTGGTTTACTGACTTTATACAAGTGTGTGCAAGGATACAAATCTCTGATAATATCCGCTATTCGTGGAAGCTTGTAAAGGGCCTCACCACTAGCTATTAAAATACTTTCTAAACGCATAAGTTAACTTATCTATCCATTATGTGCCTAATATTTATTCTTGAATACCAGCATCTGCTGATGACTGTATCTTTTCAAGAAGTAAACAAAGTTTGCTATCCCCCACTCCAGTTCACTTGAAGGTCCTACTTTGTTTCCTTCACCGCTTTTAGAAATACCTGTAAGGTATCTTTATCTATGACCAGTTATCATCATAACTGGTATCTTTATCTAAGATATCTTTATCTATGACTAGGACCTTTAAATGTCCTTTAGAACAAACTTATTCCGCATATGTTCAATATATTTTTAGGACAATTAAAAATTCACTGCTAGTACCAAATAAATTAGAAAGGTTGTGTACCGTTAGATACCATATCATCGACATTGTGTACTAAATTGATAAAACAAATTTTGGGTTTATCTAATCAATAAAATGATATTTTAATTGAAACTTTTTAGCATGGTCATCCATATCTAATCTACCATTAGCTTGCGTCAACTTCTGAACTTGGTAGTAACCTTCATGATTTTGATGTATCGAGGTCACCATGTGTAATAGTCTTTATGGTCCTAATCAAGCATGGTTTTACATTTTTTCTAAACTAATTTTGCTTGCACTTTAATTTCTTTAATCATTTTCGTTTTGTATTTGTCTAAACAACGTTGACTCTATTAAACATACTCCTAATTTTCGACTTGTTTCAAATGTTCACCGGTCATTATTAGAAGAGGGATGATTTGAAAGAATGGTTTGCGCTTTTATCTAAGAAACTGAGAAGCAGTAGAGGATTGAAGTTGGACGTAGACTGACAGTGAGTATTATTACCATTAACTGGAAAGATTCCTCTTAGTTTTGGCTTGATCCAAACAGCTTTAACACTTTATCGCCTTTTCCTAATTCTGTATTCATATATTATATCATATTCTTCATAAGTTATAAAATAAGTTATATAAATTATATATAACTTATATTAAGTCATTAGTAGTGCAATCAGTAATTGTGTGGTATTTACTCATTCTAAGGTTAAATGGATAAACAAACAAATGATCATTTGTGTGGAGACTTTTGCTTGTTTATCCATTTTACCTTAGAATTATATTAAGTTGTTATATAATAACTTAATAAGCTAATAAGCTAATTGTTTCTTTGAATGAAGAGCTTTTCTTGGCATTGTTTTTTTCATAATGATTGTAGTAATTCCATAATATGTGACCTAGAGGACCTTTTTCTTCAGTGTTTGTGCGCTTTACCCTTTGGCTTGTAATGTTTTCATCCACTTTCTGTTGCTCTCAACACTAGATTCTTTAATAAAGGTTATGACCAGTTCCATGCGTCGGGTGCATACTTTTGTCTACTTTCTTTTTTGTAAAGACAGTGTTTTATAATATTTTAGATATTTCTTTGAAATAGCATTGTTTAGAAAATCTTGTTTTGTTCTTTTGACTGTTCTTACGTATGTGAAAGTGAATATTGGAACAATGAATTCAAATATAGTGAATATAAGAAAACAACTTTTTTAAATAATGGATTAGATCATGAAGAGCAGTGGTTAGTAATTATTGTGCATGACCATATGTTTCCACTGGCAACCTGAAGGACCATCAATATTCCACAGGAGCACTTTATTAACGTCAAAAATTCAAAGCTGAAAAAAGTCATCTAAAGCCTTTAAACCCAGGATGGAAAAGCTTTTATTGTTTTTTGGCCGGATTATCATTTTACTGGCACCAGGAGGGCGGATTAAAATATCTACTGACGTGCAACTGTCCCTGCATGTTTCACTATGCGGTCTCACTTTGTCTCAAAAACAATCACACCTCAGTAATTTGAAATTTCTATTACAAAGTATTAATTACACTTGTGCTATTGTGAGATTTATACCATAATCAACGTTATAGTGTTATGGTTTGTTAAAGAGTACTTGATATGCGACATATCGTGAAAAAGTATGTATGAGTGTTAAGATTAACTCGCACGCTTTGAAACACTATAATCAACTCATAGTGCCCTGTATACTGAACCCTTTATAGCAGAACATTGAGAGTTATTCTTATTTTAAGGTTATAAGAATATTGCCAGAAAGCTACTTTCAAAGAATGGTTCGACTTGAAAAGAGAAAACCATGAAGCAGTACTTTATTTGACCCAAATAAAACCAGTCATTCAGCATTGAAGTATTTTAGATATTTAGTGGCCCTGGGCTTTATTACCAGCTTAGTCGAATCAAAGTGTCGATCAATTAGGAAAGAAAGAGGTAACTTTAAATAAGTTAAATCTGTGAAAATATGCCATAACGACTCCCTTTGGTATTTCACTATATTTGTGTCATCTTATAAACCCTTATTCTTTGTTTGGTATGACTATATCGCTGATATGCATTGAAATAAAATTCTGGAGTGGTTAAAACGAAAATTAAATAGATGAAACTCATTTAAATCAATTTAGTTAATGGATTTATTTAACTTAGCTTATTAAATCAAAAGTAAAATCATTTTTGTGGTACTTGAAATAAGTGGAGGTATCTAAAAAGTAAATGAAACCATGAATTAAATAAATAAAATACGTTATTAGGAAAGGTAGGTTAAGTTTCAGTGGCAGTCCCACAAAAGAGAACAAATAGGCCCTTCGTGATACCAAACAACGAACATTCTACTTCGGGAGTCTTAGATTTTTACCTAACTCAAGTGTATTTAGAGTAGGGATCTTTAACGAATGCCTGACATTGTACTGACTCGAGACCGTCAGATTAACGTCATTCTCTCTGAGGGACGACTTGCTCAGTTTTATTCATCTCCAATTTGAGTAAATTGGAGGCCTGAGTTGGTATTGAACCTTTTAGCTACCAGTTAGTTTTAGCTACCAGTTAGTTTTAGCTACCAGTTAGTTTTAGCTACCAGTTAGTTTTAGCTACAAGGGCGAAGACGTTGCTACTGAGCTAATCAGTCTTCTAAACACTTTATTAATGGAATCATTAAATCTAAAGAAAGAGATATTCGAGGCAATCTGAGCAATTGTCTTCCGAGGAGGTACGGAATACACTGCCTAAAGAGGGTGTTGTTATTTGAAGGTGTTGATGGAAACAAGAACAATAAATCAGGAGTGTATTGCACACAACTTTATTATAAGTAAACGTATTATAATTAACTGCCAATCATACATCAAGCAAATGCAAAAACCAATTAGTAATATTCGTTTAAATACTTTGTTAATCAACTCATTAAGTGGAATGAAGATAAGTGATGATAGCTGATGACATATCAATAAAGTTATTAATAGAGTGACTTGGTATTTCTACACATCGGTTATTAAGATGAAATTAAATTGGAAACGCTAGAGTAATTTGAATACATAAAACTATAATATACACAACAATAAGAAACCTGAAAAGGGTCCATTTAAGATTCTCAGTAAATTACTCCATAATACTGGCCCAAAACATGGGTGTTATGTTCCACACTAAGGTGTGTATCTGTCAAATTTTAACTTATGTTACTGGCCGATTTAGAGTGTTACTAAACATTGTTGAGTATGCAACCACCCTAACACGGACAGAAATCCCTTCAAATCTCAAAATCAATATTTTTTTATCAATATAATTTACTTATAGAGAAGTAAAAAAGTTAAGTATGTTAGCAAGCAATATGCGAATATAAAAAAAAATATGAAATCAATCGACAAAGTGCAAAAAGAAAGTTGAAGAAGTAAGTTATTCGACTTGATTATTCTGTTGATTTCGTGTTACACACTTTTCATGGTTGGGGTCCTGCTTTGCGATGATGATTCCTTGTTTTTAATGTGAATGGTCTTTGGTGTCCCGTCTCGGTAACCTCCCAGCATATGCTAGTATGTCTGATCGGTATGACAGAAACTATACGCCTCTGAGCTGGAACTCTTCCCAAAAAAAAAATGAACTTATTTAATGAAATTGTTTAGAACATTTGTGAGTTTTACTATACTTTTAAGTGTAACACTGAATGAATGAGTGTAATGGGTTTTCACTTGAAATATCTACAAAAACCTTCTTAGTTGTTTTTTTAGGAAATCAAATAAAACATCAACTTCACCAAATGATTCCCTCACAAAGTTTATATTCGTAATGCAATATTTTCTTCTCTTTCTGAGATAAGTTGAAAAATGGATAAACCAACAAAAGTCTCCACACAAATTAAGTTTTATTCAACGCGTTTCGAACACTTTGTGTTCATCATCAGGAAGACACCAAGGATGTGGTACTGACGAAGATTTCAACGTTGATAAAGTTCCTAAATTCTACCATTTTACCTCAGAATGAGTAAATACCACACAATTACAGATTGCACAACTAATGATTTTCTTCTCTTCTTGTATTTGAAATTAATTTGCTGTATAAAAGAAAACAGAAGCTTGGGTTTTTGGAAGAAATTGAAGACAGCATGTGTGTTTGCAAACTCGCTCTTCCCGAATTCGAATGGTGATTAAAGCCGATTATCAAGAGGAAATACAGTAATGACACGTGTTAGTCAACTGTACTCGGACATGACTGATATCACTTTACAAAATAACCTTCATTCATAACTGAGAAGTACAATCCACCTTCAGTAACAGCACGTTCGAGCAATGCTACTTGGCAGTCAACTTTCCTCCGAATAAATACTGCCTTACTTCTCCAGTTTGTTTTTTCACCAGTTAGTGTATATCTCTAAATATCTTGTACGTACGTGCTTTATATAAATATTCAACATTATGAGGTTGGTTCAATATTTATTTTCTTTGATGTTATCAATCTAAGTATCATTAAAATCTTCTGTAATTTTAAATAACTATATTTGAACATTACTATGAAGTTGTATGTTATCCAGAAAAAATACATATTTTAGGTTGTGTTTTTTGTGTTATTTTGTAGTCGATAGTAAACGTGAGTCAACCACCGCTTATGTTTTCTGTTATATATATAGTTCAATGTACATAAAAAAACATAGAGAAATTAAAAGCACACACTTACAGTCTTAATTTTTAGTTGAACCGTCTTCAGGAGAGATAAGAGAGGGAAACCAAGCGCCCTGGTACAGAGACGGTTGGGTCTCCAAATGCACATGACTATAAGTGTGTGCATTTAATTTCTCTATTTTTCTTTATGTACATTGAACTGTATTTGTCCATTTCGGATCGAATTTTCATCAAAAACAAAAATATATGTATTAATAATCAACAATAACTCTTGATATAATATATGGCTTAAACACCACAATAAACAAATATATATCAATCAAAATTCTCCAGGAATTCGTTACAATATCATCAGAGAGCCAAATTAAAACAAACAAAAAATATAATAACAATTATTATATTTTTTGTTTGTTTCATTTGGCTCTCTGTTGATGTTGTAACGAAAGTCCTTGGAGCATTGTGATTGATATATATTTGTTTATTGTGGTGTTTAATTCATATATATATATATATATATATATATAGGTGTATAATGTAATCGGGATTCGGTCAATTTTCCAGGATCAAAATCAAACTCTCAATGCCGACGTTTCGGTTTTATTTAAAACCTTTTTCATAGGCCTACAAACAAAGGATGACAAGAAATCATATATAAACATCAACATATAACTAACATCAAAATGGAAATTACAGTTGTGAAAAAACAAAACTATATATACGTACAAGTAGAAGTAATAGAAAAGCAATAAACATTTTTATGAACTTACAGAAGTCAGAATTTTTGAATTAGAAAAATGATGAAATTTACATTATATAAAATGAAGTAACAATAGATAGTTCGTGAACTAACATCTTAACTGGTCAAAAACTTGGACCAGACTAACTGATTGCAATTACATGTAAACCGAACACTGTTCACTCAAAGAGCACAAAAAGGAACTAAGGAAATTAAATTTCACTAAAATCAACTTAACACTCCTGAATAAATAGTGTTCAAATTGGTAATGTCACTTCTATGATTAACTGTACTTAGATCTTTTTTAATATATAGCATTTAATATATAGTGTTATAATATATACCTTAGTCACAAAATCATTCTCTGTGAAATCGACAAAGAGAAATTTTTGAGTCGTTGGTGGTTGATAAAGTGAGTTGTCTGGTATCTTTTAGATTGACGTTGCTTCTGTAAGATGTTTAGGCAAAGAGGTCAGTCGGCCATTTCCTCAGAGAGTTTTGAGCCTGAACCTTTAGATTTCTTTGGAAGATTGTGACGATCTTTCACATCGTATTTTATGTCTGCAAATAAATCCTGATACCTCACTATGTGAAAGGCGTGTTCATGTTGCGCTAACATGGGGACTGGGTGTCTTTTCCTTTGGCTGAGCTGTTATGTCACCCCTGAGAGTTCAAATCTTCCTCTGTACACCGTCCTTGCTAATTTTACCTTGTAGATTGCTAGGAGTTAAATAAAAAGTCACTCCCGAATAAATTAATAATACTGAATGGTGCTTTAGAGGATTTATTTAAATTAACGCTCTTTAACTTACGAGTATCCAATTGTATATCCAATTGTATTGTTGCTGTATTTTATATGTAGTCGTATATATAATTAGAAAATGTTTTGCACGTGATATAAATAGTATTTTTGAAGCGTGTCATTTTATGTAGCTAGATTCAAGGCATCTTGACTAAATTTTAAATAAGATATGGCCACTTTCATTGTCCACTGGTTAAGAGTTTACAGATGGTTGTTTCTTTTTATAAATGTGTATATATATTTATATATAAGTACGTATTTCGTCGCATCTCAAATGGTTATTGTCTGACTTCCCATAACCTTTAGTTGTAAGAGAATAGGGTCTTAGAAAAAACTATACATATCACTAATTAATTGGTGCGATTCAGACAGAGAGGGTGAGTAATAACAAATAATTATTATATAATAACCTTGTCAATAGTCTTGAAGTAAAAAAAATCAAATCTCCATTTGCATACTAATAAAAACATTCTACACTAGCGAAAGAAAGGAATTATGAAAAAGAATAAATATGTGAGCACAATAGAGCAATGTATGTAATTGATAGAAAAAAATACACCTACCTATATAAAAAAGTTTTATTTTGCATCTATGACGAAAAAAAGAGAGTGAGAGTGTGTGAGCTTTTGAGTAGTGGAGAGTATGTTACAAAGTGTTCTAGAACAATTATTGGAGTTTTATTTTACTCCTATGACGAAAAAAAAGAGAGTGAGAGTGTGTGAGCTTTTGAGTGGTGGAGGTATGTTACAAAGTGTTCTAGAACAAGTAATGGTGGTCAATTTCACATAGATTCCATTCAATGGAAGTGAAGCTAAATACAGATTTCCTGTCATCTGCATCTCAAACAGGTTGTTTTGACTCAACAGTCAGAGGGGATAACTAATAACAAAAAAATCGTGAAAATTGGCACCAGCTAGTAAATCTGAAGTGATCGGTGGTCCAAAATACGGGGTAGTAATGTGAAAAGCAAATGGTTTGCAGTCACCTCGTAATGGACGGCATAATGGCACATATTTATGTGACTGAGCGCGAGTCTATCAATGTGATACGGGGAAAAGAGTAAGGGGACCTAAAGGCAGCTTGACAGTGATTTATATGGGATTTCCATAAGGGAGACTATTTGCATAATAAGGCCCTTTAAAGGGTGTGGGATACTCCATCAACTGTTATCAAACCCTTTTCCCTTTACATCTACTGTAGCTGAACAACTTTGTATCAAGTTCGACTTGTCGCTATGTGTAGGTCGATTTGAATCATATTCAATATTGCTTAGAATTGATAGGGAAATAGAGAGAGAGAGTCAGAGTAGTGAAGCATAACTATAGTTGAGAGTATGACTTAGTGACAAAATCAGGAGGAAAATCTGAAAGGATAAAGTCAGATCTAAATATTCTAACAACGATTATGACTAAGCACTATAGAGAAAAAAAATGTATCGAGACTACTATAAAGAATTTAAGTTTTGGCCGTAATCAACTTAAGTTGACACGGTACTAGACATTTTTTTATCAGAAATGACAAACAAATTTACATGGGAACGTGGGAACATGAATATCGTCAATAAATAGCTTACTGTTTAACATTGCACTCGTCACGAATTGCATCATTATGATCAGACCTTTTAAACTATGCTCTTTCAACTAAGTCTACCATGTACGTCAGTTAACAGAAAATCACAAGAGCTTTCAAGTTACCTGCTGTTCTATACCAAATCGCAAAAATCGATTGCATTGGGCGATCTGTTTGGACAAAAATGAACCGTTATGATCCCCTAACAAACAATTTCTTTAGAAACATTCTAAAGTTTGCTCTAACAAACTATAAGAAAGTAATTTAACATTTAATTACGTTTTAATTTTACAAAAAGTGTGCAATTCACTCCATAGACGAATTTTATAAAGAGGAAGGTTAATATAGCACTAAATAGGAAAAGTGCTTTAAATATAGTATTTTGATTGAGAAGGGAACTGAAGGAACGACTGTTGTTGACATAGGAAGGTTTGATGTCTCCGACGCTCACATCAGTTCATTTCCTGTTAATATAGAAGGAATGAGACGCATACAGAAAAAATACTGTTTAGGTTGAAGTATTTTTGATAAAAATGAACAGAGACTTATTAAATTTAGACAGCAAATAGAAAAAACAGTGCCAAACGTACGAACATCTGAAAAAAAAAAACAACCAAGAAAATGAACAACCTTCATGAGTTTGGACGAGTGAAATATATCACTAGGAAAGAATCGACTTTCTGTCATAAAGAGTATTAATTTATCCTTTCAGAGAAATTAAAACCTTTCCTTTAAAAACCTTTAGGAATCTAACCTTTAGAATTGTAATCGAGAGGATGGATATGAAAAGAGGGAATTGGTACAGGCTGAGGAGGGCAACAAAGATTAGTTTTATTAATATCTATTCTACTTTTGTTTAATGTAATAATTATTTTTGTAATTTTTTATAATTATTTTTTCTTTCTATCTGATCTTCTTCCACTTATTTTCTTCTTTTTTCTTTTCTTCCTTCGTGGCAACTGTTATTGACCTAATGCACTAGCTGTTTCCTCAGTTAGTACTTTGCCAAATGCCCAACCAGTTCTCCTGAAGACGACAAAAGGAAAAATATTGAACTGAGTTAATTCAGTTTTGTGTATATCTCCATGTGTTTTGCTGGTCATTTAAATATAATTATTCATAAACTATATATTATTATGCAATTGTATTGATTATATATAATTATTTTATTTCTGTTTAATGTTTATATAATCTGTTTTAACTATTTAAAACAATGTAAATGAGGCCCAAATTTTGACAGGTTTTTTTTTTGTTGTTTGAATGAAAAAGAAATTACTGAATAACAAACGAATCATAAAAGCGTGTAGATCCTGTTTTTAAGTCGTAACTCAAGCTTGTTCAGAATTGTCTGAAGACTGAATTCTCCTTCTTAAGGCTGATTTTAAATAGTCCACCTTAAAGCTTAGACCATGTCTCTCCAAATCTCACTTTCTGATCTTATATTAAATCAGTCCGAACAAATACTTTAGAACAAACATGGCAAAGTTCAGAAGAAACATTCTTTGACCTGATGTGTTGAAATGAAATGCACTAGAAATTCTTGAAAGAAAAGAAAAACTTCAGTATTATCTATAGTTAACCCTGTTTTCATTGGTGAGCCTTTATTAATGACATTACATTAAAAATTTAAAAAAAAAAATTTAAAATTCTATTGAACAAAAATGTATGTTGCGACAGCACTGTTATAACAAAAGATGATAAAAATATGTTCTTCAGTAATTTCAAAGTAAATATCATTGCAAAAAAGTACGATTCTGACATTTAAATATTGTAGTTCTGTAACTTTGACTCATCGATCTTGGGTTGGTTTCGCCCCAATAATAAGTTTTCTATAAATATCTTTCCTACCAACTTTGAAAATTTCATATCCTCCATAACAAGGCTTAAAATTCTGTGAATTCCATTCACTGAAACTTTTAATTATTATATTAGAAATTTCTTATATTTAACATAAAGATTAACTTGTGAATTTGCTCTTCACTACATTCTTAAAATATTGTTCATCCATATAAAACAATTAAATTAACTTTTATTGGGTCATATATCCTAAACATAACACTCTGTTTATGACTGTTTATAACCATACATTGGAGCTGTCTACATACCAGAAGTTTTTAATGTAGTTCGAGTTCAGTAACTTAACATAATCTTTTATTATAAGAGCTGCTTATTCTGAGCTTTCTTATAATTCATTCCCGGTCTGATCGGTTCAGCTGATTTATGTAGTTTAATTTGTGATTCTAGTTCAAAAGCACTTAGGTTTATATTTCTAGATTTATAGGATTCGTTCAGATTTCTTTATTGCCTTTATTTATTACATTTTTTATTTCGTTTTGGAATTTTTATTTGGTTCATTTATTTATTTAATTAATTAATTTTATTTTTATCTATAAATTTCTACGTTTTTAAATCTAATAAATTTAAATCTGATTTTAATCTAATTATCATTACGGTTTTATTACTTTTAGCTGCTTTCGTGGCTATCACGTTGTTAACGTAACGTGAATAATAATTAAATTTAAGATTCTTTGTCTATGATTAGGTCTACTTGAAATCGTACTACATGCAACTGGTCGGACGACCACAACAACGAGGTAAGAGGGATCGATGTAATAACATGAAATTAATTATTAACTCTACATCAATTGTAGTATGTAGCAGTACTATATTGAAGAGTACTACTTCCATATAGTACTCTTAAAGATGGAATTTTATTAAGCGGGTAAGTTAAACGAGGTTCGTTTGTACTTGAATACTGTAATGTTTTCCTTAGAGTAAAGGTTGTACAGTGGTTAACTTGATGCTTTGTTCTCATTGTTTGATTATTTGAATCTTGACCCCATAGCTTTTATGAAGATTTTTATAAGTACTGTTTTACCTTCATCATAAGCAGATTACCTGAGATCGTCTTTCCTTGAGTATCGAACTGTATCAGGTACTCGTGGAAGATTACTAATCTAATAAATTTGAGTTATGTAAAGATTTGGAATTCCGAAATAGAATCATTGCAATACTGAGGTTGATTGGGCGACAGAAAACACCATTCGGAATGCTGGCCGAGTCGGAGACTGTTGTTGAACAGTCCTGAAGTAGAACGTGGCCTAAATCACACATAGTCATGTTCATATCCGTATGAAGAACTCAACAATCTAAACTGTGAGAATATGATTATTCCCTTGGCATCACAAGAACCACACTTAAGTGAAATCACAATTCCATATACGAGTAGGCTAAGACCCAAATGCTGTACAGACGTTTCTTTGATCTAATAGGGTTTTGTGCGCATGATCTTTCACACATTCCCCCAAAGCATCCACTACCTCTGAACACTTGAAATCTAATTTGTGCCTTATCCCTTAGCAACACTGCTACTCGCTATCCCAGCCTATAAGAGCAACACTGCTGCCTCATTAATTATAAACTTTTCTGGTTTGTGCTATCACTGTATATTTCAACGTCACTAAATCACTTTGAAAACATAATCATTTTACTTTCTCATTCCCCTTGCTGTCCCCCACCCACCTTCCTTCATTCCTCTCTTTCTCACAGCCTTATCAGTTTAAAGCACTCTTGAGAACTTTCAAACTAACCCTCTTGGTAAATTTTGTTTCATTCCTTAACTCCATCCAAACTTCATTACGATGTGAGGAAAAATGCTCGTCATCAAATTAACAACTAATAATCTTTTTATTCAATTTTTCATCTTCTCGAGTATATAATCTAATGTAATAAAGTGTAAGTCCTCTTTTATTGAGCATTATTATTATTTCTAGTGTATTTTCTTATTTTATTCGTTCATTTGAACAATTTCAATCAAATTATTCTATATTATGGTATTTCAAATCTATATAAATATTTCAAAAATTTAATATAAAATTCAGCTATATATCTCCAAATTAAACCACATTATTAATATTTGAAGTTAAATTAATTGCTGCTAAGATAACTTAATTGCTTAAATATACATTTGATATAATTCGTCCATTGGTGTCGTGACATTCAATATTATCAGTATTTCTATTTTATTTAACTAATCTGGTCTACTTTAGATCACATTGTGCAGTATACTCCAGGATATTTGCAGTATTACTGTAGAAGCTCGTAAAATTAACTATACAAATATTTTGTTCTATTACTGTTAAGATGTTAGTTAAAATGTCTATTTCTAGTTAAAAAGTTGTGGGGGCTTATTTAAGTAGCGTTACATTTTAGGTATTTAATGAGGATCTATTCAGTGAAATGATTTATTTAATATGGTATTAAATGTGTGCGTACCAGAAATCTGCAGTCTCAAATCACAAAGGTGCTACTACTGCCACTTGCTGTAGAGTTATGCAGACCTGGTGTGATCGCATGCATTGCTTAATGGTCACAAAGTGTACACACTCCAGAGGTACAAGAACGGGGGATAATTTATTTGCATAATAGGTATGCTAAAGACACACCATGTCCACAACGTCTCTTAGATGGGATCTGAAGTTTTCTATATGTCCGTGAGTTTAAAGGGTACTCTTTAACTAATAAACTTGAGAAATAGAAAATTTATTAGTTGCGATGTAGAATGAACTAAGTATACCGATAAGCCTGCATCTAAAACACGGGTCAGTCGTGAGAAGTGTCACAAAACACACCTGGTGTAATGACTATTACAGAGTAGCACTGAGACGTTGTTAAAAATAAATCTGCATATTTAAAATGTTTATTAAAACGTTTCTATATTGCTTAATCTCTATTTATAAACTCTTAATTATTTAAGATAATATAAGATGATTAAAAATAAAAAGCCTGAAAAAGCTTGGAAAAAATTTTATTATTAATTCAGTAACGATTACTGAAGGCCTCCTTCAGCCTCTATAAACTTTTTATTTAAAATTACCTTAAACAAGTTTAATATTTGAAAATAACTTTCTATTTAAGTTAGTTGTATAAAAACTGTTAAGTATTTTTAAAACTAATATTGAAATATATTATTTATAAGGGTTTTTTCTAAAAAGTTTTTTTACTAAAATGTAAATTTTTAATGTTTACAAATATACAAAAGATAGAAGAAATTAAAGGCTTTTAACGAACTTTGACAAAGTTATTCGTATGCAAGCAGATATGTTACTTTTGGTAAAAGAACAACTGAATAGTACATACTTAGTAATATGTAAATACTTCTTAGTAAACTAAATACTAAGCACTGAAATGTTTTTGTTGAAAGTTTTTCATCCGAATATATAACCACTTGACTTTTCTCCCTCATCTTGCACGTTTCCCCTAATGTCGTCGATTATCAATACGACTCTTTCTCGTGTCGCTCTAATTCAATATTAACTACCTTACTGATTACCTCACTTCTAGTAGTGCAAAACATTCAGAAGCAGTGAGTCTGTTCTCTAAAACTACCAATTATGATATGCATGCATCATAGACGAAGTATCTCTCAAAACTTTGTTTATCAAAGTATCATGCAAGTTTTAACGCATCATGAAAATCTGCATACTTTCATGAATGTCGTCATGCATTACCTTCACAGAAATATCATGTTGTGATAAGAAGTTTATGGATCGAGCTGATAAGAAGAGGTAATATACAACATAGTGACGTTCTTTAACATAATAACACAGGCAAATTCAAAGTTTAAAAAATTACCACTTCTGATAACTTGTTAAAATGTTTACGTTTCCTGCAGTCTAGTAGTATTAAGAATTTGGTTCGAAATACCAGAAATTTAAGGATTTAGTTAGCTTATCAAAATGACGTAACTATCAATCGATTAATATTTTTGTGTTAATTTATCCCAACTGTTGATTGAATGGTTTATTGAGTTGTTTAAAACTTCTAAATGTAATCAACCACATCATATCCATGCCTCGTAACAGCGAATGTGTGGGAGGGGACTAAATAAGACAGTAATGGCGGGTGTATCTTATAAAAGTAGACTTTTTTTTAGTAAATCTACTCTACTGTGGCTTTTAATATTTTATGTTCCACTTACTCAATTTGTTAGAATAATTTGTTTCCAACAACAATACTTATGGCTGGTATCTCCAGTATTGTTCTAGGAGCGAATATAATAGCTTGTTGTAATAGTGAATTTAAATAAATTGTGACAGTTTGAGAAATACTTTGCTTTTTAGATTTTGAGTGATTCTTTAAACTGCACGCTAAATATAATGATTTATGACAATTTAGATCTATAGAGTTGTTATCTTTGACAACTTTAAAAATACATATAGCTTATGTTTCAATACGATTCAAACTTCGTAGAAAAAGAAAGGTTTTCACATAATAATATGGAATATTAATGAATTTGAGCGTAAGGCCAGTTAATGTTTAAGAAGGTCTACTCCAGATGTTGTTAGCACTAATATGTATGTTGGGGTAAATGGATAAAACTAAGTCTCCACACAAAAAACACACTAAAATATATTTTTTTTTTGTGGAGACTTAGTTTTATCCATTTACTCAAGTATGAGTAAATGCCACACAATAACGAATTGCACAACAATGAATAACATATGATTTTGAGGATCTATAGTACTTTGTCTATCGACCCGTTTTTGATAATGAAGGAATCGAATTTACTTGTTTGCGGTTGAGAGCGACCAGGATATTGCTAAGTTGGTCTGAGAGAATGAGCAGCTGGATTGTCCCGGAGCCATTACCACCTCGAGGCTGAATTTATCTGGATTAGTATTCCCTGCTGAACTGTTCTACGGGCTTACAGCCGAGTTTAACGTCTTTATACTAAGATAGAATTAGTATCTTGAACTCTTTGGGAGTTTTGTTTCAATATATTTAAAAAAGAATCAATGCATGAACCGATGAAGTAGTATTAACATAATGATTTTGGATTCAGTGTTAAAATAACCAATCTTGTGCCAAAAGTAAAATAAAATTATACATGAAAGAAATAATAAAGGCAATGTTAACACCAGGGAATCTGAGTAAGCAAAATAAACAACAACTTAATGTTTTATTAATACTTTAATAAAATATATAAATATATATATTCACAGTAAAGTGTTGGTACAGACTAAATGGACGAACACACTTACAGTCTCTAATTTTTGGTTGAACCGTCATCAGGAGAGTAGAGATTGAAATCGTCCCTTTACTCTATAACTATAGTTTACTGTGAAACATTTGTAGTCATTTTTGGATCGTTTTACCGTTGATTATATATATATATATATATATATATATATATATATAAGCGTCTACAATGTGATTGGTCTCCCTTTCTCTTTTCTCCTGAATACGGATTGCCCTGATTGATGTCCTGAAAATGATTACGGAAAGTGATCGAAACGCGTAGACTACATTGGCTACACTGTCTCAACTGTTGTTCTAACAACGAAAAAGCTGTTTTTAGGCAAGTCGAAGTTCTTGAGAAGAAGCTCATAGACATGAACTACCATACTCTTTCGTGTTCAACAAAGCATGCATATCTGAAGGACTGCTACCAAAATGTACTAATATATGTATAATTGTGAAGTCCAATGATCAACCCTTTCACCTCATTGAATTATATATATATAATAAAAAAATACTGGATAAGTATATATAAAATATATATGTAGTGTAATTTAAATATATATATATATCAATGAGGTGAAAGCGTTGAATACTGGACTTCAGAATTGAATTTATAGAATTTGGATTGTGTAGAAAATAGAATAGATTAAAACACTACTGAAAGCAATATTCAGTAATCATGGGGTTGATAATCCTTCTGGATACACTTTGCTCACATGTGTATCCAGTGAATACTGGTGTATAATTGTGTCACAATTATGACAGCATGTCACATTCATGAAACTTTGAATTGAAAGTTGACCACAGCAGCAATGAGCAGAGGACATTATATTCAAGAAACATGATACGTGTGCGGTCTGTTGTTTGAAAAGCACTCAAAACAACTAACTACCTCATCACGACCTTTCATCTGCCCTGCTTTCTCAATATTATTGTATTATTGGCCTTTAACGTCTATCTCACACCGCAAAGCCACACCGCAGGGCTGACTTCTTGGATTGGAAACAAGCAATTTGGGTCAACCATGATTGGAGCTCATAAGTTTTATACCAACGTCCAGTACTCTACCAGTAAAGTAAGTCACCTCGAAATTGAAAAAGCACACCTGGAGTAAACACGAATATCGCTATTTCACCTCAAAGATTTTATTGTGGGTCAAATTACATTTCATTAAGAATTACATGTACAAAATTAAAAATAACATATAATATTGTTGAAAAAATTACGTAAATATTACTACAATAAAAAATGAAATATTAAGATTTTATCAAACAAACGAAAAAGTATGAAATGTCATGTCATGTCATGTATAAGACTAATGGATGGAGAATAGACAGTTACTATATAGATTTGATGTTACTATAGTAACATATACAATTAATCTTGAATTATGTTGATCTTTCTACAAATGTATATTTAATGTAAGGGTTTTAATTAATTTACGAAATTTTTTGTTCTTCAAGTGTTTAAAATACTAAATATTACTTTATATTAGAAATAGGTAAAACTGTCATACCTCATAAGATCATCCTGGAGTTGGAGCGCTTTCGGACGTTGTCCACCTTCGATAGCAAAGTAGTATCGAAGTACACTGCTATCCTGATATTATTATTTTGATTTTATTTAGTTATTTTGATTTTTTTGGTTTTTAGTTATTATCTAGTTTGGGTTTTTTATATTTTTTAACTTCGTCATCCTGCCTGTCCAGTCGTCTTTTTATTTTTATTAGTGATTTACATATAATATCGGATTGGTAATTTATTTGTTCATTTCTTAATTTACCCGCATTTTTATGTTTATTTATTTCTATCTGTTCAGTTATGTTGAGTCTCTGTCCTTTCTGTCCTGTCTATAGTAAGTCCATTGTGTTTTCTAAGCTGTCAGGTGTATGTCCGTGTTCAGTCAGGTGGTTTGCATAATTTGATCTATTTGTATTATTTAAATAGTCCTTAAGATGTTCTTTAAATTTTATTTTTAGGGTTCTAATATAAATCATACTAACCTCAGTGGTATTAACAATATGCATGTACTAAATATTACGTTTTGCTTTGACATTCAGTGGGAGAAGTGTCCCAATGAGGAATGTTTATCCTTGTCGTATTTGGTTATACTCCTTTCATATAGTGTGGCAGCTAATTGCATGCTCGTATTGTATTGCATGACTGCAGTATTCCAGGGGCATGTGTTCATCTCACCCCAACCTTCTAGGCTGTCAGGTGCGTTATTTTTTATTATATTAATCAATCGCAATCCCAAAGATGAATTTATTATAAAGCAGTATTAATAAAAATACTATCAGATGGACATAGGCAGCTCCCGATGATGAATGTAATGGAAACTTGAATGGTTACAGATGGACGGACATAGGCAGCTCCCGATGATGAATGTAATGGAAACTTTATCTGAATGGGTACCCACTCTCAGACTACTTTACCATCAAGTAGCCCCCCGATGATAGATGGAATTTAGTAATGACAACATCTCTCGGAGTAATAGATCATCAAGTACTTCACGATAATGGATGTGATATAAAACCTGTATGAATGGCAGCATTGCCAGATTGACAACTCCACACACAAAGTAAACTCACACAGTAGACTACAAAGGATGAACGTCTTCTAATAAATATATTTGGAAGTATGATGGTCATTTAATAATAAAATAATCAGTGTTGCCAATTTCAGTATAAGACACATAATGAATCACTTAAAGATCATGGTGGTTACTTTTGATGCTTTCGATGTTACTTGAAGTGTAAATGTTGGTTTCCTGGATAGTTCTCTTTCTAAGTTATTTAGGGAACTGTATCAGTATCTATCGATCTTTAACACACATTTGCTTTGATTTTGTAAGGTGTGAAGTTAGAGTCATTTTTGCTTGTGTAGTGGGCAATTGAAAAGGAAATGAGTTTTCCTGCGGAAATGAGGTGTTGGTGATCGGCTGGCTTTTGAGGTGCACTTTTATTTACTTTATTTACAAAGCAACACGACTACCTTCAACAAGAGTTTGTATACCACACACTGATTGACTGATATTGACAGAGCGCAACCAGGAGACTGATTGCTTCACCCTAAGGAGGGTCTTTCATACTTTTAAGACGAGTTTGCCACTCTGAAACATTTCTGACCAGATAACAACACAAATCTAGTGTTTTTATAAATGTTTAGAAATATAGATAGAACACATAACTCAGGGAGCCATAAAATCACTATAATAGCAAAACAAAGTTCTTAAAACTTTTTGATTTGAAAAATTTGCTATATCAAAATACCAAAGACATAGGACACTTTGATTATTCTATCATCAGTCAAATCATTCTTGACATATACATAAAGATTATGTATATTTCATTATTCTTTATTTTGGTTTAGGCTGGTTAAATAAAATTAAATGAGAATTGTTGGATTAAATTATTTAAAAGTGTTGTACCTAGAAATAATTATAAGACCTGTTCTAAGAATAATTCGTTTAAAATAAATCATTAAAATACCCAGAGTAAATTAACAAACAAAGTAATAAATATTCATGACATTCCGTTTTATATCTTATAAGACTGGCTTTCAGTTTAAATGGTATGAATGACTGAGGGAATTTTTGCAATTGTCTTCAAATGCGAATAATTTCAATTGAAATAAGATTTTAATAATTGCAGTATCTTAAAAAGGAAATTTACTTTCAATAAATTATAATTCCCTTTTTGAGATTTTAAAAACTTAGGAAGGGAAATTGTAACGGCGCTAACGAAGGAATTAATATTTATTATTTAGGATAATATTTAAAAGTAATATAGAATGGCAGTTTTAAATAATTGTATGATTTCGTATAATAAATAATTATGATAATTTTTAAATAATTGGTAAACATAATGCAAGACATGAAATTTCAAGTTTTTGCAATGACAACAAGAGTGAGTCAAACATTAATACATGTTTCATCAGAAAAAGTAATAATATACACAAACTGTAACGTAAAACTACAGCAGTATATGGTTAGAGTTAGTGTTCAGTTTTGTGATGTCATTCAGTTGGTAATAATGCTTCCTTTAACAGCCATCTGTTTAGGCCTGGAGTTTTCTCTTGTCAGTTCGTTGCCAAAGTACTGTACATTTAGTTCTGATACCTAAATGTTAGACGCCACCAATTGAAATACCAGGGTTGACGAGTATTATCTAAAACATGTCTAAATCATGCTTTTATGATCTGAATCATGATGAAACGTGTATCATCTGTAAAGTATGTTATTTTCAAAATACGTATCCACCTAAAAAGTGAAGTGCTGTAAAGAACTTTTTTGTATGCTGGATAGTTAATGATTTATCTAATAACATGATAATTACAATCTTCTAACTCTTATTGAATCAATGTAGTTATCTCCACCTCTTTCTCTGTATATGAAAAACAAATATTATTCATTCTGAGGTAAAATGGATAAGCAAACAACTGGAGCAGTTTTCACTGGACCAACCCGTCATCAGCACATCCTTGGTGTCTTCCTGTTGATGAACACAAAGTGTTCGAAACGCGTTGTTGTTGAATAAAACTTCATTTGTGTGGAGACTTTTGTTTTTTTATCCATTTTACCTCAGAATGAGTAAATACCACAGAATTACAGATTGCACAACTAATGATTTTCAAATATTATTCTTTGACAAAAAAAAAAGCATATGAATGCGAATTCTGAAGAAAAATTAAAGGTTTTTCCCTGAGGCAGTCCTGGTCGCAATACAAAGAGAATAGTAGAAACTAAAGCAGTGATTCCTCGTATTATTGTGTTTTTCATTCTTTTTTTTTTTCTTTAAGGCTTTAGAAACCAGTGGACTCTGCAAGGTTGTTTCATTTGGCATTAATTAGGTATTATCCTTGGAGGCCAATTTTCATATTTTATGTTTGAAATGCACACATATTCCTTTAACCTTTTCTTCTGTATTGTTCCTTTGTCCAGATTATTTTTAAGAATTTATACACTTTCAAAATTTATTCATTTAAAGCTTTTGTTTCTTTAACTTTTAGAAAAATTTTTTTTTTCAACTTTTCTTATTTAATTTAACTATATTCTTTAATATATTCACTTTTTACTTAATAATTTAATAATGAAAAAAAAAATCAATTTAAAATTTCAATAGGTTTACAAATTTTGAGGTTCCTGTTTTAAATTTTGAAACCCACTTACGGGTCACACAGTTCTATAAGTCTTAGTAAAATTTGACGAATATATAGTCACAGGTGTAAAAAAAAACTTGTTCACTTTGAAGGAAATTAATGCAGAAAAAAATAATTCAAGAGAAATCTTATTTTATGCTAAGATGGGGGCTAATTTTGCTGTATTTTACCCGTCATTCTAGAAACTTGAAATATATATATATATATATATATATATATATATATATGAATGATCAAACCACAATAAGAAATGGGAAAACAAGACTAAGATCTTTCAACCGTAACAAGCGGTCTTCGTCAGAGTCAAAAACCCAACTGAACACTAAATGCAGAAAACATCTGGTGATGTTGCAATCGCTTGTTACGGTTGAAAGATCTTAGTCTTGTTTTTCCATTTCTTATTGTGGTTTGAACATTGATTGTTGTTTCACGTGTTTATGTGAAATCTTTATATATATATATATATATATAGTTAACACATGAAAGAGAAAAAAACAAATAAAGATACACACAAAAGACTCACAACGATATTTCGACAGTCGTCGTCATCGGGTAGAAGTAGTCCCTTTGAGTAGCTGAAGCTAACTCAGTGGTAGGCCGAATGCAAACGAACACGCACGCACTCTGCCGGCCGCCCTAGGTAAGCTACTAACTACAGAGAGAAAAATAACTAAAAAGAACAAATAAAAGCAAATAAAAATAACAGAAGGAGAAGAATAGTAAATGAAGCAATAAACAATTTAAAAAAATTAAAAAAAAATAAAAAATAAAATAAAAAATAAATAAATAAATAAAAAATAAAATAATAAAAAAAAATAATTAAATTAACGGTACAAGTTAAGGCCAGGAGGAGAGCGAGCTTTGAGAAGACAGATAATTGCCTCCTCTGAAGCTCTTAAAGTAATATATATATATATTATATATATATATATATATATATATATATATGAGTGGACGCATTTATGTCTCCGTTCCTTCATTCTTTCTCCTTTTATTTTCTTTCTTTCTACTCTCCTGAAGACGGCAAGACGCCGAAATGATCGAGATTCGTGAGTGTTCATCCTTTTTTTTGTGTTCTCTAGCTGTAACTTTAATTATATATATATCATACTGCCTTACAAGGTAATTAAAGGTAAAATGAAATCTTTTATTGTAGATTATTACAAGAGGTAATATATCTTTAAAAAAAAAACTACGATTTTGCCTCATGTATTCACTTATAGCATTTCCTTACATTCATTTTATAAAAGCTATAAAGGTAAAAATAGATAATTTATGAGAAGGAAATAAAGTGCTCAGTGTTTATAATCAGAAATCAATAGTCACTTAAAATAACTTATAATTGATAATAATTCGGATAAACCTCACGTGACTGACCATCCACATGGTCTCAGTTATTCATCACTTAATTGATAAGTCATGACGTTGCATGGCTTATTCCTATTATGCCATTTATTGATATGATTTATAATATTCATGGTATATCGAATCTTGATAATGACTTTTTGTTATTCATGAATGCCAATTAATATTGCGAAATCATAGAATTTATATCTTTGCTAATCTTTCCTCTTCCTTTACACAGTCATTCAAATTACCAATTAAGATTTGCTAAATTGTTCTGAACAAACATGTAACAAATATTCTATAGCTTTTGCCAAAATTAGCGAAAATCAGTAGATTTAGTCAAATAAATTAACTAATTAAGTTCACACCTTACTGATAACAAGTAAATTAGACCAATTGAGATTTCATAGAATCCTAATTTCAATTCATTACTTCTTTATAGTTTTGTTTTCATTTGTATATATTTTTGGCGTAAATTATTTGTTTATTTGTAAAAGATTTAATATGGTTTTTATAATTTTCCAAAATGAAGCAAAAATGTTATAATTTTGATTGTAGGGTAAAAAGTTAATGAAATGGTCTCGACATATAAAAATTTAATGGTATAAAGAACGCGTTTCGAACACATAGGGTTCTTCATCAGGCATTAACTAAAAAATACAATGACACCAGAGAGTTATCTATAGTATACAGTAAATATAGTACAAAATAAAAATAAAATAAAATAAGGAAGAGAATACGAACTTAAGGCTACAATGAGTAAATACCACATAATAAGTGATTGCACTACGTTAGAAATAATTTTGATATAAGAATTTAACAAGTTTCTGCAGATGGAACTAAAAAGTCGTCATTTTAAATGTAATATTCTTATTCAAATAGTTTAAATTACTGCAATTGTTTAAATGTTAATTTATATGAGGTCAAAATTTTTGGAATACTGAAAATAGAGGGTTGATATCAGTACCTGTTTGACTTAGAGAAAGGTAAAGTTCCTTTTCTTTTTCCCATTTTTAGCCAAAAATAATATAGAAATTTATTTCTATAAAGGAATAAGGCTATTTACTGAAAGTTGGTCGCCTGGTATCCATGAGGTTCCGTTCATAATATAGAAACCCCTGTATCATCCATCCTTCGGCACGGATCGCATAACACCTTAGATTGGGGCTGGGATAAAAGGAGGGGATTTGAGATTAGGAAGGATGGGAAACGAAGGTGGTCAGGCCCAGCCCCTGATCACCTCCTTTCTACTCCTCTTCCGTTTGTCTGTGCATATAGCCGGTTAACAGGGTAACCTCGTGAAGGCCGAAAGTCGGAAGTGAGTGTTAGAGGCTATTAGAGGCGCTTAATCACTCCATTACTACCCCTTGTTGTTAGTTGAATGTTGTTAAGATTTATTTGAAATGTTGGCTCTAGTCACTGATCTAATAGAACGCGGGCGTGTTATAGTTCAAAAGTTGATTCAGGAGACTTCTCAATAAGTCTCTACAAAAAAATAGAAAGATTTTATTATCACAATACTCCCAAATAAAACTACAATAAAGGATGCTAATAAGTGGAGATAATTTACTTATATTAGTATACAGATAAAACTAATATGGTGATTATGTATCATACAGATTATAAACTATTCCACTATTACTTAATCAAATTATTACGATAAAGACATATCTGATGACCTGACCAACTCTAGAAAACACATGGGAATATTATTTTTCCCGTCCTTCTAGTTATGATAAAAATTTAAAATTATAGAGGGAGTGTTGTCTCAACATAAGTGATACTGCGTCATTAACATTTCATGAATTTTAGGATATGTCTACGAGTCTAGATATATCCAGAGTAAATATAAGGCACGTCACGGGGCCTCGCGACACCTCTATGGCCGTGACTGGTTGAACGAACTCATTCCTCTTGCCCTTAATCCTTTGCCTCTAAGCCAGACATATTATAAAAGCAACCCTTGAATACAGAGCGTGTCCCCCCACCCCGCTAAAACTCACCCTGTGTTCATTTTAATAGGGTAAGACCGGATTTAATTATTAACCACCCAAGCCACACTCTTGCTTTCATCTTAATTAAACATTCCCGTTAAATTAAATCTCCATTATCAGGACCTTGTTTAGCTTCTTTTTTTTTCACTGGTTTTGATGAAATACATTCTTTTATCTCATAAATTCATTTTTTTTTAAACATATTTTTCTAAGTCTAATAAGTAATATGTGCTTCATTTAAATAAAAGTACTTATGCTTTAGGTCATAATCCTTTATAAATGTTAATGAAATGGTGCTTTTATTTTCTCATGAATGCGCCCTGTCGTTTCGTGTGACCTTCTCTCTCTCTCTCTCTCTCTCCTCTCTCGCTCTCGCTCTCGCTCTATATCACACACCCAGACACACACACACGCACTCGCACTCGCACAAACACACACACACGCACACGTACACACGCAGACGCGCACACACACATTATCCATCTTATTCCCTTCGTTTAATGATATTAATTTTATTTCGTTTTCGTCTTCCACTTCCCTCTTATAGCATTGCTATTGGGTTTCACTTCTGTCTTTCTTAGCCACCCACACAGTTGTTCAGTTAAAATACGTAAGTAAGGAGATAACAATTAATGAAAAATAAAAAATTATATTTTTCAAATCTGATGGTTTTGAGATTTCCTGAGTCAGTATTGATTATTATGGGTATGATATGTGAATATATACCAGTGTGTAGGTGTGCTTTCAATATTTTGTGAATACCAAGCAACTTGTACTGTTTGATCTTAATAAAATTTAACAAGTATGTAGCTCTTGCTATGTAAAAAAAGATACTATTGTATAGAAGCATGAAAATATTCTTATTAAATGTTGTTCATATTAAAAGCATTACTACATTTTCCTGATCTACTGGTTAGGTAGAAATTTAAAATTGCACAGGGAGTGCAGCCTTAATATAATAGTACTGGGTCATTTACATTTCATAAATTATAGATTCTTGAAGATGGCAATATGACACCGGGTACTTAACTCTTCATAGTAATTGACAACTTTATATCAGTCAGCACAAATCATATTCTATTTAACTTGATAATGAGGATAATTTAACTTTAACGAATTTCAATTCACTTCTATAATGTTAACTTATAATATTAACTTAGTTTTAATAATACTTACAGTATTCTGTAAGTATAATTAGTGTAGAAAACACGAAAGGCCTGTCGAGGAAGTCGTTATCATTTGTTGGCACGTGCGAGGTTGGCTGGCCTACTAGCTTGTACTGGAGTCAGTGGTAATCCCGTAGAGTAGGGCTGCTCACACAGTTTTCTATTCGAGCTAATTATGAAATGACCAAATCACAATGATCTACAGACTGTATGTGTTTATATATATATTGAGTATTGTTATAATTTATAATGATATATGTATTATGTATTTAATACATATAATACCTTCTCTTGCCATTTCATGTGAAAGTGATCCGTTTTTTTTTCTTTTTACCCCATCCAGTCACCCCCTCATTCATTTTTATAACCTTTCTTAAACTTTAAAAAAAAAAACTAAAAGTAAATAGTAAGAGGCAACTTAATGATTAGCTGAGTAACTTTACTAGAGTCTTTTCAATTGAAACGTAATATACTGCATCTTCACGTGAAGGTTTTTTTCACGATTAAATACATCTTATATTTAAATATATCATTATACATTATAAGAATCCTTAAAGATGAAGTGGATTAAGTTTGAATTGAAAAGGCTCTATGCAATTCAGGACGCCTTCCTTTTTTTTTTTTGCTTTATTACTTTTAAATCACTTTTATCGTTGCTCAGTGACCTGAGTAAAAAAAAAAAAAGAACGAAAAACTACAGATTTCATTTGACTGACACTCCGGTATTGAATATGAATCAGGGATGGGATGACTTTAATGTTTTAATGTTACATCAACTACCAAGAATACCTTTGTTTTGGACGTACAGAACACCCCTGCTATTAGAGTTTCACAATATACTTATTTTATGGCATTGAGAACTTTATGATTCTAGTGCCTGAAGTTCTTGATTTTAAACTGAAAAACATGAACACTGGAAAACCTTTCATCAGCCTTTACCTAACAGCTGCGTAAAACACTTCTACACTTTGATGACAACGAGGGTCAAAATAAACAATTCAGTTTTATCAGTTCTTTATTAATAATTTCACATAACAAACTCGTATATAAACATATGCACAGAACAGAGCAGAGCATTTACTAACATTTATTTCGAACATCAGTTTCTGTTGGAAATGTATATTATATTTTACTTTTTTTTACTTTCTCTATCAATTTTATTACATAATTTCGTATAGCCTCAGAATGTTGAAAAAACAACGTCGACAAAATATATCTTGCTTTTACATTAAAACAAGAATGTTAAAACAAGAAGGTTTGTGGGTATTATTTACTGAATTAGATATTTTTTGGTGCAATCTTTCTTTCACCATGATTTGAACTTTGAATGCAAGTACATCGAGTTTGAAGACCTAAATCACTGTGATCACCTAAATCACTGTGATCACCTTAATCACTGTGATCACCTAAATCTCTGTGATCACCTAAATCTCTATAATCACATAAATCTCTGTGATCACCTAAATCACTGTGATCACCTTAATCACTGTGATCACCTAAATCTCTGTGTTCACCTAAATCACTGTGATCACCTAAATCACTGTGATCACCTAAATCACTGTGATCACCTAAATCACTGTGATCACTTAAATCTCTGTGATCACCTAAATCACTGTGATCACCTAAATCACTGTGACCACCTAAATCTCTATTTCAATCAATTTAACACCAGTATGGACTCACAGCGTTAACAGTTAGTGCAGTATAATCATCCGTTCATTTAGCTTCATTAAAGCTTAAGTTTAGCCACAGTTTATATAATTCATTAAGACAAGACTATTTCCGCCCTAAAACAAAATATTTAAATAAGACTATTGTTAAAGAAGGAAAAAATATTATAAAATGAATGAAATATAGGAAGACCTTATTTAAGTGCAGGAATTATGAAAAGGGTTACTGTCAGCTTTGAATATAAATAGGGTGTTTTTATAGTAACAATGGCACTGTTGGCAGAAGGGCGAGGACTGGCTTGCCAAAGGGCGAGGAAGATTAGCATTCTGGCTGTATGTGGGAGGGGAGAGCAGGAATAAATCTAGCCGGAGTCGAGAGGAGGCAAAGTGTGCCCAGAAGTGGCCGGACTGCAGCTTGTGTCATGTCCCAATTAACACTTTGAATGCCTTGGCGAAACAAAGACTGTTTAAAACAACTGGGGGGGTTCTACAATTACTGATTGTGACAAACTGCATGCACTTTCACCACCTTCTCTCTATGACACGGAGAGGGAAAGAGAGAAAGAGAGAGAGAGGAGAGCCAGTGAGAGAGAGGAGAGAGAGAGAGTGAGAGAGAAGAGAGAGGGAGAGAGAGAGAGAGAGAGAGAGAGAGAGAGGAGAGACAGAGCCAGTGAGAGAGAGAGGAGAGCCAGTGAGAGAGAGGAGAGAGAGAGAGAGTGAGAGAGAGGGGATGAAAGAGAGGGGGGGAAAGTGCGAGAGAGAGAGAAAGAGGGAGAGAGAGAGGGGAGAGAGAGTGAGAGAGAAGAAGAGAGAGAGAGAGAGAGGGAGAGAGTGCGAGAGAGAGAGAGAGAGGAGAGAGTCAGAGAGAGAGACTCATATATATATATATATATATCTAATTTTCGGTTTGAACTGTCTTCAGGAGAGATAAGAGAGGGAAACCAGTGCGCTTGGTTTCCCTCTCTTATCTCTCCTGAAGACAGTTCAAACCGAAAATTAGAGACTGTAAGTGTGTTCTTTTGATTTCTTTATGTTTCTTTTTCTATATTGAACTATATTTGTCCGTTTTGGATCGTATTTCCAACGAAAAAATGTATATATATATTAACTACTTAATTAATATTTACAGGCTTAATTTTACTCTGTCATAATCCTACAACTTTACTAATTATTATTTTAGTATAATTTGTTTGTTTTATACACGTATATTTTGTGAGATATGTGTGAATATAAATCAACTCTCCCATAAAAATATTACTGTTGTAAGGAAATAACACACAACATATATATAAATATATGCATATATCAACGTGTAAGCCCTATTCAGAAAGTGACTCTGACTAGAAGTTTTGAAGATGTCATTCTCATTTATGATTTCATTATTGTGGTTTAAAAATTGATTTTTAGTTGACGTCTTTAAAAAATATGTAAACAAAAATTCCTATAGGAATAAGAATGATATATTCAAAACTAGTCGTCGTCAGAGTCCTCGATGAACAATTGCTATTGTGAATCTGACGATGACCAGTTGCCTGCTTAAAAGATCTTAGTCTCATACCTGAATTTCTGAATATGGTTTACGCCTTGATATATACATATATTAAAGTATTATTTTTCATACATAAATATAGTATTTATTCCTTAGAACACGTGTCATTTTTTTCTTATAACAGTAATACTTTTATGGCTGTGTTGATTTACATTCCCACAGCCTATCAACAGGTTGTCATATTGAACTGTAAATTTCATAAAATGTTTGATATTAACCATTTTTAAGGAATCAGTTTTCTATTTTGCTTTGAGACCTAGCATATCTGCAGTGACGTCAACTAACTTCTGTTTCTCTGACGTCAGTCGTCATGACGTGATCAGTGGATTGCTCCCTATTGCGGAAGTATTTCTAGTTTTTTCATAAACAATAAAGAATCACATCATGGCTTTAAACAAAGTAAAACGATTTTATTATTTCCTAAATCTAATGAGGCGTGCAAGAAGAATGATCTAGAGGAGCCTTCTCGTCATAAGAGTGAAAGCAGCAAACATTGTGTTCAGTTCCTTCTTCAGTAACACGGTCATTGTAAATTTATATACCTAGTTTTACATTTTGAAATATTCTTACATGTTAAGTTTGGGTATTCCTTACGATTTACTAATGCTTATTATTTTTAAAATGATATCTCGTAATTATCTGTATGTTTTTTATATGGCTGTTAGTTTTATTTTATATTTTTGAAGTAAATCAAAAAAAAAAATTGTTTTGGCTTGTCACATGATGTCAAGAACACTGTCATATTATAGTGTATAATAATATTATCGTATAGTGTATCATGTTATTGTAGAATTTTATTAGTTTAAACACATGGCAAAGCTCTCTCATTGCTTTAAATGCATCAATAATTTAAAAAAAAAATGTTTATCGGAACATTAGTGATCAGTGGTACTCACGTAGAACGAGTTTGGTTTGGAGAAAGTGACACTATATATCAGTAAGAACGTGCAAGAACAAGAAACTCTTGACGATTTGGTTTACGTTTCTGAGTTTTGCTTGAAGTGTTTTGATATTTAAAAATTTTAACAAACCTTACGGTTCTTCTTATTATCTTATTAGATAACAAACTGTTGTATTTGTATAGCATTTGTTAGTGTTTAATACTTATTATTTGAGTTAATGCCAATCGAAAGTAGTCACAATAAAAAAATCATTTATTGTTGATAAAACTTTCTGACCATCCAGAAGGTAGTTCATCCCAGCTCTACACACACTCCACTGAGGTCAATTTTTGACTTCCGATATAATTACAATGCAGTTCTTTCTTACTGTCTTTTTCCGAAAATAATTCCTAGCGTGATTTTCGGGACGTTTCGGACTATAAGCCCTCCCTTGAAAATAGACCCTAGTTAAGATAATGTTAAAAATATAATTCGTTAAAAAATTCCTGTTGAATGTAGTAAGTATCGTAATAGCTGTCGTAATATTTCAGAGAATTCTTTGGAACAAAATATTCCAAGAAATTCCTTGTTTACCTCTAAAGTTCGTTTCATGGAGGCTACTTAGACAAGAAGAATTAATTTAACCACAGCTATATTGCAAGACATCAGAGATTCAGACCAATGATTCTACAGGAAATATATTTGGATTCAAAATTATGATAATTTATGACGATGTTCCAGAAGATGACATTACTGTAATCAAATAAATTTAAATTTCTGTATAAAAATAAATATTAAACAAAAATATGTAGAGCTACTTAATGCAGTTGAAACACTCGCCCGAGAATAATCCCTAGCACGGATTTTGACCTAAAAATAAAGTAAGACAGTGTTTTATTTTCGGAAAAAGATGGTATTCCTTTGGACCGTGAACTGACAATTTCTTTGACTAGACTTTATAAGACCTATACTTTGCCTAATTCAGCAATTAGAAACCACTGAATAAAAAATGTTTTCTTACTTAAAAACATAAACGACATACAAATATTATTGTACACAAAACAATTATCACCAGTCAATCTAAATTATCATTTCTTGTGCAATTCGTAATTGTTTGGTATTTACTCATACTGGGGTAAATGGATAAATCAAAGTCACCACACACAAAAAAGATGCCTTTTTATTATACGCGTTTCGAACACTTCGTGTTCACTCCAGTACTCCAGTAAGAAGTTTACCTGACGATGAAGACGAAGTGTTCGAAACGTGTAGAATAAAAAAGATGAATACATGGTTTCTATTTTGTGTGCGGAGACATTCCTTTATCCATTTACCTCAGTAATCTAAATTATATTTCATGAAACTTACTAGTTAAAGAATAATCTTAGAAACAAAGTTTAATAAGGAATAATAAATAAATTTAATAACACAGACCTAAACTCTTGCTTTCAATTCAGTTTACAATCAAATAAAAAATTTCAGAAAAGGACTTGGAACGAAAACAAATTAACAGCCTTTAAGGAAACATTTTTTAAATCTGTAATCAGATCAACATTACTTTTAACGATAGAACTTGAAATGAAATCAACTTATGAAGAGAAATACGAACCAACGATTTAGAAGGTTTATAATTAACACATCCAACATTTCTAACGCCATAAATAAATTAATTTTTTGAACAGTTAAGAAACGCGTAATTACATAGTTCAAAACTTCTTTGCTTTTAAAAGTGTGTTTAATATTACGAATTAATTAGAATGCAAAGCGAATAAGACGTAATTCAATTTAAAGGAAGGTTCTTAAAAGCAATTAGCATTTGAAATTGGTGAAGATGACTTTTTGTTTTGATTTGTAATTGGTGTTAAATGATTGCCAGAAGAAATACTAGGTAATTTGAGCTGGCTGAAATCAATGTTTAGCCTGCAGCGTTTCCTAACCTGATTTCATTGAATTATTCTTTTTAGTTGTCGATTTATTGGGAACTTAATCTCTTGTTTCCGCCTTTCTGCCCGTATGCATTCAAAGACATGTATATCCGATTACACCCTTTTATCTTCTCATTACCAACAACAAACAATACTCATCTAACTGCATGCGTCTACATACTTCTCACTGCTTTATAACTTGGAATTTACTTAATATATATCTCTCTCTCATAACTTATCTCTCTTTTTGTACGCTTGATTACACAAGAAAAGAAGTCTTCAACTAAATTACGCGTTTCTTGATTGCTCAAAAATCAAAATAAAAAAATTAATTTATTTATTGAGTTAGAAATATTGTATGTGTTAATTACAAACTTTCTAAGTAGTTGATTAGCATTTTGCCTTTATAAATTGATTTCATTCGAAGTTCTAGCGTAATATATTTAAATATATTACAAATATTTGAGTGAAATATAACTAAATATATAACTAAATTCACAGAAAGAAAACACATATAGGAATTCATAAAAACTCACAACTATATTTTGACTTCGTCATGTGAGGTTCTCAAACGTGTTGAAATCTTCAATTAGGTCCCCAATTCTAACTCTTTTGTTACCTTAACATATGTATATGTACACCATCAAGTCAAAAAGAAGAAACTCGGGAAAAAGGTTAATTATAGTCAATACATGTCAGTGTTGACGTGATCGCTATAAATATCCTTTAAATTCAATCCATCTACTGGTAGTACAATTAAAACATTGGCGTTTTCTCTTAGACAGTGTTTATAGGTTCCACCACACGATTGTGTCAACAATAAGCAGTTGATGTGATCATGACGTCCATAAGTAAACAATGATTTGATAACATGTATCTTCTTATAGAGGGGAATATCATCAAAGAGGACTAGGCTTCCACTTTTTATATCATCTTTATTCAAATCTTGCACGTTTGAACATACATAATAGCCAATTTTGGGAATATGAGAGAAAATGTCCATATTGTGCATTCATATTGTGTAACAGAGATTGAACACCGTGTTTTACATTTGTAGTCGTTCGGTTAAAAAGAGCTTTAGTTCGAAACTTGAAGTTATTATAAATTTTATGATAGAAGTTATTACCGTCCGTTTGTATCTGTTGGTTAATTTTTAGGATACACTAATGATTCACTTTAACTTTTCTATTTATTTTTATTCAGTCCATTGACAATGTATTAATATTCTCTAAATTTATTGTTTGCAAATACATTCCCAAATAAAAAGAAATAGTCGAAAGAAGACTATAATGTAATGTTATGGCGAGTGCCCGCCATAATCACATAATGGCGGGTACTAAATAAGAAGTCCTACTGGTAGATCGTTGAAGAGGATTGGACTGAAACATGTCTTGGAAAGGAGAGTCATTTGAAGGCGATAGAAGGAATAGCAGAATGGAAGCCCTTTATGGAATTAAAGGGCGTTTTGCAAGGACAAATTGTATTAATTCCAAGGGCTAGCCGGTCCCTGTAGTCCGGGACGCCAATTAGTTCTTGCGGTTCCTGCTTGAATTACTCGAGTCCACCTGACGAATATCAAGTTCCGACCTTAAACTTTATAACTAACTAGTCAACCCCACCTTTTTCACAATGGTCAATAGAAAATAATAATAATTAATTCTATCGTTGTTTTTCTTTATCATAGTACTGGTAACCATTTTATTGTCCGCTAAATTTGAAGTAAATCAGAATTTGATAGAGTTAAACTATCAATTAAAAAGAAATGTAATTCATATCAATTGATAAAAGGTTATACTAAAATTTATAGTAATACCCAAGAGTTAGAAAATGATTTTAATTATTACTATTAATTAACTTGGAGCCTTTTTTTCACTGATTGAAAGAATACCAACAAATGAACATAATCAAATTCTAAGAACAAAAAATATAAAATTTTTTGGACTGAATGCTTACACTACTGACACATGTAAACAACTGGCAAACGACTATTTCCCCTTTACGGTTTTTAACATGTCTGGGGTTTAAAAGATATCACAGAGAAATATAGTTCTGATAAAAGCTGGAAAGAATAACAATTTTAACTTCATGCATATTATTATTACTACAAAGGTTAGTATGATTTATATTATTAATATAGCAAGCTGTCATACCTCGTACGATGATGTTGGAGTCGTTGGAGCGCTTTCGGACGTTGTCCATCTTCAATCTCAGTTAGTTGTTGTGATTGAAGATGGACAACGTCCGAAAGCGCACCAACGGCTCCCACATCATCGTACGAGGTATGACGGCTTGCCATATTAATAATATAAATTTTAATTCCTCTAAGAACATTCGTTTTTAAATATTTAACCCGAATAAAATCAATTTTTTTCTCAGATTTACACGTGGATCTGCTTTTGATCCATAAGTCATTTAAATAGATACTCATAATTATAGATATGATTTGTTTCGTTAATCCTGTGCAAACTACATTTATGACCCACAAAAACGATCAAAAATAGTGTTAAACTCAACGTGAACACTGTTAACACTTAACTTAAATTTCATTTAAACATAATTTAACACATAGTTAAAAATAGATTTACCAAAAAACTTTACTGTTATAGAATGATGCATGTGCCATCATCAGGTGAAGCACACGTATCACACACGAGTTAAACTTGAAAATTCAAGTATTTTGATTTACGTATTTCAAAATATAACCGAGGTGGCAGTCTCTTCACATATTCTTATGACTTAATAAACTTAATCAAGCAAAATCACACCTTAATCCGCAGAAATACCTCGTTAGTCACATGTTTGTATTCAGACACTATGGTGCTCTGAATTGATAATGTGTGAATTTCGAATTTCTATTTATATTTACTGCTTTTACAGCAGTGTTTAGACTGATTATTTTTCCATAATGTTTTTTTCTACTCTGTCATAGTATTGAAGTTGCATTGTAACCCTGGCACTAAAGAATAACAAATGTTATTCTTTTATATAAACAAACTAACCTGAACAAGAAATCGGTAGGTCGACATTAGGCAACCACTTGCTTTAGGGTATCTTTCTCATTGTAACAGAATAGACATGTGTATTGGGGGCCAGATGCCCCACATACGATTTCATGGAGAAATGTCTCTTAATTATTTAAATTCCGTTTATATTGATATTAGTTTTGCAAAATATCGTAAGATGTCAAAAATATAATATTGACATCTTGAAAATTTTATATAATATTTCAACAATTTTGAACCAAAAAATAAATACTGCAGCTGGAACATGATGAAAATTATTGTACAAAACAATGTAAGATTAAATAATCTGACTCTACGCGTAGTGTAGGAAGTATGCAACCTCGTTCTGCTTGTGGAAAAGTCCAAATAACAGTTGAAAAGAAAGCTAAATAACTGTTTAAACTGAATACATACAATATTTAGTAGAATCTAAATTATAATTTATATTTCTAATGCTTTCAGTTTGTAATGCGTATTTTTTCAATAGTTCGTATATTGAATTATAAACGTATTATTTTTTATTTGGAAGCTATAAATGCAATATAGCATAGTGTATTGTAATAGGTATAGTAAAATATATACTATATTAAAGTAAAACATTACATAAATGAAAGCATTAATTTACGCATTTATTATCTATTAATTGATGCAGCTTTTCTTTTCAATAAATTACGTTGTATGTATAATATTTCATTGTAGCCGGTATCTTTTGGTGCCTCTCCCATACCGGTAAGGCATATAATTTATAATAATATAAAAAACTGTTTTCCTCAAGAACAATAAATACTCTGTACTTATCCAAATTAAGTGTTAATTACGGATATCTAGTTTTTTTGATAACATATTTACATTAGGTTAGACATTTCACCTGGTCTTTCTAACTAATTTGATTTCTTACTAATACTCTATGAATAGTTTAGACAACAGTTAAAAGAAAGCACTCGCGACAACATATTATATTAGATTTGGTAGAAACAATTTCAAGTTGAGACCCTATAATCTACTTTTCTTATTATTTTGCTGTAGAGCGCACGTTTTGATGTCACGACAGCCAAAACATGTCACTCACTCATTTGTTATTGGAAATGTTCAGTTGACTCAAATACATTGGTGGAGATATCTACAATTTTGTTTCAAACATTTCCAAATACAAATGTCTAAAAGAATAATAATATTGAGTGAAACTAAATAATATATGTTAAACTTCACCAATATACTCTAATTCTATACTATATCTCTTTATATTATAGTATAATGAAAGAATTATTATAGTAATTATAAAATAATTATATTATATAGAATTATTGAAATAATTGTAGAAAAAACTGTTTCATATTTCGTTGTATTTTGTATTACCTTCAAATAACAATATAGATATTGGAAAACAACACCGTATCTTAGTCGGTAAGGCTACTTACTTCAACCCTTCGCTAACTTAGATTATATTGGCCGTTTACAGAAGATAACACACTTACTTCAGTTACCTTATCCTACTTAGGGGGCCAGAGTAGCCCAGTGATTTAGCGCTCGCCTCTGGAGTGGTAGATCCGGGGTTTGATACCCACTTTGGCCCTCAGTTTGTTATCATGGGTGGTGAGCAAAAATATGAGTACATCATCCCTCGGAGACGACTTAAAGCGGCCGGAACCTATTCTGTGCAATGTCACATCTAGTTGAATATACCAGGTCTAACGAATTAGGCAAAATTTAGGACTCCAAATGTAGAAAGTTCATTATGTGATTTTACAAAGTTCCCAATCTTTAGTGTACATGTGCTCTCTCGTGGGACAGCATCTTCAATCTAAGCTAATCTAACCTGTCACCTTCTAAACCCCATACCCGTATCCACAGGTATGTCATACTCGCACAAACACACACACACACACACACACACACACACACACACACACAAACAAACAAACAACAAACAGATTGAGCAGCTCTCCTTTCTCACTAATCGATTAGCACTCAATCAGAAAGAACAACGAATCTTACTAAATCATTGTGTCAAACTCTTTCTAGTTCTTATAATTTGCTGAAAACTGACTGAAAGAAAAAAAATAATTTCGTCTGACCATTTAATAATCCTGGGCTACTAACATGATATTAGAAACATGTCTACCAATAAGATAATGACACATTTTCTATAATCTCCCTTGTAAAGAACAGTAAGTCTATTGTTACCTTGAGTTTGCCAAGATTTAAAAATAAAGTTTGACTTGTATTTAAAAAAGTTATGTTGCATGCGAAAGATATATACTCGTACAAGAAATGCAACTTTAAGAAATGAATTTAAAAGTGTTGGCACCTCTACTGGGCAGTTTTATAACTATGTGCACTCGCGAGTGTGCTTGAATGTCTTTGAGCTGATTGCGACAGTGCTTCGCTAGTTGCTAAATTGATGATATGAAATTGAATTTCATCATAAGAGATGAGAAATGAGAAAAGCCTTGAAGCAATGACCTATTATTTGCCCTCAGCCCTACGGCAGCCTAACTCTTTCAATATTCCAGCAGACTGCTCTCGTATGATGGGATTTTCTCTTTATGAATAATTCAGTAAACAGCGATTGTAATACCTCCAATACTGAATAACCATAGTCTCTCTTCATCTTGTCACTCGCTCTAAACTGATGTTTAGTCATTCCCTTTGAAGACCTCAAGTTCACAGTTTGTTGAGAGCATTTGTATATATCGTTTATTTAGTAAAATTCTTGATTTCAAAAATTAATTCCTTGGCTTTGAACTGGTAGACTGCAAGACTAATTAATAGCACCTACATTATTATTTGGTTAAAAAAGTAAGCCGGCTGCAGTAATTGGTATTTTACTGAGAAGGAACAAGTAAGACGCAATTAATTATACTCACTATTAAGTTTTATTTATAGTTAATGTGGCCACCACCTGCAGAGGGGCCCTATCACTCTCTGAGCGGATTCCTCCCAAATACTTTCACTATTTCCCTCCCACACAGTTCACTGAATTAACAAGTGTTACGGGGACGAGGTTCCAAGCCCATGAGTGAATTTCATTACTGATTTTATTATTTTTACTTACTATTTTTTCTGTCTCTTCTTTGCAGGTTTTCACTCATGCCTCGTCATGCGGTCGGACTCGTGGTGGTTGTGATTCCTTACTCAGGTAGAGTAGACACAAATGATCGTCTGTGATGTGTCGCTGTGTGAGAAGCAGTATCTTCTCGGGCGGGTGTCTGCATAACACCAAGGAGGAGCTAGACCTCCGGCCCTTACCAGTGGGTAGGAGCATTTATTGGCAAATGCTCCTATACTGGTACTCATTCTTAATGAGCCCTGGCCCGGGGGAACGGGTACTTCCCTCTTCGGAGGGGGACGACCCAGGTCTCTGACCAGTAAGGTAGTCCTTAAACTTTTCAGCTGGTAGGTGCTGGCCATACAATTAACAAGTGTTAGTATTGGCTGTTTGACGTTATGGATACTTATTGGTACTGCTGTGTACATAAGCGTAATTTTTTATTGTACCAAGAGAAATTACTTCATGTTCCAGTAATTTCGTAGATGGCAACAAAGAGAGTGTGATCTTTGGTGTTTTTCCAATTGATCCTTTCTAACCTCTTGAATATTTAAAAATTTAAATCCACTAGTTACCAATCCTGTATCTTTCGAATATAACGGTCTTCTCAGCTGTCGACACGCAGTGGACTGAAGACTTGCAGGTTCCACTATCTTTGAGCTATTTTCAAAGGCAGAATTGATTTCAACCTTGTCTTCTTACATAGATACTCGCTCTCTTATTGTTGTTGACACTGTTGTTGGATGTTTGTACCATAATGGTCCAATAGTCTAATGATTTGGCTGAAGAGCAGCTGCACCATGGCAGGGGGATTGCTTTCTAAAAGTTTTGTGAATACGATCTGGACAAAGCCCAGAACACCTTCGTAGCGATTTGAAACTTACTGATGAAATTATTTGACTCATTTACCAATTCAATATGTATAAACTTCTTTGAAAATAAACATCTTGGAAGTATTTTTTTTTGACGAATTGATGTTGTAACGATTTTTATTTTGTGAAATAATTTAAGCATCACCCACACATTACGAGTATAAATACAATGATACTCATTCTCTTGCGATTGGATTCATGAAGTACTTTGATTCATGCATTTAGATAAAGCAGTGTTTTAGACAATGCATTTCCTGTACTACAAGACATCTGGGAGAAATTTGTCGAACTCATGAATAACTAAAATGAACAACCGAGTTTTATGAACTTTCAACAAAGAATGTTGGTTTAAACGATGTGTTAAATTTTTAATTGTGTCGGGTATTGTAGCAAGAAACTTGTTGATTCTTATAACAATTCGTAACTTTATATTGTGTGAAACATATTTCCCAAACTTTTTATCAAAAAGAAGAACAAAAATAAATTAAAATTAGATGTAGAGTACAATTTTCGCGATAACACAAATTGTATTTAACAACCATATGTGATGTTAAATTAAAACGAAGAAGTCATGAAATCTCAATTAAATATGTTTATTATAAATTGTATTATCGTTATAGCTAGATATCTACACAGTTTATTACAAATTTCCGCATTGTTAGTAACTTATTAGAAAATTATACTATCCTATCAATTATGTTGTTCTCAGAACTTAACCTGTTTCAGACGTAGTCCAGCAGCAATATCAAAGTGAATGTTATTGGCTAGATAAGAAATTAAAACTGTAATCATAATTGGCAGAAACTTGCTTTTTGATAAATTTCTCTGTCTTCTTGGATAACGATTTCGTTATTGCATCTAAACTAGATAGCGTATTTCCTACAGCTGTGTTAACCAACAATATATATATATTTATATATATATATATATATATATATATATATATATATATATATCCTATATATATATCCTATCCTGTTCCTTCTGGTACATCTTGCACTTCCTGTAACTGCGTTTACCGTTTGGAGTGTACTCGATGTGATGCTTTTTACGTTGGCTTGGCTTCAACCAAGCTGAGCCTGCGTATGAACAATCACAGGGCGTCCGTTGGTCAGCGCAGAGACCTACCCATAGCTATCCATGCTAATTCCCATGACCTCCCTTTCAATGATTGTTTCAGGGTACAAATCCTCAAACAAATCCCCGAGTCTAATTCCCATGTCACCCTTAGAGCTTCCGAAGAGGCATTCATATGCCTCCTTGGGGCTCGTTCTCCTCCTGGTCTCAACCTGTACCGTTAATTATTTTTTATTTTATTATTATTATTATATTATTATTATTATTTTATTATTATTATTATTTATTTTTTATTATTATTATTTCGTATTTTATATATTTTTTATCTTGTTTTCTAAATAAATATTGGAGGGATTTCTATTTTTCCTCTCCTCCGCTGGGGAGCAGCATTGCGGTGGTTCCACGAGTTACTCTGGTGGCCAGTAGCAGTTTGCTTCTCAACGCGAGTACTTCGCACTTCTTCCCGATGACGACGGATGTCGAAATATCGAAGTGAGTTCTGTAGTGTCTTTCTGTGTTCTTTTCTATGTGTTAAAGTGTATATATATATATATGTAAAAAGTGCACGTGATTCAATAATCAAGAGTACTTATTGAAACAACAACAAAAGAGTACTATTCAAATAGTCATAAAAGTACTTAAAAAATTCAAAGATTGCCAAAAATTGCAACAAGTTTTTAAGTTCAGGCAGTAACACAATTTTTTGGAAGTAGAAACTATTAGTGGATGTATAAAAGCTAATACTAGTGCTGGAGATGGGAGGTTAAGGATTAGTAGATGGCTAGTATGGTAGTTCTCTGTTGTGGAGAATATCACTTCAATACTGCACAGCCATGTGAGAGTGATGGTCTCGTAGGAGATCAAGTTTCACATCAAGACATTCTGATGGAGAGACAAAGAAGTTGTAAAATTAATGAAGGATGGCAAGGAGGAAAAGTTGATTGAAAAGTGTTTTTAACTTATGCTCACCTTTTCAGTTATTAAATATATTTTTTGTTGCGTTATCGAATTCATGTAGAAGCAGGAATAGATGTGTTTATTAAACATTAGATTTAAGGTGGAGGAAAAGCAATATGAGAGAGATTGCAGACAGGTGGAAAGTGAGAGTACAGACTGAAAGCGATTCTCGATTGTAGGATTGGCAAATGAGCTGACAGGCAATCAAGAAGGATGGCATTTCAAGACTCCGGCTGCCAGAGACAGCGAGCTTTTGGTTTCAACCGTCCCCGATATCTTCCTTTCACTCGGCCTAGGCTAGTCCCCCGCTCTTGGATTGTCTCTCGCGACTCCTTTGTCCCCTCATCACGCACTCTCTCTTACTCACAGACTTCACACTGCTATCTCATTCCCACCTCAAGTGAGACCACTTCAAAATAATTCCGCTTCCACTCCATTTTCTACTTTATACTGAAAACATTTCCATCCATCTCACAATTTGCTCAATGCCTACATTTACCTTCCAACATTTCATCACTGCATTCATTAAAATCTCTCTTTATCTACCAGACTTTTCATTAAACTATTTTTTGCACTTTAATACAAAACTTAGGATCCTCCAGCACGATTAGTTTTCCTATTTTTTTAAATAATTGATTTTTAACTCAGATATCAACTATCCAATACCTTCTACTTTAAAAAGAAATTATCCTTTAATTTACCTAGTTTTAAATAATATAGAAAAATCAAACAATCATAATTGGGTAAATGTATTTATTGCATTTACATTTATTATTATTATTACATCTACATGTAATCCTGAAAGAGAGAGAGAGAGAGAGAGAGGAGAGCGAGAGGGAGAGAGAATGAGAGAGAGAGAGAGGAAAGAATGAGAGAGAGAGAGAGGGAGAGAAAGAGGGAAGAGTGAGAGAGAGAGGGAGGAGAACGAGGGAGAGAGAGTGAGAGAGAGAGGGAGAGAGTGAGAGAGAGAGGAAAGAGTGAGAGAGGAGGAAAGAGTGAGAGAGAGAGGATAACGAGAGAGAGTGAGAGAGAGGAAAGAGCGAGAGGGAGAGAGAATGAGAGAGAGAGAGGAAAGAGTGAGAGAGAGAGGGAAAGAGTGAGAGAGAGGGAAAGAGAGAGGAAAGAGTGAGAGAGAGAGAGGAGAACGAGAGAGAGAGGGAGAGGGAGAGGGAGAGGGAGAGGGAGAGAGAGGTAAGTCTTCAGAGAGACAGAAGGAAGCTTCTTGTTGGTTACAATAAAGGCCACCAGAACTGGACAAGTCATATCTTGATGCCAGCAATCAAATATCTACTTTGAAATATATATCCATTTCATCTACAGCAGGCTTTGTAGCAGATAGCTCTTGACAAGCAACCTCTGTTTAATAACAGAGAATTAAATTACATGAAATTTAGTAATTAAGTAAAGAAAAAAAAAACGGTTTAAAGTATAACTTAATTTTTTAATATGTTATATCTGCGTCAATGTGGGTGAGGTCATTTACATAATACATTGTCCACACTAGCCGCAATAGGTAATGACCAACTAGTTGAAATAAGGCTGTTAGTGGTGCCACAATATAGCCCTCTGTGTGACCCCACTGAAGACGAGATGCTTGACTACCTGCTCTGTGAGTCATCAAATGACCAGCTATAAAACCCGTGACTTAAAGCCCATAATCTAAAGCGAACTGAATCATACACGCTTCAGCAACACTACCCCTGACTTGGACTATTAAACCACTATCACGTATTAGACTCTTGAGTAGTATGCAGGATCTTAAGCAGACATATTACTATATTTAAACGATGGATAGGATGGATGGATGCATGGTGGCAGTAGATGACTATTTAAAAAATTTATCGGCGCTTGCAAATGTGAAGCGTCAGGATATTGGAAATTAATTGGTCCACTGCAAATAGACTGTTTGAATTGATGACATAAAGCAGAGGAAGGAAAATCTACGTATATTCAATTCCATTGAAAAGCATATATTTGAGACTCCATTTTCCATTATATATATATATATATATATATATATAAACAACAAGCAACTAAGGAAAATAACACACAAAATTTAATTTTAATACTTATAATCCTGATCATTACCAAATAGGAAGCGATATATTGAAGCAGTGAAGCACATGCTGACAGCTAATTATATATCTGGCAAATATTTTTATTATTTTTTTTAATTTTATATTTAGTAAAACATTTTTGTTTTATTATATAATAAAAGAAGATTTCATAATAAACACGTTAAATATAATCGTGTAAACTACAGTTAAGTTTATTTGACACTTTGACTCTGCTTTGTTTAAAGCTAATTTTCAAAAATCAGTCTTTTTTCAGATCACATTGTCCTACTATAACAAAACTTTTTTTATCTTATTTGATATAAGCATTAGCCGTTAAATGTTCATCTAAAATTAGAAATTAGGGCTAATTTGTTAGTTTGAGCTAATTCTAATCATAAAATAACTGGGTAATTATACATTCAAAATCCTAAAAACTTTAGTTATACGGGTTTATTACACAGGGGTTCTCTTAAAGAGTACCTGCTACCGTAGCAACCTGAAACGGTTTGGTCATCTACTCTTAGAAACAAATTCAAGGTTTTCCTTAATCTTAAGATAAAATACAATAGTTCTTAGGACGCAGTACTACAATCACCCTCAACAAATAATCTTAAGGTGTTTAGACCTATACCTTGTTTACAAACATCATCCACCCACGTACAATTATGCAAACATCGTCAAAGAACATACAACATGCCTGAAGGAACGTCAGAACATGTAAATGCGTCAAAATATTAAAATAGATTACTTTTTATTATTACTGTATTTTATTCTCAGGTAAAATGGATAAACAAACAAAAGTCTCCACACAAATTAAGTTTTATTCAACAGTACACAAAGTGTTCGAAACGCGGTTTTGTTGTTGAATAAAACTTCATTTGTGTGGAGACTTTTGTTTGTTTATCCATTTTACTTCATAATGAGTAAGTACCACACAATTACGGATTGCACAGCTAATGCTTTACTGTATTTTATTTGTCTTAAGGAAAAAGTTCTACAAATGAGATTTTGCATAATCCCAACTTTTAACTGTAATCAAAAATATGATCTTACATAATGAACAGTCGATTAAATAATATATTTTTTTATATAATGGACTCTACATTTTACTAATTGTAAAGTTAATGTGATTGATGTACTAGTCAATGATTGAAAGATATGCTTCTTTTGAATTCTGCGAATCAGAACTGAAGTTGCACAAGTGCCAATCAAGACCACCACAAGTAACCCTAAATAGTAAGACATACATGCACTAAGTTGTTAAATATCTTATCAATCAAACAGGTTGCCCACACCTACAAGGTAGTTAGTTTTAAGAAGACCATACTGGTCAAAAGACCTGGGTCGTCCCTCCCGAAGAGGAAGTGCCCATTAACCCGGGACTTGGCCTCGTCTAAACGAGTACCTAGGGTTATCATTGAAAAAGTTTATGAGACATAATGATCAGAAAGTTAAATAATAGTAAATGTATTTTCATATGTACTATTTTAACTTCTCTGGTATAATAAACTGTTATAAGTCATCAGTGTTGGAGTTAATAGAACATACAAAATCATGACAGAGTTAGCAAACATGTACCACTGATGTCCCATTCCAAATATTAAATGTAATCGCGAAACATTTCTTCAAAAAAAAAAAAACATAAGTAAATAGTTGAAAATTTTTAGTTGAAATTATTAATAAAATAGTTGAAAATTATTTGTAAAATCGCCGTAAATTTTACTAAAGGATAGATAGCGTATTTTAATAGTATCCGATTACACTATTATTGTGATTTTTATTTTAAAGTAAAGGCTGGTATGGCATTTTTATAATAATTTTATTCTACACACAATTGCTGACATTGAGTATTTAAAACCGTCATTTCTTTCTGTACTTAAACCTGATAATTAAATAAAGAAGTAAGTCCGAACAAATGCTTAAAGTTCCGCTCTGATCAAGTATTAAACTGGTAATAGGACATTTGTTATATGAATATTTGCCAAAACTGAGAATTTAATCAGACCATTAACTAAAAATTCTCTGGTGGACATTTAGCAAACTTAGTTATTACTTCAAAGTTACGAACTAATTTTATATAAATAAGTACGTATTTCTTGAGTAGTATTTGGTACTTGAAACGCAGTGACATTCATGTGTTGCTTATATTCATAATCTTGTTTTATAAGTTACACATATTCTTATTCGATGATTAGTGCATCACCTGTTCACCTCGACTTCCAATCTTTTTCCCCTCCATAGTACACAAATCTCAATTTATTTCTCAACTTTTGTGGTTCTAACCCAATGTGTTTTTACCATTTAAATATTAATTCAGAACAATTGAAATTAATTACGATGAAGTATTTTTGTATTTTTTCAGTAAAAATACATTTACTCAAAGGATGTATTTTTGAATACATTGAGTAAATGTATTTACTTTTTTGATCACTTATTCAAAATAAAAATTTTGAATTCGTTTTGGTTTTGTAACTCCTCAGGTTATCTCTACAGTACAAATAAACCAGATATCATTTATTATTGATAAAATCACAAATATACAGAATAATATGAATTTAATGATTCACATACCAATAGTGTAAGGTTAGGGTTTGATCGTGACGGATATATGAATTTAATGATTCACATACCAATAGTGTAAGATTGGGGTTTGATCGTGACGGATATATGAATTTAATGATTCACATACCAATAGTGTAAGGTTAGGGTTTGATCGTGACGAATATATGAATTTAATGATTCACATACCAATAGTGTAAGGTTGGGGTTTGATCGTGACGGAAGGACATTGTGGTGCACGTGGGTGGAAGAGGGTGTATCTGAGATATATCGAAAGCAAGAAAGCAGGCAAAGTTTACAAAAAAGTTAAGGTGCTACCTTGTAAGTAACTCTATAATAAAAGAATATAAATATAATGGAATACCTAATTTTATGATTAAGCACTTTTAAGAAACTATTAAAGAACTTGTTTTAAATAGTTTTGGTATTCAGTTATGATAAAACGTCAGCCTAAATGTTTTTTTACCTTTTTTTTTTTTTTTTAATTTGAGATCGAATTTTATCTCAGCTCTTCCACAGACTTTAGCAGCTTAAAAGTAATAAGCGAGACTTACCTGAATATATTTACAATTTATACAGTTTCAGTAATCGAAAAAAGTTTTAAATAGAAGTCGAGTTGGATCAGATTGCTGGTTTTGATTATTCTTATGAGTTTGCATGGAAGATCGCCCTAGGTGTGCTTAATCCCTAATGACATTTCGATGTTGAAACGATTGTGTCATTCAGAAATAGGTCATCTCGGGTAGCCCAATCGTTTGCTTGCTCGATTCTCGATTGCTGATATCGGATTTGATTCTCTCTCTCTGGTCTCGATTATTTTAAGCAGACAGTCAACAAAGTCGAGCACTTCATCCTCTGGAGGGAACACCAAGTCGCTAGTCCTAAGCTAGTATCATGCCAGGTATAGGAAAAAGACCTCTACTCTAAACTCGCATGAGTTAAGCAAAATTTAGGACTATCAATGTAGAATAACTCAGTAATGTGGCTCACCCATTGCTAAAATGCGTGCCAAATAATAAACAAACCATACTTTCTGCCGCTTGAACAGCACTAAAAGGTGAAACTCAATAAGTATTTTGGATAGAAAAACAAAAATTCTTAAGTCATGCTAACTATATTACATAAATTAATAATATTAGACGATTTGGTTCTAGCATACCTACTGCATTATGTACCAAACAACTTAATATTTTTGTCTTGCAAAAGAATACTAAGTTTGAGACAAACGAGGTCAAACTGTCATCTCGGTCAGACAATATGTCTAACATGGGAGAGGTTAATGGAAGGAGAAGAGGTTGCGCTAGACCAGGGGTGCTCAATACGTCGATCGCGATCTACCAGTCGATCGCGAGGCCAATAGTGGTAGATCGCATACAACTTTGAAAAAAAAAAGTTCCAGTGCGACAGTCAGCCTATCTCTCTCTCTCTCTCTCTCTCTCTCTCTCTCTCTCTCTCTCTCTCTCTCTATCTATCTATCTATCTATCTATCTCTGAGGTATGTGTGTGTGTGTGTGTGTGTGTTTTGATCCTCCTACAAAGTTTCTGTCTTTGAGCACAATGCAAAGCTACAAAAAACAGCTGTATTATTATTTTATTTTATTGTTTTTATTTATTTTTTTACTTTACTATAAGTAAAGTATAGTGATCGTGAAAAAATTCGATCTCGAGATTTTGACGGAATTACATGTTTTGAGGTCCCAGAAGTCGTTTTATGAAGTTTTTACGATGATGTCTGTGTGTGTGTGGGTGGGTGGGTGGGTGGGTGGGTGGGTGCGTGTGTTAGCATTGCTTGTTACCACGCTACGGTCCAGAATCTTTGATGGATCAAGTTGATATTTTACACAAAAATGGGCCCCATTTAGACGAAGATCCCTATTGTTTGGGAAGAATTATGCATGATGGGAAAGTCACTTTTTTTGCCAAAAACCGTTTTTTTTAAAACATTTATTTCTCCTAAACTACTAACCCTTAAGTTTTGAGATTTTGACATTATCTTTGAAGTTACAAATGGAACAAACGAAAAATATATTCAAAATTTTATATCAACAGGAAATATTTTTTTTTTCAATAAAATGTACAAATTTTGACTTATAAATCAATCTCAAACCTTGTGAGAGCGATACAAGCCATACTGTTTGACGGACAAGAATGAAACTATGCCTATAAATAGAACATTATATGGACAATGAGTTGAGATATTTTTTTCTAAAATTACATTCGCTAAAGGGGCGCTAGAGTACGATTTGTGTTTTCAGAAAATGTTTTTTTGACGCTAAACGGCTCGTTAAAAAATTATGAAAATTTGACCAAAAATGGAACAAAAAATTAGCAATTCATAAAAAAAAAATCATGAAGTTTCAATTACGGGAACGAGCAATAACGATATAAAAACTCTTTGTTTATCCTAGACTAAGAGATCACCTGCTATACTTGTCGAATTTTTTGTATTTTTTTACATTGTTTACATTGACTTAGAAATTTTTTGAGCGAATCCACTGAGATAAAATTGATGTTTCTAATGGAAAAATTAAAATATATTATTGACTTATAAGAGATGTAAGAGGAATAATATTGTGCAGGTAAATGATAACACTCATTAAAAAAAAATTCGTATATATGGTATTTGACAAAGGGGAAGGAAAATGATCTTATTAAATACTAAGAAGCCATAAAATTCCCAGTATAATAATTCTGTTAAAAACCAAAAATGTAAAAGATAATTCAAAATATAAATCTTTCGTTTAGAGATTAATAACTGTAATTATCGTACATCTTTAATTAACAAATCACCTTAAAACAACATTTTCTTCGCTGTTTAAGATGTTTTTCAGAGAAAAAAAGTGTATTTTACTGTTTTAAATTTGAAAATTTTACATTAATATTCAATGTAGAAGGATGTTAAGTAAACGATGTAAGAAATCTACTGGCTATTTGAACAATAGCCATGTTCTCTTGTAGGATAATATTTCGTTTCAAGAAATGTTCACATTGGTTTTTCAAAAATGATATTACTGCTGTAGTTATACTAATGAAATTATTTGCAAATAATAAATTATTTGTGATGTACAAAAATAAGCTTATAAATTGATATGTCCTTCAATCACTATCTGTACTACCTCACGAATGCAATGCTAATAATTATATCCCATTCAGATATTTATGTTATGCTTAAATGATACGTTATGTTTTATATACTCAAGAAATTTGACATTGAGTTACTTATAGTAAAGTAGAGTGTAGGCCACTCCAGATTTTTAAATTATTATTATTATAAATTGTCAATGTATTGTTATAATTATTATTATTGGGAGCCCAGCACAATGTGCGTAAATGCATTTCACCTCCTTAACCAAAAAAATTATTATTATTATTATATAGTAATCACAAAAACATGTTGAGAGCTTATTTTTTTGCAATATTGGCTCATGTGGTAATGCAAGGTAAGAATGTTCAATAAATTTTAAAATAACATACGCTTTTATGGGTCGGTAGATCATTTTGACTTGGTCATTTTATAAGTAGCTCACATACTGAAAAAGTGTGAACACCCCTGCGCTAGACAGATGTTGACAGTGTTGCATACGAATGTACAGTCCGTCCGTCTGTAGTAGCATCACTCTCTTTAGCTAACAGCAGTAGCTCGTTCAGCACCTGAACAAAGTCATGAACTGGTCGAGCAGTTTTCAGAACTTAGAGTTGTATATCCTTGTCATAATAACGTTCAGATATTATATTTAACATCGACCCTTGACTCAACACTGTGTCTGCCGGCTATAAGTATAGAATCAGTCATCTTAAGTTTTTCAATAAATTAAATAAACAAATATTCAATCTAAGTTCACTTAGCTTGTCGCTAGCTTTTTCTAAACATTGTTTTGCAATAAATACAAATTTGAAAGTGGCAACCCGCCTACACTCTCATATTAGAAGTAGTGAATAAACAAAAAAAAAATACTAGTAAGCATTCAAATTATTAAATTCATAATTATTATTTTATAATCACCCTTGCTAATCAGTTGACAATACAGGAACTTATTAAAGAGGTCTGAGACTATTGATTGACTGTGAGGTGTTGTATAGTTATCTGCAAGTCGGTGGAAAGAGGGAGGTTTATAAACTAATTTCTAACCTTGACAGGATGTCACGGTCGTACCGAAGGGAAGGACATTTCACTGTTTAATAACATTCCATTTCATGAATAATTATATTACGCAGTTTCCACTTTCCAGATTATATTAATAATATATTCGTTTTATTTTAAACAAGATTTTGATACAAATAATGAACGCATTTTTACCTTGGTGTAATAAAAGTTTATCATTAGAAGCTCTTCGTTAGTAAATATTAATTGCTATCAGTAGTTGGCTTCTTTTATTACTATTAAATAACATGGACTTCAATTATTCCTCTTAATGGTCATACTTGAGTTTTGTTTCATCTATTGTTATACGAGAATGCACATTATATGGTTAATTCCCACAGATAACATGCTTCTCATTATGTTATTAAGTTTTACTGCCCTATTTCAATGATATATATACCTATTAGTGCTAAATAATTACTGTAGGAGTAATAGAATCATAACGGTCCTTTAGAAATTGCGGCAATTTCCTGTGTCTGGCCTGCATTAATCTGAGCATTGAAATGACGAGAATCTTTATCTTCCAGGCAAAGTCTGTTCTCGGAATAGCATTGTATTGTGCAGGGCCAACATAAATATTTTTTTATGTTTTAAGACAGTAAAAACTTGTACTAAATTTGTAACAAGTTGTTAGTTTAAATCCTGTTTTTAGGAAGCGTTTATGAATTTAGTTTTGGACCCAATCGTTAATCCTTGGGATCTAGTTGTCTTAAATAACAGTATTTAACTCAACACATCTTTAATCTAAAGTGTCATTTCTTCACCAATTCTATGATCACTTGTACGATGTTATAATACATTAATATCAATGCACAATAAAAAGTAATGTTCCATGTATAAGAGAACAGTGTTTCTAAAAATTAATGAAGTTTGACATATTTTCTTTCTAGATAATTATTTTAGTTGAAAAAGTTGGTTTGGGGTGAATTCTCTTTATTGTTCTTATTATCTGAAGAAAGTGGACGTATAGTAAGGGGTATTGGCTCACTTTGACTGAGGTAAATGACAGACAGAGAATGTTACAGACTGAGCCACCGAGAGGCAAGCGTGTGACAGACTGAGACACCGAGAGGCAAGCGTGTGACAGACTGAGCCACCGAGAGGCAAGCGTATAACAGAGTGAGCCACCGAGAGGCAAGCGTGTGATAGACTGAGCCACCGAGAGGCAAGCGTGTGACAGACTGAGCCACCGAGAGGCGAGCATATGACAGACTGAGCCAAAGAGAGACAAGCGTGTGACAGACTGAGCCACAGAGAGGCAAGCGTGTGACAGACTGAGCCACCGAGAGGCAAGCGTGTGACAGACTGAGTCACCGAGAGGCAAGCGTGTGACAGACTGAGCCACCGAGAGGCAAGCGTGTGACAGACTGAGTCACCGAGAGGCAAGCGTGTGACAGACTCAGCCACCGAGAGGCGAGCATGTGACAGACTGAGCCAAAGAGAGACAAGCGTGTGACAGACTGAGCCACAGAGAGGCAAGCGTGTGACAGACTGAGCCACCGAGAGGCAAGCGTATAACAGAGTGAGCCACCGAGAGGCAAGCGTGTGATAGACTGAGCCACCGAGAGGCAATCGTCACAGAGAATTTATACTGTCTCTCTACGTTTCTGTTACAGTGTAATACAAACTATTCAAACCATTGAAGTATAAAAAAACTATTGCTTTCTAACTGATTTTATGACTAATAAAGGAAAAGGGAGTAAAATAGTTAAGAGAAATTTGAATCAACGTCTTGTGGTAGGAGGTGCATCTGTGTAAGTGTATGCGTGTGTGTGTGTGTGTGTATGTGTGTGTGTGTGTGTGTGAAAGAGACAGGAGAGAGTGAGCGAGCAAGAGCGACGAAATATAATTGAAAACGAAGAAAACAACCACCTGCATGCCAATTGTATTGCAAGGGAAAACTGAAAAAGTTTTGATTATAATTTTTTTTCCTCTTCAGCAAAGTTGACAATATATTGAATTAGGGTAAGTTATAGAATGAGTTGGTGGTAATACAAGTCTTTGAAAGTTTTATCCTCATAACTCGTTCTTTGTGAACTTTGAAGAGAAGGATAAGTGTGCTGGAAGGAAATGTTTACGGTTATGTCTGGAAAACTTCTCGCATGTTATAACTGAATTATTAATTCATGAATTGAAACAAAATGCAGTCGTCTTCTTCATTAATTTAATATATCACTGTACAAAGGAATCTAGAAATATAAATCTGTTTTCAAGCGAGTAGAAGTCCGTTTATTTCCCTTTCACTCACATCCTACTTACTCCCTAACTTTATATATATATATATATGTGTACCTTTAAATTGCACAAAGCACGACACAGAAAAAAGAATAAAAAGAACACATGTATATCTTAAAATAATATTGAAAATACTAATAATAATATAAAGTAAGTAACATATATATATATATATATATATATATATATATATATATATATATATGAATAGCAGTTTGCTTCTCAACGCGAGTACTTCGCACTTCTTCCCGATGACGACGGATGTCGAAATATCGAAGTGAGTTCTGTAGTGTCTTTCTGTGTTCTTTTCTATGTGTTAAAGTATATATATATATATATATATATATATATAATTATATTTTGGAGTGTTCACATCTATTCCTGACGACAGGGACATCGAAATATAGTAGTGAGTTCAGTGATTTCTTTTCTGTGTGTTCTTTTGAAAATTCTAGTTTATATATATATTTATCTCCAGTTGGGTTTTTGACTGTGACAAAGACCACTTGTTACGGTTGAATGGTCTTAGTTTTGTTTTTCATTTCATATTGTGATTAGTTATTAGTTATTAGGAGAGTTAACGTTTCATACATTAGAAAAAAACCGAATCCACCCTTAGAAAAATTTCTGTCTGTCTGTTTGTCCACAAAATTGTTTTACAAGTCAACTTAGCCACCATAAGACATAGCAAGCTGAAACTTTGACAGTAGATTAATGTATGTCTAACTTAAATTCTCTGCTTTGAATGGATTGAAAATTCATTGTAGAAGCAAAGTTATGGACTTTTAAGCTGTCTATAGCTAACTTCACAGACATGTTTATTTTGAAAATATACAGGTATAGCATGTTGGTATTGTTTGTTTTTGCATTTGCATTTAAGCTCCCAGCAAGAGATAATTGACAAGGTGTTTCCCAAACACTGTCTACGGCAGCAATTGAAGTGAGTGAGACAAAGTGTTTCCCACATGGTCAACTGTAGTTTGCTTGCTCAAGAGTTAGAGGTTCCAACTCTTTGTTCTTCCATGAAACTGAAGGACAGACAGCTAATGTGGTGTATACCGAGGCATTTACTTAACACTGTAATATAATGGTATTTTCTACTATTCTATAATTTCTAATTATATTTTAGAATACCTTGTTTAATCGAATTTTTGATACCGTCAAAAACAGTTACGTTTGCTTGTGCTTAAATAAATAAACATGAACAATAATTAACGATTGAAGTTATACCTGTGAGCAAATCTACCTCTCAGGGGACAAATAAGCATTTTGAGAAGCTCTAAAAGTGATATTATCGTTGGGATCACAAATCTGGCTAATAGTCTGTACTCGGAAACAGTTACATAAACTGAGTCCGTGACATGTAGCTTGAATGGCAGCGGGAAGGGTTGTGCGTTTACCAGCGGAAGACCTGTGACTATTCATACCCCAGTTCAGCGTCATCAGTACCACCATATTAATGCTTGCACCCCTCTCATGTAAACTACCTCATCCCCAGATGCAGTTCGTTGCAATATAGTAGTGAGTTTTTGTTACCGCTTGCATATGTTTTTTTTGTGAAATTAGTTTATTTATTCTGTCGAACCGTTTTATACAGTTGCTCTCTCTCTCTCTCTCTCTCACAAACACACACACACACACACACACACACACACACACACACACACACATATATATATATATATATATATATATATATATATAATGTTGGGTTGACAAAGACCGCTTTCCCATTTTCTTATTGTGGTTTGATCATTGATTGTTGTTTCACGTGTTTATGTGAACTCTTTATATATATACAACTAAAAAAAAAAAAAGGACAGATCGGGATGCGGTCAGTTTCTTCCACTTTCAATTCAAACTCTCATTGCCGACGTTTCGATTTTATTTAAAATCTTTTTCCAAAGGCACAAGTAGGAATATTGGAAATTGAAGGAACTATTACAATTACATTACTGTAATTTAATGTAATGTAACAGTAATATAATTGTAATAGTTCCTTCAATTTCCAATATTCCTACTTGTGCCTTTGGAAAAAGATTTTAAATAAAATCGAAACGTCGACAATGAGAATTTGAATTGAAAGTGGAAGAAACTGACCGCATCCTGATCTATCCTGTTTTAGTTGTATATCTGTCACACTGTCGAGAATTTATTAGTGTTTATATATATATATATATATATATATGCGTTTAAAAAATGAATGTCCAATTTCACATTATTTAATTTGTTAGAAAATGTTTCTAATTTTCTAAAACTCTTTTTTACCTCTGGGTTTCATATATATCCCTCAAATATATATATATATATATATATATATATATATATATATTTGTAAATTTGGGGAGCAATCCTTCTTTTATACATGTTTTTTTGAACGACCTTTCTACTGTGGCGTGAATAAATTTCATTGTCCATCTTTCAAAGGAGACCGAAACATGTCAGTTATAAATAATAAAGCATTTGGAGAACTAGTATATTTAGTACCAGGAAGATTTAAAACAAAGGTGAGAAAACTTGAAAGATGGACAATGAAATTAATTCATACCACAGTACAAAGGTCGTTCAACAAAACATATATATATATATTCATGTCCTCAATTTTTACCTACTATTTTTATAATTTTTTGTATTATATTATTTATCTCTTTGTATTATTGAATTAGTTTATTTTTTATATCTTAATTTTTTAATTATTTTTTATTGGTCTTATCTGGGGCATTTCATCTGGTTTATATAGGTGTTTTTCATCGCTTGGTCAAGTATAACACTAAAAAGCACATACAAGTGTATGCTACTTTAGAAGCCTAGGGCTGATTGGATGAAACTTTCATCTTCTGATGACGAATGTCGAAATATGAAGTTGAACTATTCAAGCTTTCGGTAATGTTAGGAATTGTTTCTACATCTTAGAACATGTCTTACACTATCCAATTATTCCACCGCTTAACGTAGAAATGCTGGATTAAGGATATATATGTGTGTTTGTGCGTATTCATTAGTGACTAAGTTCCTGAAAGGAAACATTCTGATTTAGTGGAGCCTGAGCGAGAGATTGAGAATGAAAGAGAGTTTTATATAGGTTGGTAGATATATGTATGTACAGTAAAAAATTATGAAGAGTAGAATGAAGAGAGACAAGGAAGAGAGAGAGAGAGAGAGAGAGAGAGAGAGAGAGAGTGAGTGAGTGAGAGAGAGAGTGAGTGAGAGAGAGAGAGAGAGAGATAAGAAGATGTACTAAGTATTTAACAGAGTTACTAAGGAATATGGAGGAGGGTGAAGTGGACATAGAGAGAGGTAGAGTGAGGAGGGAGTGGAAGAGTTACAGAGTTACAGGGGGGGGGGGGCAGAGAGAGTTTGAGAGAGGGGAGGTAGGAGAGAGAGAAGAGAGAGAGAGAAAGAGAGAGAGAGAGAGAGTGATGATATGAGGATGCTAGTCCCCTGGGCTGAAACACATAAGTAATCACATGCTTTATTGGTGGGAACAATAAGGATAGATTCTCTCATTAGTGATATGCCGGAATTCTTCAGCAGTAGAACTACAAACTGGTTTCCCTCAATATTTATGCTAAAATATCGTCTGTCGGTTTTGATAGATATTCTTTATAATTTTAGCAACTTAGTATTGAAATTAAATTAACTATCATAAATCCATTTACATTATCTAGTATATAGAATAAATTTATTGTTTAAATATTTCCGTGAGATGCACTCGAATGAACAGCTATCAAATAAGAGTATAATAAATTCTTATTGAATCATTCCTAAATTGCTTTCAACTACTATTAAAAAAAAAAACATCAATTGAAAGCCTTCCTGTATTATATCATTTCAAAAATAAATTTCGCTAATGTTTTTTAATGTCTGAAAGTGATTATAAAATAGGTTTGAAATAATTTATTGACATAACATCTAAAATGCATTATATATTTATTGTTTTTTATTTATAAAGGGCCAATGTTTGGCTCTTTGACCATTTCTACTGTAAATCAAATATTAAACGCCCATTACCGGAAGATTTATATCATTCATATTTATTTTTCTTTTTTAATTTAATTTTTGATTTTGGGAAAATTATGACTTCACTGAACTGACTACCCACTAACACTCATTTTTCTTATTTTAAATAAATAATTAGTTAATTAATAATTAATTTGTGTTCACAACAGATGTTGAGTTTTTATGAGGGGTTAGGATGGTCGAGTACGGGTTTAGTGATCGAGACACAGGAATCAGAAGACTACTCATAGTGAGTGAATCTCACACTGAGAAAGACTGCTTTTGACAGAATATTGCATTAAAAAAATAACATTTCATTGTTGACTACAATTTTCAATGATTTGTTCTCATCTTTAATAAATTTATGGAGTAGTAGTTGTAAAGGCCTTTCTTTTGAAGATGAATTCTTCGTCACCCGACGTGTTTAGGTCAGATGATGCGACGACATAAGTGGTTCAGGTTTGTGTCGCGATATTGCTGAAGAAGCAGGGGGTGCGGAATAATACCAAAACAGGTTTAGGTTTGTGCAGAGATCAAATCTAAATACCCATTGCATCATTATAGTTCAGTCCGTTTGACTTTTTAACAGGTCCTTATGATTTCATTTGCTATGACATCTTTCATACCAACACATAAGCGCGTACACCTCAGTGTAAACCAGGAGTCCTCAACCATTGTTTGCTTGTGGACCCCCTGAGAGATATTTTACCATCTGTGGACCCCCTGAGAGATATTTTACTATCTGTGGACCCCCTGAGAGATATGTTACTATCTGTGGACCCCCTGAGAGATATTTTACTATCTGTGGACCCCCTGAGAGATATTTTACTATCTGTGGACCCCCTGAGAGATATTTTACTATCTGTGGACCCCCTGAGAGATATGTTACTATCTGTGGACCCCCTGAGAGATATTTTACCATCTGTGGACTCCCTCTCCCTCAGGATACCTAAAAAACATAATTATGCAAATTTTCAAATAAATATTTCTTTTTAGATCAATCAAAATTGTTAACTATGAAATAATTTCATTACATGTACAACTTGATGTCCAAAGACAAAAATGTTTCAAAGCAAGCAATAAAGCAAACAAACTTAACACAGCATTAACATTTTATTAAGTACCATGAAATAAATTGTAACAGAATCAATTTTGAATTAAAATAAACAGAAGAGCGACAGATTATTTAACAAACTGACGAGGATATTGGGCCTTATATTTTAATTATGTGTGAATATTGTACGGTCAAAGCTTACTACGCTTTGATATATTTTTGTTTATGCTGATAAATTCATATAAACTTAACATAGAGCGCTAATCACGTGCCATGAACCTTCAAAATACTATTATTCCTGGTGGACCCCCAGTAATTCTCTGTGGACCCCTGGAGGTCCATGTAGACCACATTGATAACTACAGGTGTAAACCATTAAATATAAAAAACAAGTTTTATTCCACAAAAAATGAAATATTTTAAATGCATTACTGATTTACATCATATTTTCCATATTTATTTAGAGTAAAACTAAATTTATTTAAACTAATACCAAAGTGAAATAAATTTTTAAAAAAGCCTTAACTATTTCATTTTGTAGGCGAAGTGGAATCTGTTTGATGCAAGAGTTCGATTTCTGGGGCAATGATTGGCAGTATTTCAGAATAACCGCAGTAGTATAGGGCCTTTTGAAAAGTCAGAAGAACAAACTGCAATCCTGTTTACGACTTGAGCACGCTCTCCCTCAAACACAGTTTTTCCATCTATTTTAAGCAAGGGTTTGTTATTCCCTTTCCCATAGAAATTTTAATAAAAAAAAAACAACCTTTTTTATCTTTGTTTTGTACTTTTTTTTTATTATCGCAGGTGGATTTAATATTTTTGTAATATTCTTTGAACAATATTACAAGTAAACTAAAAAAGAAAAACAATAAAATGTTCTGCTGACCGTAGACAATTTTCACCGTTACATATTTTCTTAAGCTAAGTAGTTTCAGAACATTTCAACTTCTTGATCAGAAGTTTCCAAACACCAGGTTGCTGCCAAACACAGTAAGAAAATAATTACATGCTTAGTAATACTTAGTTTACTTAGTGGCCAAAAGAGTTTGAGGTGGTTAGAGAGGGTTAGAGGTGGTTAGAGGTGATGACATCATCATCATCATCTTCTCATAACCTTTTAACTGGTAATCAGAACTAAGTGAGGGTAAAAAATTAGCTAACGATTGGAACTTACATTTTTATTTACATTTGTTATTTGGTTCTTAATAGGATATCTGAGAGTCTAGCCAAATGATATATATACCAATCATTTAAAAATCTTTTAAAAATTTATCATTTACCTTATAAATTACTTTTACAAGTAAAATTTATTTAATACAGTTCATATCAACTACTTCCGTCGTGTTGTAACTTCCACTTCCTCAATGGGGTCAGTGAACTAGCTGCGGCTCTCTCTTTCTCTCCACTCCTTGGTTTCACAATCTTTCCACCTCAATGTTCATTTTCTCTTCACTGCATATTCTCTGACTCGTATTTCGTATTTCCAGCCCTTATTCTCACAGTCTTTGCCCCTTACTCACACTTTCTCTTCCTCTCACTGTATCTTCCCCCTCTATATCTCCACCCCACCTCTCACAGTCTTTGCCTCTTACTCACACTTTCTCTTCCTCTCACTGTATCTTCCCCATCTATATCTCCACCCCGCCCTCTCACAGTCTTTGCCCCTTACTCACACTTTCTCTTCCTCTCACTGTATCTTCCCCCTCTATATCTCCACCCCGCCCTCTCACAGTCTTTGCCCCTCACTCACACTTTCTCTTCCTCTCACTGTATCTTCCCCCTTTTGCCCCTCACTCACACTTTCTCTTCCTCTCACTGTATCTTCCCCCTCTATATCTCCACCCCACCTCTCACAGTCTTTGCCTCTTACTCACACTTTCTCTTCCTCTCACTGTATCTTCCCCCTCTATATCTCCACCCCGCCCTCTCACAGTCTTTGCCTCTTACTCACACTTTCTCTTCCTCTCACTGTATCTTCCCCCTCTATATCTCCACCCCGCCCTCTCACAGTCTTTGCCTCTTACTCACACTTTCTCTTCCTCTCACTGTATCTTCCCCCTCTATATCTCCACCCCGCCCTCTCACAGTCTTTGCCCCTCACTCACACTTTCTCTTCCTCTCACTGTATCTTCCCCCTCTATATCTCCACCCCGCCCTCTCACAGTCTTTGCCCCTCACTCACACTTTCTCTTCCTCTCACTGTATCTTCCCCCTCTATATCTCCACCCCACCTCTCACAGTCTTTGCCTCTTACTCACACTTTCTCTTCCTCTCACTGTATCTTCCCCCTCTATATCTCCACCCCGCCCTCTCACAGTCTTTGCCCCTTACTCACACTTTCTCTTCCTCTCACTGTATCTTCCCCCTCTATATCTCCACCCCGCCCTCTCACAGTCTTTGCCCCTTACTCGCACTTTCTCTTCCTCTCACTGTATCTTCCCCCTCTATATCTCCACCCCGCCCTCTCACAGTCTTTGCCCCTTACTCACACTTTCTCTTCCTCTCACTGTATCTTCCCCCTCTATATCTCCACCCCGCCCTCTCACAGTCTTTGCCCCTCACTCACACTTTCTCTTCCTCTCACTGTATCTTCCCCCTCTATATCTCCACCCCGCCCTCTCACAGTCTTTGCCCCTCACTCACACTTTCTCTTCCTCTCACTGTATCTTCCCCCTCTATATCTCCACCCCACCTCTCACAGTCTTTGCCTCTTACTCACACTTTCTCTTCCTCTCACTGTATCTTCCCCCTCTATATCTCCACCCCGCCCTCTCACAGTCTTTGCCTCTTACTCACACTTTCTCTTCCTCTCACTGTATCTTCCCCCTCTATATCTCCACCCCGCCCTCTCACAGTCTTTGCCCCTTACTCACACTTTCTCTTCCTCTCACTGTATCTTCCCCCTCTATATCTCCACCCCGCCCTCTCACAGTCTTTGCCCCTTACTCACACTTTCTCCTTCTCTTACTCTATCTCTCACCTCTATGTCTCCACCCCGCACTCTCACTCTATCTTCTAACCACTATTACTATATCTCCCACCCATAACTCCACCTCAGTCATGCTTTCTCTCCTCTCTATTCTTTGCCCTCTATTTATTTCTCTCCTTTTTACTCAATTTATCCTCATCATTAAATTTCTAATTTTTTCTCTTTCTAATACACATATTAAAAGACTACTAAAACCGTTATCGCAAATAGCTTTTTGCTTTACCTTACCATTCCAAGCGAAAAGTAAATCAACTTACATGATTTGTTGGCTGGTCAAGCCTGTCTGATTAATTGACTTCTGACGAACTGTAAACATTTGCGCAGCACTACGTCAGCATTGTTCAGATTCCAATCAGGTGTTCTGAGCAAATATTGCCCCCATTGATTAGTAATGTCATTAAAGTGAGGTGCCTGGGTTGATTTGAGACAGTCATTCCTCGTTTTTAATCAGAATTCATACATAGGCGTTATTTTCGTCACATTCCTTTCATTTACCAAAAATATTTATAAATTAGCTCACTGATCTCTAGGTCAGATTGTTTTCACATTAAATATTTTATAAGAATACCCGGCATTTTAAACTACCCTGTACATAAATTTGTCCTACTCAAATAAATGAATTATGAAATATTAATTTCCTTTGCTTTGTCATCTCTCTAAAATCGATTAATATTATTTTAAACTATTTGCGGGTTCTGCCTCCTTTGTTAACTTCTTCTTTCTTTGTTTTTCACTGGGTCAGTGTGGTCTATCACACAATAAATGTTTAGTCTGTATTGAAGGCATATGTTTTATGCAAGTCATGTACTGGTGCTGGTTTATTTCATTATGATGATCTTGAGATAACTTCATCTTAAGTAATTCCAATGAATCCCTTATTATCTGTCTTACCCCTTTACATGATAAAACAGTATAGGTTCCCTCATTGGCTGGGATATTTTCAAATGTTAATAAATGAAAGAAAAAAAGGAAATATTTTAATTGTGTTTAGAAGCATAGAAAAGTATACAGAATAATTTACTGTATTTTAGAGCTTTTCTGTATTTTAGTAAAGTATACAGAATAATTTACTGTATTTTAGAGCTTTTCTGTATTTTAGAAAAGTATACAGAATAATTTACTGTATTTTAGAGCTTTTCAAGTAAGCTTTTCAAGTTCATATTTTTTTTCTGAAAACTCAATGGTTTTAATACAGAAAGGATATATACAGATAGAGTTTATAGAATGTGTGTGAGAGAGAGAGAGTGACTGACAGCAGGTGTGAGTGAAATTTGAAATTGAAGATGCATTAAGAAGGAAATGAAGGGGAAGTGAATGCGATTGGTCCTGATCAACACGACAGGGTAATTGTATATTGTTTGAAATGACTGGACAGCTGTATGAATTAGATAATGTCGGAAGGTATTCAGCGAGTGACACATTTCGCGTAGTATTCACCTAAGGCTTGCTCTCGTCATCCACAACTTGATTCCATCATACCAAAGTCTTTTTGGGTACGCCATGATACATCTGCCTGCTATATGAGGAATTTTTAGGCAGACTGATGTCTTATTTTACTTGTTTTCCTTTAGATACACCATAAGACTAACCGTGCCTCACTAATGAGGAAACGAAACAGTACTTGTGACAAGTCTAAAATAAACCTCACGAAATGAAGTTTTGACGACTTTCTTCATACAAACATCTAATGTCTTCAGAAGACTGATGGTTGCTTGAAGGGAATTATTTTCAAGATTTAAAGAAACAAATTAAAGGAATAAAGAAAAATGTGAAAAAAATAAATTAAAGATAATGGAAAAATAAAGAAAAGGTGACAAATAATGAAAGAAAAAAAAACAAAAGAAGAAATGGGTGAAAAAATATAGAATGAATATGACGGGAAGCAGAGATGAAAACGCCCCTAGTTGGTTATAGTAGACTGCCCGGGAAGAGCAAAATCCCAAGTAAAACCAAAGATGTTTAAAGAAAGCATTAAGCACCTAAGGGGAGTCTAGAGTGGTCTACATATTAAGAACTACGTTAGTTTTAAGTACCTCTTAGCGGGGAATATCGAGTACCCCTAGTTGCCTAGGCATTTTTTCTTTAATAGTTACTAATAGCACTCAGATGGGGGAATATAGAGTACCCCAGTAGCCTTGTACTAATGCTAGTTTTATATTGTCATCTGTGATTTTCATTGAATTGTTTCTTATTTATATCTTAAACTATGGCACTCGGTGAGTAATATAAAGAAGTATTATGTTGGTCTCTGGGAGGGGACTCCATTGGATTTTTGTGTGATGTCGTTCGTAGATGTCCGCCTCCGCGGTCCACCTTGGGCACATCGGGTGTGCTGATGCTCTGCCTCACCTTTTTGGTGTGGAAAAGGTTTCGACGCTCTCGATATGGCTAAAGGGCAAAACGTAAAAAAACATCGATCTGTGGCGCTTCATCTCATATTAGTGGCTGAAAGGTAGAGGGAAATGATTTAGAATCAAAAAAGATCTACCTATTAAAAGTGGTAGATGTACTGTGGAACTCAGTTACAGAGACCAGTTACAAGTCATTAGTAAAAAGGGACTTTACATCAAACTTAATAAATCAATATTCTTCCTTAACAACGACGCTTCTTAAATTACTAATTATATCTCTATTACCTCCTAATGGCTACCTGAAATTTTACTAATTAATACGTTTAAAACACTAGCTAAGATTTTGGATAAAGCATAAGAAGGAGATCCAAACGAACACTCAATTAATAATATCGGGAGATTATTTTGAAGCGTCTGTATCTATAAGGTATTGAAGGAGATGGATATAGAATTTCAGTAATTAATTCGGGTGGATTTTTCAAAGTAGGTTTTATCTTTTATAAAGGCCTTCTTACTGTACTTTATATGTTGGTTTTTATTATACGTGCTTTTTGGGAAATACACACACACACACACACACACACACATATATATATATATATATATATATATGTATATATATAATCACTGATCAAACCACAATAAGAAATGGGAAAACAAGACTAAGCTTTCAACCATTACAAGCGGTCTTCGTCAAAGTCAAAAACCCAACTGATTCTGACTCAGTTTTTCTGACGAGGGCCGCTTATTACGGTTGAAACATCTTAGTCTTGTTTTCCCATTTTTTATTGTGTTTAATCATTGATTGTTATTTCACGCGTTAATGAAATCTTTATATATATATATATATATCATATTGGAAAAAGTGTTCATCGTGAAATAGAAACACAATTACAGTTTATCAGAACTCGGCCCGGTTTTTTAGGTTCAAATTAAACTCTAATTGCAAAAGTTTCGGTTTTTATTTAAAACCTTTTCCATAGTCAGCAATATACAATTTTGAAATAGAAAAACTAAGTATTACATTAAAGATTATTTTTGAAACAGAAAACCTAAGTATTACATTAAAGATATTAATAATAATTTTATTTTAATAATTATTAATAATCTCTAATGTAATACTTAGTTTTTCTGTTTCATAATTTGATAGTTCTGCCAATGAAAAAGGTTTTAAATAAAGCCGAAACTTTGATAATGAGAGTGTAATTTGAACATTTAAACCTGAAGAACTGACCGAGTCCTGATAAACTTTAATTTTGTATATATATATATATATATATATATATATATATATATATATATATATATGATCAAACCACAATAAGAAATGGGAAAACAAGACTAAGATCTTTCAACCGTAACAAGCGGTCTTCGTCAGAGTCAAAAACCCAACAGAGTCAGTTGGGTTTTTGACTCTGACGAAGACCGCTTGTTACGGTTGAAAGATCTTAGTCTTGTTTTCCCATTTCTTATTGTGGTTTGATCATTGATTGTTGTTTCACGTGTTTATGTGAAATCATTTATATATATATATATATATAAACACTTTTTCTTCTTCTTGGAATTTGGTCAGGGTTAATATACGGAATCACCTTTTTGCTTTTTGTTGGCAAAAAGGTGATTCCGTATATTAACCCTGACCGAATTCCAAGAAGAAGAAAAAGTGTTTCTTAGTAATTTGTGGTCAAGAAAACAGTACCGTGATATATATATATATATATATATATATATATATTTTCCGTTCAATATAGACAAACAAACATAGAGAAATCAAAACAACACACTTACAGTCTCTAATTTTCGGTTCTCCAACCGTCTCTGAACCAGTGCGCTTGGTTTCCCTCTCTTATCTCTCCTGAAGACGGTTCAAACCGAAAATTAGAGACTGTAAGTGTGTTGTTTTGATTTCTCTATGTTTCGTTGTCTATATTGAACTATATATATATATGATTCGCACTCCATCCTTCGATGTAGGGAGATATCTCTCACTTCGTTCTCTCTTCTAATAAATAATTAAATAAAAAATAACTAACAATTAAAAAAAATTAATAATATCCTAAAACAAAAAACATAGAAATGTAAGGAGTGGAGTGATGTAAGAGTAATTAGTGCGTAAAGTTGAAACATCCAGGGCACAATATTGGAAATTGAAATAGAGTGAATATGGCAAGTGGTGTGGAATGTGTCGAGGCAGTTTAGTTTGGGGAGATGGGAGACGAGGGTTGCAGAGACGGAGGCAGATTGTAGGCATGTTGACTAGAGCCTGTCAGACTACTCTGGCAGATTTGCCTCTACACCTGTCCCTACTAGCATACCTTTGCCTCTATTCACAATACATCCTGTCGAGATTTTAGCTTATTTTTTAAGCAATTGATTATAAAAAAACCTCTGGTTTGGTTTGAGTTAACATTACTTATAAACAAATTAACTGATTGGATCCACAAGGGCGAAATACTGACAGATTACACAAGATACTAACTCATGCTTCAAAGCAATATGAACAGAACATTTTTTTTTAAATAAACCGAAGGACTACCATCAGAAGAGAGGGGGTCAGGCTAGCTCAGTGGTTACGTGCTCGCTTCTGATCTGATAGGACTGGGGTTCGATCCCCACCTGGCCCTCGATTTATTCATGCGGGAGGTGAATAAATCCGAGGACGTCTCCCCCGGAGAAGGACATTAAACTGTCGGTTCCGAGCCTGTACGGTGTCAGGTACTCGTTAAAGATCCCTACTCTAAATACACTTGAGTTAGGACTCCCACTGTAGTAGAATCAATCTTCATTGTGTGGTATCACAAAGGGCCAATGCTCGGCCAAAGTGTGTTCCCTTGTGGAACTGCCACTGCAACCTAACCTAACCTAACATCAGAAGAGTAGCCTTATTAGACCTAAACTTGTACTGTTTAATAATTGAATCGGTGTTCCCATACTTAGAAGTGGCCAACTTAAGCCAGAAGTGATTGTCATAATGCCCAAGGTGTTTTCGTAGAGCCATAAAGCTTTTTAATTTTGAGCCATAGAACATGGTAATATATATACTTTAAAAACTTAACTTTATGATGGTCTATAACTCTTCTTAGATTATTCCACCAACTAAACCATTCTCTCTAAGTGCCTTCTCCTTCGTAATTGCAAAACTTCTAACCACAACATCTCCCAACTGTGACCTTGTTTTAAATAAAATCCTCAAACAACTAGTCTATAAAGTAAAAATTCTTCTCACATGGATATACATCTGAGAAATAAACGAAACCATCTTAACGGAGAAAAGTCTCTATTATACGTATTTTACTAAATTCCATAATGTATCTCATTTATATACCTTCTACCATCCAATTAGTCATCTACATTCAATGTCAAATATATTCAAAAAAAACTATTTGAATTTCATCACTATTCAGTTTTAAGCAGACTTTATGCAATTATAGAAATCCAAAACTTAAATATATATATATATACTTTTTTTCGTTGGAAATACGATCCAAAACGGACAAATATAGTTCAATATAAACAAAGAAACATAGAGAAATCAAAAGAACACACTTACAGTCTCTAATTTTGGAGTTGGAGTCTCCAACCGTCTCTGGGCCGGTGCGCTTGGTTTCCCTCTCTTATCTCTCCTGAAGACGGTTCAAACCGAAAATTAGAGACTGTAAGTGTGTTCTTTTGATTTCTCTATGTTTCTTTGTTTATATTGAACTATATATATATATATATATATATATATATTTATATGAAGTTTTATATATATAACACGATTTCACATAAACACGTGAAATAACAATCAATGATCAAATCACAATATGAAATGGAAAAAAAAAGACTAAGATCTTTCCCCTTCTCCCTTTTCATATTATGGTTTGATCATATATTTATTTCACCATGAAAGCTGTATTTATTGAATAAAATACTAAATATTGAAAAAAAAACAAGACTATGTTTGCAACATTTTATTTTAAACTGAAGTAGTTTGTATAAATGTCGTTGGTTTACTTACTCAGGACACCTGTCTTTTAATTGGCACGTACGACTGATCTCGTCAAGGCACACGACCTAGTGACTCAGCAGTGTGCTAGTCAAATGAAGAGCACACGGTATGGTATCGCGAACTGGCCCTCGGCAGCCTTACTCTAACAGTTTATATTAAACAAGAGTATCAGGCGTAACCATCCACCTTTCTAATGTCACAGCTTTATTTTAAACTATTCCACTTGGAAAACTTGATGTGTTGTTTTTGTTTCAGAATGGAGGGAGTTGCTTTGAAAGATATATTGGAAGAGAGACGACTCAAGTGTCTATCAGACAGCAATGTCACTGGTGAGTCACCATCCTAACCTCTTATCTCTTATGACATTACGATCTACTTAAGGTTGAGACGTCATCGAATTTCAACAACCCTTGGCAACTGACCTAACGACTCACACAGACACAATCACCCGTATCTTGAAACACACACACTCACGCACTCTCTGTCTTTTATTTTACTCTCTTCTTCCTTCTTCCACTCAAATACAACGTGACTGTTCACGTCATAAACCATTCAATTCTCATCATAAAATATATTAAATCAAATATCACTTCAAAAATTATTAAAGTTTCATTTCAAAAATCACTTTCATTTCAAAAAAGTCACTCCAAATTTTTACATCTCCTGGATTGTCTTAAGGTTATGAGTTAATCCTTTCCGTTTGGATTCTGCTACTGAATCAACCAGTCAGCTCACTGATCTTTCCTGTTTCTTATACTTTGTTCTTATTACATGCTTTTAATCTTGTACTAATTACACTGTCAATTATTCTGTTAACTGTCCAAGCTGTAAAGATTAAACTAACCGTAAAAGAAGCTAAAACACTAATATTTCTGTACATAAATGGATTTATATTGTAATTTGAAATTTGAAGGGAGAGTGGAAAGAATTACAAGTTTACGTCGGATGGATAGATCGGAGGGAAAGGTAAGAAAAATTGGTGAAAGAGCGA